>JBAKGM010000233.1:38746276-38761566 GCA_037177215.1 Asparagus racemosus
CATTTAATGATATTTGTCACCATAAAATATATTTATCATTATATATCACATAATATTCAAATTATCGGGGTTTTACAGAAGGTATGTTTTTCTTTTTTAGTTATTTTGTATATTTTGTTAACCTACGATTTTATATGTATTTGAACACATCATGAGATATTGTTCGTAAAAATAATAATTCATGATAAGTAAAAAATTACAAGATATACTGGTTTTAAAACCAAAAAAAGTCATCCCATAGGCTTATAGACAAGGACACTCGAATTACAATAACTATTCAAGAGCATGCTATCAAATTTAAAGGGCTGTATTTAGAGTAGGATTTATTTTTATTTTTGTAATTTCATCAACTCAGAAATTTTGCCTTAATAATAATGCAATGTTTATCTATTAACAAAACAAGTCCCTTTTTCAACCTTTTTCAAGTGAAACCTCTAATCTTCTATCATGCACACTAATCTTTCCAAACTTTTGGTTATTTCGTAATGAAACCTGAAAAAAATTTATTTGTACTATATAAGATTTGTATAGTCATCTCATTTCAAAATTCAAATCCCCTTAATTTCTCCACCTTTATCCCCGTACTAAAAATCAAGCAATTAAAAATAACACCAAAATCAAATTAAATCATTAGCCGCTGATTTTCCTTTTTACCAATCAATATTCTTTCTGTACTTACTTGCCAGCGGTGGGGTCACATGCACCCATCTCGCCTCCAATCAATGCTCGCCGGCGAAACTCCCCAAGCGCACCCGTATTGAAATCCAGGGCCCACAAATCAGAAACATCTCTTCGGTCCAATTTAAAGGTCCCTGCGACGTGAGCGTAGGAATCATCAAATTTTGACGGATTCGGAAATGTATATTTCTCCCTCTAGTCTCTATCCTCGTCCGGCGAATTAATAATTTACTTTAAATAACTTCCGACATTTCTACAGAGACGAACCACACCAACAGCGACTCCTCTCTGTCTCTCTCTCTCTAGAATTTCAGTCTTCGCCATTTCTCGTTGCTGGTAAGCTCTCTCTCCTCCCAGTTAGTTAGGGTTTTGGTCGAGTACTGATTTGATCCCAGTTTCTTGAAGTTTGCTGTTGTATGTGACTGGATCTGTTCATTGTTTGTTTTGATTGCTTGTATTTGATGACGAACTGAATCTGTGTTAGATCTCTTGGCTTGCTGTGATCTGGCCCTAGAAATGTAGGTTTCTTTGGGAAAAATCCCCCCCTGAGATAAATGATTAGGTAAAATTGAGTGGAGATGTTAAATTTTTTGGGAAAAAAGGTTGATTGAGTATGTTGAGGTGCTTTGATTCACCAATTCAGGAGTAGGGATGAAAATATTTTGGAGTGATGTTCAATTAGGGGAGAACTGTTCTCCACTGAATGACAGTAGTTTTGGGTTAGGGTTGTTTAATTTAGATACTTGTAGATCTTTGAAGTATGTTTCCTTAGATTCAAGCAACCCTAATTGATTGGGGAAGACAAAATAGTGAAAGCAATGTTTCAAGTTTGAATTTTCAAAGTTGAAATGTTTGTTAAAAAAGTAACTGTTGTCCGGCTGCTTTATAACCAGACCATTCCTTACAATTGTTGCTTCTAAATTTTTGCTTACATTAAGTGTTTGAGTTATATATGTACATTCCTTACTATTCTTTAGTTGAAAATACTGGGAAAATAATAACTTGTAAAATGAAGAAAAATTCATATATTACTCTGATGAAAGTTGAAGAGTCAAGGATTAGTCCTTTGCAAAGCCATAAATGATGTACACTAGGTAGACATTAACCAGTTGTATGTTTTATACCGCTAGAAATAGTTGTCTAGATTCTCTTTTGTGCATGAATATGTCTATTATTAAAAACTGTTGATCCTATTGAGGATTAAAAAAATATAATTGATCGGGATGGTTTATTCACACACTAAAGATGTCACTAAGTGTACCGTAGGAGAAGTGACAAAATGAAAGTTACTGGAGCATGTAGGAATATAGGTAGGGCTCAAAGAACTTGGTCGGAAGCAATTAAGGAGGATGAGATGATAGGGTAACATAACTGAATGGAACAACAAGATTTGTGTAGCTGAACCAAGAAAGTTTGGGATAAAGGCTTTGCTCTGGTTGATGTTGTTCTTACATGCCTATGTATGTTCATATGATCTCTTTTTATTCATATAAGACCACTGCAAAGACAATTACAGAAACTATAACTAGGACTTGCACTGTAATGCTTCATTTATAACCTTTTTTCTAGCATTTCAGTGACCCTTATACCCTTAAAGTCTGTAGTAGGTTACACAGTTTTTGCTTCCCTAATTATTACAAGCTTGACATCTCAAGTATAAGCTTTTTCATGAAAGGCATCTGGTTAACAATACATTGATCATTTTATATATTTAGGAAATGATTCTTCAATATTAAAGCTGGCAATGGTTGGAAATCGCTCTTAAATAGCTGTAATGGTGTCCATTTATTATCATCAATTTGACCTGCCTCTAAATCTAGATAGGGCAAGCAAAATGCTGTCTGTTTAGATTATAGTTTATTTCTCAATGTCCATCTCAAGGGATTGAGGAATCAGTTAACCAAATTTATACTACATGACTTCAACCTCCAATGCTGATACTAAATCAAAATTGTTTGTTGTGTCCAAAATGCCAATTCCCCATGCTGACTTCATCAACAAATTACATCCTAATGAATTTTTTATGAGATACCCCTTGAGATCTACGCACCACCAGGAAAATTCTCCCTCAATGGGAGGATCAGTTAATTGCACTGTACTGTGTCTATACACTATCAACTGCGATAGGTTTATGATTGAGTGTCCAACCTCTGCTAGTCACTTTTAGGAGTGATACGGTTTTAAATTTTGCTAGTCCAAGCAATTTTATTTTTGGGATGGACATGGATACTGATTATCGACTTCGGTGACGTGAAACTTTATTAATATGTCAATAACATAACATGATTCCACATGGATTTCTGATTCGTCTATAGTACTATGTGTTCATGCGTTAGAACATGGTTAGTTTCCTGGATGTCTTACTGACTTTATACTTGCAAAGTACATGGACATCGAAGTGAAATTTTCCCTTGTGACCAATAGGCTGCAACTATGACTTCTTAAATCAACAGATCAGATCTTCATCTCTAACATGCTACATCCACTGAGACATCCCTGCAGAAGTCAGATAGACAATTTCACAGCTTACCTTAAAAATTGATTCAGATTGTTTACAGTATCTCTAAATGCTCTAAATGCTGCAGGGCAGCTGTCTACAACTCAATAAAGTTGGGAGACTTGAAAATGCAAATGTAACGTTTTGGGAATTTGGTCAATAAGTTCTTGACCTCTAGAAGTTTATTAAAACTTTATTAATTTTTATCAGTTCTGAATGTCATGTCCTGATTACTGCCAATGTGCCATGGATTTTCCATTTGGATAACTCTGTGCTATGTGCTGCTAAAATCTTTTGCCACTATCTTACAAATAAGCTTCAGTTTCAATTCTTCTTTTCTTTGTTCCGAACAGTATGCTGAAGTAATGTCCACATTGGCTTTTTGAATTTATAATGTACTTAACAGCGAACATAATCGACAAGAGCCAGCAAGTTGTGCATCACCTTACAGTGGAAAAAACAAAAAATGTGCTCCAAATTTGAGATAATTCGAAATAAAGCAGACCTAGCTTATGTTTTTTGTACTTATTCTTTCTGGTGGGAAAACCTTTTGTCACTGCTTTTGTTTCAAGATTATTCTGAGTTCTTCTCTAATTTGTTTCGTCCAGATTATAAAGATGTCAGGAACAGCTCTTAGAGATCTCAATGTACTACAGATTTCAGGACTGGAGAAGAAAAGTGATAGTTCTAGTAAAGGAGGTTTTGCAAAGCCTAACATTGAGAACAACATAGAAAGGAGGCACAACAAAGTTTCTGCCTCCTTGTCATCTGCTCCAGTGCAAGAAGCGGAGTCAGTGGGTAATGGTGTGGAGGTTGGAAATTTAGAAATTGAGTATATAGAATCTGAGAATCTGCCGGACCTTCCTTCTGTGGATACAAGTCTCAGTGTAGGGCATTTTGTTTTATATATTTATTTGCTTCTTATATATTAACGTGTTTTGTCTAATATATGTTTCAAGTTGCTTGTTGCATTTTTCTTATTAATGAGAAAAATAGTTGTTTTTGTGTCATGAAGACGCTTCTAGCAAGATTAGACTCCAAAAATTGGGTTTTGGTATGTGAAGCACTCAACAATGTACGTCAAATATCATTATATCACAAGGAGAAACTGCTGGATATATTGTAAGTCTTGTTTTCGTACTGTGCAATTTTACTATACATGGACATTTACTTTGAAAAAATTAAATCGCTTAGTTTTATGGTTTTAATTTGCTTCTTATCTCCTTATGCCATTTCTTTCTTTTTCTATCGAATACATAACAGAGGAGACATGATTCCACTGCTTGTAAAATCCTTGAAAAGTCCAAGAAGTGCAGTTTGCAAAACTGCAATTATGACATCTGCTGACATCTTTAAGGTTTACAGAGATTCAATAGTTGATTCACTTGATCTGATGGTATGATAGTAATTCTGGTCCCTTACTCTGCTTCAACCTTGCATATATTATTCTTTCTTACGTTGTATACAGTTTGTCAGTAACCTTTTTTCATGAATCCTGTTTTCAGCTTGTACAATTGCTTCTCAAAGCTTCACAAGATAAGCGCTTTGTATGTGAAGCTGCTGTGACTGCTTTGATTTCAATGACGACTTGGGTTTCTCCTTCCCTGTTATTGCCAAAGTTGCTGCCTTATCTAAAGAACAAGAATCCTAGAATCAGGGCAAAGACATCTATGTGTTTCAGCCGAACTGTACCACAACTTGTAAGTTTAATTTCCTTAAATTTGAAATTTGTTGTGTTGATTATTGTTGTCTGATATTTTTTTAATTATGTTTAGTTAGAAACCAACTTGGTAATTCCTTTTCTAATTCACCACTATAATGTTCTGCTAATATGTGTACCTTTATCTTTAGAATTTGACTTTTTTTTCTTTTTCATTTAACTGTCTAATTTTTTGCTTTAGTACACAAGGACACTTTTTTCAATCATCATCTGTCAATAATTTAATTCTCCACTGGTGTATTGATTTTCTATTTAAGTTCTGCTTTCTATCCAAAATTTGTTTTGTTACTACGAATTTTTGTTAAGCCTTGATTTTTTTTATTCTTTGACACCCCACCCTTTTCACCAATTGAATAGCTCCCCTGGTTAGGTAAGGAAATGCGAATTTGTGGTAAAAAATTAAATTGTTGTTTATGTAAATTTTTTTTGCAGTTTATGTAAAAGCATTAGGTTGGAACCACACATCTGTCACACTGCTCCTGGTTATTGCTTGAAAGCAGCATTTTTTTTTCTTCAAAGGAACTGTTTTTTGAAGTCTATGGGCTACTTGCCATGAGATTGGTTAACAGACTTCTCAAATCAAAAAACTAGGAGGTTCTAAACTTTCTGCGTTTGTACTTGTCGCATTTGATTTCAGAATTTAGAGGTAAATTTTGTAGGCGTCCTCAATGAATACGAAGTTTTCCCGCTTCTAGAATACCTTTTTTTAGAGTCAATTTATTTATATCATTATAAGGTGAGGTTGCAGACTGTGAAGCAGCTAATTTTGTATTACTTGCTTTATGAAAAAGGAACTTATGCTATACTAAACCTGTTTTAAACTTTGCACTTTAGTTTCCTATTTCATTTCCTATAAATAAGTGCATTCATGAGGCCCAAAAATATGCCGTTGCGTAGCTCACAACAATATGCTTCAGTGACAATTTACATTTGGAATTTGAATATTCAATTACCTGTCTCCTTCGACATAATATCTTAGCCCCTGGCTCATTTGTCTATAAATTCAGAAACATGTATCTAGTAGTAGGGAACTGCTTCTTGATGTCTTCAATTTTCACCTTGGTTATGAAGCAATACGCAAGGGTCTCTCATAAACAACTTCCTTTACTTCATGGTAGTTTAATTTATCTATTGATATCTATATCGAAGAATGGGATTTACATGGCTCACTGTCTTTTACATGGGTCATTTTAGGGTCAAATAGCCCCAGCTTAAGTGGAGTGCAGTTTCATGACTGACCTTGGGGAACTCCACATTTCTTTCTGCTCACCAAACTTGAATGTAATTACGGCGGACAGAAAGGAATGTATTTAAATACGTATGCGCACTTTATCCTCTCTCGATTATTTGATCAGTTTAGGCAACAATAAACTCCACAATGTGAGTCTTTAGGGAGTATGGTTGCTGGCTCAGTTGTGCGTAACCACACTGGATGCTTGCATACAGTGCACTCACTTTGCTAGAATACAAGGACGTACGAGGTCATATTCTTTTTCATGTTCACGTCCCTTATTATTATGAAAAATGTTGCGGGATAATTTATTAATTCAGCAGAAGCAGCAGTTACAAAACAACAACACCAACAGCAGTAAAAGCCTTCATCCTAAATACTTCGGGCAGCCACATGAATCAATAAGTTCCATTAAGCTTTATTAAGGGCCATCTTTTAACAAATACAACTAGGATATCTCTCATTTTTCCTATTGCCTTAATCCATGTTCATCTAGGTCTATTGTTGCTTTATTACTGTGTTTATCCCTTCATACTTATTTTATCTCTGTTAGACATGTCAATAATGTGTGAACGTGAGTCTGCTTGACAATCTTGGAGAAAGCATTTTTTCTTGTTTTTGCAATTTTATCATTAGGGTTGTTTCATTAAAGAAATTATATATGGCTGCTGGCCGGAATTTCTGAATACAGAGTGGTGTTTCGGCTTTATCTCCCTCTACATAACGTTGGTAGACACATTAATGGAACCTTTGGAAAAAGTCACAAGGTTGACCTCAGAATTTGAAGGAAACCATTAAGCTTCAGCATTCCAGGATTTTGTATCACGGCTAGCTGGTGATGCGTTTTTTGCATGGCTGTGTTAATTCTTCTGCAGATACACGAACCTGATGTTGAGGGTAATAACAATGACAATTGGGTGCAGATACCCTAACTTATTTGAGATGATGATAAGGGAAAATGAGTGCTTCCAGATAAATTCATGTGAACAAGGAGGGAACTTCTACTCTGTTAACATGGGTCTCACTAACTGACTCGCTGATTAGAAACTCTCATTCTCTAAAAACAAGCTGATGCGTGGAAAAGAAGTTTCCAATCAAGCTGCTAAAGGAGAAACTGCTGAGCCCCCAAATATTGGTGTAAGGAAATAAATTGCATGTAAGAAATTAAATTACAACATAAAATGAAAGAGGAGTGCAAGTGCATAAACCAAGGTAAGTCATTTGTGATTTTGGTGGAGAGATCCCTTCTTCTCTTTGCTTCTTGTATAGATTTCTTTGTAGTTAGTGAAACTCCATGAAGACCAGCAATCTACCATGATACAAACCAGCCATGGGCCCATACACAGTTTCTTACACAACTGCAAGGATGCATCACATGTGACATGTATCTAGAACTAAACATTTTGCGGCATCATATAAACTTTAGTACCCTTTTCTTCTGCAACATGCAAATAATCTTTATTATAATGATTAGTTTCTTATGACAAAGTTTATGAGGTAGAATTTGTGTTTTCGGTCATTTACTCACTGAGTGCTCTTGCCCTTGTACCTATAGGCCTGCCCTAAAATAGTATAGTTCGTGGTGACTCCTTTTACGGGAATAAATCATTAAGTTTACTGGTCGTATGGAGTTCTTTTTGTCGGTGGACTTGAATGTCAACTTGGTTTAGCTTTTCATCTTCCTTATTGAATTTTCAACTCTTGGTCAATTACAACAAGATCATGTTATATAGGTCTGCATGCACACCAGGTCCTGAGACATGGCTCCAGTGGTGAATATGATGCTTAGAAATTCCTCAATTGTCATATGCATTTAGATAATTATCTACATTGGCCTATTTTGTGCACTGGTTTTTATGCTTGTTCGTGTTGCTAATCTGACTGCTTGTTACTTGATTATCCAAAAAGTTCCTACATAAGCAATCCTCGTGCCCATGTTTGTTTAACATAACATTTTGCGTGAGTTTATGGAATATTAGTTCCTGACAACTGTATCATTCTCAGGGTATCGAAGGAATTAAAGAATATGGGATCGATAAGCTCATCCAAATCACTGCATCTCAGCTTAGCGACCAGCTTCCTGAGTCTAGAGAGGCTGCTCGAACTCTTGCACTGGAATTGCAAACAGTTTACCAGGAATCTCAAGCTTCATCAACAGCAGCCGAAGAAGCCGAAGAAGACTCAGACATCAAATCCGAGTCATGGGAGGACTTTTGTCATGCTAAGCTCTCTCCTTTGAGTGCTCAAGCAATTCTTCGTGTTACCTCTGGACCGAAAGAGAGCTTGGCTGTGGGTTGCTAACCCATGATGCCTCACGAGAGAATTATAGATAATACCATTCTTTTAACCCTACTATCATATTTGTACGTATTCTACTCTTGTTATTACCCTTGATTTTTTTTTTTCAGTTATAACAGTGACATTGGTTGGAATCCATTTTGAGCTTTTGTTGATGTTGCTTTATCAATAGGTTATATTTTGGGACACATTTTCCTTACTGTAATTTGCTGCAGCTAGTAATGTGAACTGATACATAGAGGATTTGGCTATCAGCGATCTTATAATTTTGTTGGCGCATCAATTAGGTGATAAAATATTTGTTGTATGTCACGACGAATTGCGTGATGGCTGACACTGGAATAGTTTGTTTGGTTCTTAGGATGTGTTATTTGTAGGCGTTGAAAATTGTTTATCAGTGTTCGAACGAGACTAGTGACGGTGGGTTGATATCGACGATCCATCAAGCGATGCGACCAAGAACTGCTGACAACGTAACTGTGCCACAAAACGTATAAAGCAAGTCGATGAACGCATGAAGTGAGTCGGCAAGGCGTATGAGTCAACGAAGCGACGTATCGTGAAATAAATCCAGCGACAAAGCTTCAAGTCAGCGAGATTCGACAAGGCAAGTCGATCGGATTCGAACGTCGACGAGACGGAATTAACTGGACTCAACCGACGACAGAACTACGCCGATCGGACTCCGGAATCAACAGAACGATCAACCGAGCTTTAATTTGGCACAACCGGACGAAAACAAGCTCAAATAGAATGGCGTGACGAACAGACGAATGCCGGAACGAGAGGAAAGGGCCAAACGGGCGCCTCGGCCACGTTGGCAGAGCCGAAGCACCATCGGTGCCTCGGCCACAGTGCCGAGGCACCAATGGTGTCCGGCCAGATCCCCCCTCTCTTTTCAGATGCCTATAAATAGGCCAGGGGGAGTCCAATTTTAAGGGTTGGAATTTTGGGAATACCTATCTGAGACTTCGCGAGAACAATTTCACAGATCCAAGCGTCTGCAAAATCAAAAGGCCAAATCCAAATCTCAAGCAAGCGAATAACGTCTTCAATTTCAGACCCCGTCCGACGAGAGGAGTAGATCTGTGTCAGATCTACGATGTACTCCTCCGAATCTAAGTTTGGTCTTAGTCCCGAGAAGAGCTATGACTTCGTTTGATCGATTTCACTCGCTAGGGTTATTGTTTCCTCCGTGAAATTACCCCTTTTGTTCTAAATCTGATTCAGATCTGAATTTCCTCACGTAAAAAGGATGGATTTTTAGATTTAGATCCAGATCTCGTTCTTCAACCACCGACAATGTAAGGATTTGATCGCGCGGTGGTCCACAGACGCAAAAAGTCCCCGGTACAGGCAAAGACACCCATGCAAGCGAGGATCCGATAAACTGATCCCGCGTTTGTTCATTAAGGTGTAAAGTTGTAATCTTTTTTGATTTTTCATTCTAAGCCTTATACAAAAAGGTGATCTTTTTATCGAATTCATTTGTAATCCCATAAAGGTGTAATGAGTTCAGCAATGGAAATCAATGAAACGACTTTCCCCGCGAACAAGCTGGCGACCACAGTGGGAGCCAACAGCTTCAACGAAGAGGCTGTCGTGTCGCAGCCGCGGATCCCGATCCCGGTCGAGGAAGAGGTTGAGTTCGAGTTTGACCAGCAGAAGTTCGAAGAGTATCTCTCCTCCTTCAGATCCGCTTCTTCCCGTCGCTCCAAGAAGATCTCCGCTGCAAGGAAGATCCGTTGGGCCTCAGATACAGAATCCCAGGATGACGATTCCAACCCCGCTGCCGCCGGTAGTTGTAAAACTTGCTCGGTGCCCGCAGTCCAAGTTCCCCAGGCACTCGAGATGACCGTCGATGGCGTGCCCACGCTCTCCAAGCGAGCACGACAAAGGCGACGACAGAGCATGACCCGTAGGTTCGCCAAGGCCATAGAATCCACGGATGGGATTCGCTACGAGGTGGATCTAAGATCCAAACTGATGCAGAGGCTCAAGCCTCAGGTGATTGACGGCCCATCCAAACAGTCATCAAACGAGTGGGTCTGAGTCAAACGGAACCGCTCACCGCTTCAGGAGCGCATCCGGAAGCGCCGCGCACTTCTCTCGCAGGCACGGGTTTTGGTGCAATAAGCCCGCAAACTGAAGAAGGAAGAGGCGGCCAAGAAGCTACTAAAGAGCCTCCAGGTCTGGAGACTCAAGTCCGTCGGCGCTCCAACCCCGACGAACACGGCATCCAAGCCTAAGTCCGTCGGCTTTCCAATTCCTGCCCCAGCCCCCAATCCAAAAGCTGCAAGCGCCCCAACTAAAGTTGCCTCGGTGCTGAGGCCACCGCCGACGTCCACATCCAAACTTCCGGCAAAGCCGATTCCTGCTGCAACCGGCAAGCCAACCATCAAGGAACGCTTGGGTCCGTTGAGAGAATCACGGGTCACTCCTAATGCAGGAGGTTGCACCCACCTTAACAAGTACCGAGAAATTCCCGCAGCTCCACCAACCCGACTGAGAATCAAAGTCCGAGAGTCCGCTGAGACTTCACCACCACATAGGTGAACGTCAAGACGAGTCATTTTTGGTAGCTTTGATGAAGCAGTCTGCCCTCAAAAGGAGACGTTTTCGTCTGACGACGACGACGTTATACCCAAGAGGTTGTGCCAACGCATGATAGGTTGCTCTGGCACTCATGCTGATGAGCTATACTACTGTGCTGGGGGTACGAGAAGATTCCGAAAGAGAAATTCTTCTGAGAAGCCCACACAATGCCTCTGTTCCAAATTGATCAAGGCAGTGCCATCGAAGTGTAGCTGCAACAAAGCTACTCCAGATAGGGTTTCTGTCTTCGATAAACTTGGTGACGGAATGCCGAAATCCAAAACAAGGCGCTTCCACGGAAAAAGAACAACGACTCAAAGGGATGAATTACCCAGAGTCACAAATAATATGACGAGCAGAGGGACGTCAAACTCGTACCGGTCCCCGATCATCCGACCGGATAACTCGGTTGCGTACCGGAACGATTCGACATCTTAATTATGACAAAATCCTAAAGGGACTACCGTCAGATGACAAAGTATTGGATGCTGGCTCTGCGATGGCTTCCAACAATATAGTTTCTAGTGAGGGACAACCCTGGGAAGCCCTTATGATCAGTGCTGGACAGGTGGCCAAAATGCTAGAAGAAGCGATGGCCAAGCAGAAAGAGAACTTTAAGTCCGAGATGGAGATGGCCATGCAGCAGATGCGAGAAATGCATGACCAGTAAATCTAGGCACTGACAAACTGTCAAGGTGAAACCAGTCATCACAATAACGTCAATCAGGTTGATAGCGACACCGACGGAGAAGAAGACCATGGTGCTGCACAGCCCCCTGAAGAGCGAAATGCTGGGGGTGACCAGGAAAATGCGCGTGGCAACGCCATCCCAGAAAATGAGAAAATCAAGGATCTCGAGAGTAAAATCAACACATTGATCTCCGCTTAAGAAATCAAGAAAACGGGAATACCGTGTCCATACCCCAGGGAGTTAGAGTCGATCCCGTATTCGTCAAAGTTTTGCCTGATCAACTTTACGCCACTCAATGGAAAGGGGTCCCCCACTCAGCACTTGATTTACTTCAAGTATCACTTAGGGGTGATTTCTGGAAATGAGCCCTTGATGGTTCGGTCATTCGTTGGCACCCTTCATGGGTCTGCCTTCGATTGGTACCACTGTCTCAAATCGGGCAGCGTTACCAGCTGGGATGACATGGAGTCCATATTTCTCTCCAACTTCTTCGACGACAATACCGAGATATCCATCAAGATGTTGCTCGATGAGAAGCAAAAAGACAGAGAAATGGTGGATACCTTCATCAAACGATTTTGGAACAAGGCAATGAACTGCCGAGATCCAATTACGGAGGAGTTTGTTCTCCAGACCTGCCATAATAATTTATCATTGGATGTGCTTGAGGCGATGGGAACAACATCCTCCACTACATGGAAGGATCTGAAATTGTGTGGCGAGCAAGCCGAATGGTTCCTAAAGAGGGAAAAGGTAGAAAGAGGCCAGCCGGCTATGGAAGCCCCGAAATGCAGCTTTGTCCCATGCGGCAAAGGAAAGGAGCAGGCTAGAACGGCGGTCGCAAACCAGACATTCTAACTGCAACCCCAGCAGCAACTGCAGCAGTGAGTGCCACAGCAGTCACCATCGCAATGGCAGCAAGGGCTGCAAAAGCAGAGGGCCTCAGAGCTGAGATTCCTGAAGTCCTATTCTTTCAGAGACGACAAGATTCCCAGTCTCTTTAAGTATCTGGTGGAGAATAACAAGATCAAGCTACCTCCGATTTAGAATCAAGAGGAAGCGAAGAGGACAAACGACCCGAGGTACTGTGCTTACCACAGGGCGGTTCACCACCCCACCAAGTCATGCTTTGGCCTTAAGGACAAAATCCAGGCCTTGATTGACATGGGGGTCATTACGATGAAACCGTCCAAGGAAAAGAAGGTCGGATCAAATGCGGTGTCTATCACTTTTGGGTCAGTACCTTTGACGTGGTTCGAACCCGAGCCTGTAGTAAAGGTGGCGATGAAGACGATGAATGATGATCTACACAAACAATGCCAAACAGGGCTCGTGCCACATACAGCCCTAAATAGCGAGGTTTTGTGGGTCCACTCGGACCTACTTGAAGATGATCAATGGGCAGCCTCATCTTCATCCAAGAAAAAGTCGAAGGGGAAAGGAAAATTATGCCATGCTACTTTCGCAATCTTGGAGGATGATGATGAGCAGATAGCGATGCTCCAGCTGTCTGAGGGGTAACCTAAAGTCCACGCCACCAAGAGCGGGCACGAGTACAGGTACAAGTACCCAGAAGGTCCTGATCTGAATGCCAAGACGTTGACGGAACTGGGGGTGCCAACAACTCCCCTCACTCGTGCTGAAAAGGTGCAGCAGCAGGCAGCTGCTAAAAAAGCTACGGCTAAGTTGAAGGAGAAGCAACCACATGAGGTTCAATTCCAGAAGCTGTCTTAGTTCAATCTTCCGATTGGAGGAGATAAACCGGGAAGCTCTAACTCCCCATATCGCTTCAACGTGATGGCTCAGCAGGCTAACATACCAGCAAGGATCACTCTCTATGAGCTTCTACGACTGTCCAAAGAGACCCAGGAAGTCCTACAAGAAGCCTTGGCTGACTTTGAAGTGTTCCTTAGTCAGATCAAGCTAGCCCCTGAAGAACCAGAGTCGTCGGCGCAACACTGCAACCTGGCTGCTAACCACCTCCCCTACATCACGTTTACCAAGGAGGACATGCAGACAAGAAATTCCAAGCATGATAGGGTGCTATATTTCCTTGGGTACATCAGCTCCAGTGAAGTTAACCGGATCCAAGTTGATCCGGGTTCTGCTGTGAGCATCATGCCCATGTGCCTCATGTATAGCCTCGGAATTCCTGCCAGTAAGCTAGCATCAACTGGCACAGTGATCTATAGATTTAACATCAGCGGGTCTCGCCCGCTTGGTAAAATCTGATTGAAGTGCCAGATGGAAGATTTGAAGTCTGAGGTCACGTGTTATGTGATCGATGCTGAGGCTTCCTATACCTCATTGTTGGATCGACCTTCGATCCACAATAACATTATAGTTCCCTCTACTCTTCATCAGTGTCTCAAATACGTAGACATGAATAATGAAGTCAAGATGGTGGTCGCGGACAAACAGCCGTTTAAGGGGATGGAGAATTATTTTACTGATTCTCTCCTCTACGGTAATGAGTCCGATACTGAATCATCAGCCTAAGGCACGGACACCGGTGGGGAAGCTGATACTGAGGCCGGGCTTGATTATAATGGTGGTTTTGTTTTAAATGACATTGTACCCCTTGTAATCAATCTTGATGATGAAGAATCGTCAAATGAAGGCTGCAATTGGTAACTTACTGACAAATTAATGAAAAAAGGTTTTAGAGTACTCGTTGTCTTTGACTGATGTAATGATAGGGTTATACAACGATCCCGACTTGCACCTACGGACACGCTCGTCGTGTATAACGTAGAAGCTATTCCAACACTCCTTTGGGACAGCACTCATCATCCCAGGTAGATCAAGTAGTGAAAAAGACTTGGTCTATAGAAAAGGAGATGCAATTCCAATACCGAATCACTTCTTGGAGGAAGATGTCGACAACCATGAGCTTATACTCCACACCTTCAGATATAGTCCAGAAATACTAGATATCATGAAGAAATGGGGGTACAACTTGGCACAAGGGGAGGACTTTGCTTCGGACAAGGTCCTCAAGTCCCGCCTAGAGCGGCATACGTCCCAAGTGGGAAGCCGGACAACTATAATGCATTCACAAGGGGATTGGGATATGAATCCTCCTTAGAAGATGAATGCTCTTGGTTGATTGACAACCACCTACCCGATGAAGGAGATGGACATTCGTCTGATTCATCTGCTTCGGATTCCGATGTCAGCATTGGTGAGGCCTTCAAAGCCTTAATATCAAATATGGCTACTGCCGACCCTACCACCTTGGAGGATGATGAGGAGATGCCAACATGGGAAGACTCGTGGATTCATCACCTCAACATGCAGTACGGAGACCGGTTCGAGCAAAGAGAACCCTCCATCGAAGATATAGTTGTCCAAGTCAATATGGGTGACAAGGCTAATCCACAGCCTATCTTGATGAGCA
The DNA here is from genome assembly GCA_037177215.1 of Asparagus racemosus. Classification (NCBI taxonomy): domain Eukaryota; kingdom Viridiplantae; phylum Streptophyta; class Magnoliopsida; order Asparagales; family Asparagaceae; genus Asparagus; species Asparagus racemosus. Next base: position 38,761,387 of record JBAKGM010000233.1, read on the forward strand.
GTGGTCTTCCCTCAGAAGAAAATAAGCTTGCTCTTTGTCTTACCTCTCCCCCAAAATATACAACAATGTACAAGCGAGTCAAGAATACATACATTCAACGAGAGTTGTAATGTAGGCTGAGGGTAAGGGTAGGATAAAATATTTCAGGAATGAAGGTTCAAAGCCAAAGTCCTAGTGGAG
>JBAKGM010000233.1:38778733-38792538 GCA_037177215.1 Asparagus racemosus
TATATATATACTCACACACTTAAACTTGGAATAATTTTCTCCAAATAAATGTTGTACGTATTGCTAACGTACACGAGATTCTAGAAAAAAAAACGCAAAATTATCTTAATTTGGATCTCGGCCAAATCCAAGAAACTACCAACAATTTTCAGATCACCCCCTTTCCTTTTAATAAATTACAACGTTTTCTCCCGCTTCTCCTTTAACCGCCCAGCTTTTAATGCGCAAAAATGCAGCAGGGGAAAAAAATCCCATGAAACCCTACTTTCTCTTCTTTTAGACTCCGCCACCGATTTACAATCCTCAGTCAAAATCCACCCCAATCAGGTAATTTTTTTATCATTAACATTAATCCCATTTCTATTTTTTTGCCCCCTCAAATCTTGATTTTTTCCTTCAAATTCTTTTTCATGTTGTTTAACCACCAGAAAAATTCAATTTTTTTATAATTAATTTTCTTTGAGTTTGAGATACGCAATTCTCTTGTAAGCAAAGATAACCTTTTTCTTGTTTTTACGGAAAATAACTGAATGCGTGGAGTGTAAGATTCTATTAGCAATCATTTTCTGTAATTTCTGGCATGCAGGCGGATTGAAGGGGAAAATGTAAGGATGCGTCCAAGTATTTTGAAATTTTGAATATGAAAATACATATCTTTTGTCAGTATATGTTGTGTTGGATAAGAAGGGGACCCAATTGAATTCAGTTCTCATTATTTGAAGAAAAAAAAAACTTGTAGGGACTCTAGAAAGATTTTTTTGTTATCCATTTTCGGTACTGATATAATTTTGCTTTTGATTTGGATAGACCCACATCCCTAAAATTATCTATCTAAAGCTTCTAATTTTAGAATTCTTCTTGGTATTGTTTGTTTGATGCAGAAGAGATGGTTGGAGTTCTTCTATTAGCCAATGCAAGTACATCCTGGTACCCAAACTTTGTTCTGTTTTACTTCTTCTTTCTCATAGTTTTTTTGCATTGGTTTCATTTTGAAAAGAATTTTGATACATACAACAGAAAGATAATATATCTTTATATCGTTCTTGAATATCTTTACAAGCTTAATTAGAAGTTGTTTCTGAAGTAGTTTTATCTGTCAAATTTCTCTCATAGTAAGTTTTTGCTTATATCGTGAATATGCTATTCTTCAGATATTAGATTTTAGATGCAATTCCTTTTGTTTTACCCTCTTAATAACAGGTTTCATATGTAAAAAATTCACCAATATGAAAAGTGTTTCTATTTTTCAAGAAATTGTTTGATGTTCGTTACGAATGTTGGTTCTCTAGATACCATTTCTGTTTTTGGGTTGTTGTGACATTTTTATGAGAAAAATGTGGAATACTACCACCTGAATATAAAGGTTTACTACCCAATATGGAAACATTTATGATTTGCTCAAAAGGACGGAATAGCTCAAGCAAAAGTGGAAGCCCTCACAAATCTGTAGAGAAAATACAATATACAATATATCAGCAGCAGAAATGTGAAGGGGCCTCCCTCTTTGTTGCCTTCCCCTCTCTTTCGCATCTCTCCTCTTTGAACCATTTCTGAAAAGACTTGTGCAATTGCGATATTTGAGATGATGCACTTTATGCAAGGTTTTTTTGACTGTAAACGTTACACATTTGTCATTATTTTTGTCTCCGTATAGAATATGAATGTCTAAATTGTTGGTTTGGCATATACTGTGGACCTATTAGCTGACAACTTGAGATTTTGGATCAAAAGAAAATGTGGACCTATTAGCTGACAACTTGATATTTTGGATCAAAAGAAAATGCCATTAAATTGTGAGCATTTTTCGATTAAAACATTTGGTGATCAGTCTGTCAAGCTCAATTAAAGCCTAGCTCCTCCAACATATGCCTTTCTATGTAGTTTGTTCAGCTATAACGTTCTTGTGTTTTTTTTCTAATCCTGCAAACTTTTTTTTGCTTTTGACAATAATTTTTGCCACAGCATAAAATAAAGTTGGTGCGATCTACACTGTTCATTTGACATAAATTGTTGACCTATTACCGGCCAGGTTGAGAGTATAGATGAGAAGAAAAATACAATTATATATTTAAGAAGAAAATACAATTATATCTTCAAAATTAATGATTAAAAAAACTTTGTTATCAATTAGTGAAGCTTAGTTAAAGCCTTTCACACCTATACGAAAAGAATGTCGTGTTAATTGTGTTTTGATGTTCTGTTTAAACTATCCCTGTGGGCAATATGCATTAAAAATTAACTGGATTCATGTGCATGAATTGTGTAGCATTATGTATAACCAAAGAACTAATAAATATTTTCATGTAAATTATACTGCAAGCTGCTTTATTTTTGTACAATCTTCACTATTCTGTGATAGTAGACCATACCTCGAAATCACTAGGCTATGTCACAAATATGTAAGTACTGTTGTGGTATCTGTAAATTTTTTCTTTCCTAAATACATACCTTTTCTAACAATCCCCAGTTAAAGCAGAGATATGATTCAAACATTTGAATTTTTTTAAGGGTATAATGCAAAGTTACAATAATTCTATGACAGACGACTTGTATCAGTTTTTTTAAATTCTCGTATTCCTGTTTCAGGTGAGTTTCTTCCTGAAGAAAAAGGAGACTTAGCCCATCAAAATTGAAATATTATTTCTTACAATTCAGTGCTCTTAGTCAATAAAGATTAATTGGCAATCATGGTAACAGAATCAAATGCTAACAATTCAAGCATGCAGTCCGATAATATGCTTTCCAATTCTAGCGACGCTAGAAGTAGTCATGTGATTTCTGATACGAAGCGAATGATTATGGTTGCAAATTTTCTCCCCCTTCGTTCTTGCAAGGATGAAACAACTGGTCAATGGTCCTTTTCATGGGATGAGGACTCACTATTACTCCAAATGAAGGATGGTTTTTCTTCTGAGACCGAAGTTATATACATCGGCAGCCTCATGGTAGATATTGACATAAGCAAACAAGAACGAGTTGCACAAAATCTCTGGAAAGATTACAGGTGTGTGCCAACATTCATTGATCATGATCTCCAAGGCAAATTCTACCATGGATTCTGTAAAGGGCAATTATGGCCACTATTTCATTATTCTCTGCCCTTCACTCCAAAGGATGGTAATCTCTTCAACCGCTCCCTTTTCCAAGCTTATGTCTCTGCAAATACCACTTTTGCCGAAAAGATCATTGAGGTAATAAATCCAGATGATGACTATGTCTGGGTTCATGATTATCATCTAATGCTTCTTCCGATTTTGTTAAGGAAGAAGGTAAGCCAAGTCAAGCTCGGTGTCTTTTTCTATATCCCATTTCCATCCTCAGAAGTTTACAAGGCTCTACCTGTTAGAGAGGAAATCCTCAGGGGTTTACTAAATGCTGATGTTGTCGGTTTCCATACATTTGATTATGCAAGACATTTCCTTTCTTGTTGCAGCAGAATACTAGGCCTGGATCATGAACTGAAGCATGGTTCTATTGGGATTAATTATTATGGGCGAACAGTTAGAATTAGGATTCTTCCTGTAGGAGTTCATGTAGGGCGGATTAAGTCAGTAATGAATTTGCCTTGTACCATTTCAAAGGTTGAAGAAATCGCGGAAAAGTTCAAGGGGAAGAAATTGTTTTTGGGTGTTGATTACATGGAAGCTTTCAAAGGTATCAGTCTGAAATTGCTAGCTCTGGAGCTTGTGCTGCAGAGAAATCCAGAGCTTAGAGGAAATTTAGTCCTTGTTCAGATTGCCAATCCTGCTCGTAGTGCAGGAAAAGGTGTGATGGAATCTCGAACTGAAGCCATGTTGCTTGCGGAAAGAATCAACAATACATATGGTTTCCAAGGCTATCAACCAGTTGTCTTTATCGAACACTCAATTCCTTTCTATGAAAGAGTTGCATTCTATGTGGTATCTGAGTGTTGTATTGTGAATGCGCTTAGGGAAGGGATGAATTTAGTTCCATATGAGTATGTAGTTTGTAGGCAAGAAAATAGTACTAGTACTCTTATTGTGTCAGAGTTTGTTGGTTGCTCTCTGTCCCTAAGTGGAACATTCAGGGTGAACCCTTGGAGTGTTGAGGATGTAGCTGAGGCTATGTACCTTTCAGCTGGGATGTCTGAAAGCGAGAAGAAGTTTCGTCACGAGAAGCATTACGACTATGTGAGCTCTCACCAGCTTAGCTATTGGACCTGCAGTTTTGCTCAGGATCTTAAAAAAGCTTGTGAAGATAACCGAAACCGAAGATGCTGTACCCTTGGCTTTGGTTTGGATGTCAAAGTTGTTGCCCTTTCGCCGACTTTTGATGAGTTGTCGATTGACGAAACTGTGTTTTTCTATAAGAGAGCCAACAGGAGGGCGATATTTCTGGATTATGATGGCACTATAATGCCCGAGTTTTGTAGGGATAAGACTCCAAGTGAAGAAATTGTTTCGCTTCTTAATACTCTGTGCAGTGATTCTAATAATACAGTGTTCATTGTTAGTGGTAGGAGTCGGAGTTCTCTCGGGGAGTGGTTCTCCTCATGCAAAAAACTAGGGATTGCTGCTGAGCATGGCTATTTCATCAGGTATGTATCTTTGAGCTCATTTGTTTTTATGTCCTCATCAATCTGGTCTTTCTTTTATTGCACATTGAACATGACCTTTTTATATGTTGCATGAATGCTCTTTCATAATCAATTTTTATGTCTTTCTAATTCTTGTTAAATTTTTTGATTAAAAAGATGACCACGGTATGCCACTTTAAGTTGTCATTTGCTTAATATAAATAATTGTTTCCCTTAGACCTTTGAAAAAATACTGGATTGGAGTTAGCTTCACATCGGATCATGTTTATCGAAACCAGCACAGATTAATGGATCAGGTAGACATAAAACTAACGTCAAGAACTCTAAATTGATGAAAAATGTATGGAAATTCTTCGCAAGGGTTATTATGAATCTGAATCTTAGAGCATCACCTCTGTACGTAGACAGCAGTCTAATGTACTAAATTGATTAAATAATGCTATAAAAATTAGACCTAGTACAGGATTGGGCAAACAGGCTAAGAGGTTCAAATTTAATCAGGTTAAAGCTGTTAATCATGGTCAACTTGAATTTGAATATGATCGTCATGTTGCTGGAAACAGACCAAGCTGGACCTCTGTAACAGCCTACACCAAAATCAGAAGGGAAAAATAATAATAATAAAGAAGAAGAAGATGGAACTGATACAGAGGCAAAATTCTGCTACCACCTAAATATAGAAACTTCAGCCTCTCCCGTTGTTTTTCCCTATCCTTTTTCTTGTAATAACATAGCACATTATTTTTATCATGAAGTTGAGAATCATGAAGTGCAAATTCAATTCATGCTGTTTCGTACTTGTAATTTAATTTCTTGATTCGATTGAATATCTAGTAATGCTACTTATCTCGTGTAATAACTTGTGAAATCTGTGAGAAAATGATGAAACTGTAATCACACAGTTTGCAAGTGTTTCCATTTTAAAGAATCCATTTGAAAGGATTTCACATCAGGATCTGCCTCATGCTACAAATGCTTTTATCCAACTTATGGAAAGGTTAGGAGCTCATTTTCAGCCACAAAGCATCTGTCTCCAGAGTCTCTAACAATAAAGCCAAAATGGCTGACCTTTTGTTCGAAAATTTACTTTTGATACTTTGATACAATACCAGGAAGGTAGCAACCATCTCATATACGGAGAGCTCAGAAAACACAGGATGTGGTATCAGTTTTTTGAACTTAATTCATGAAACCAGCATGATTTTCACAGTAACCTACGGTGAACTAAAAAAATCCAATCAATAATTAATGTAAAAAATTGTGAATTCTCAATGTGAGCTATATATCTTAAATGGTGCTAGCAGGGTACTGATATGTAAATCCATAGAAATACATAAACGATAATATATACCAATGGAGATTGATTAACTACTGGTTTATTCTCATCGCTCTGTCTACATTCTATATAGATGGGATAAAACTTTGGACTGGGAAACCGAGTCTCCAAGAAGTAATGGATCAGACTGGAAAGAGCTTGCTGAGCCTGTCATGAAGGTGTACACTGAGACAACCTATGGCTCCTATATAGAATCAAAGGAGAGTGCATTAGTATGGCATCATCTGGACGCAGACGTTGATTTTGGTTCTTGCCAAGCCAAGGAACTAATGGATCATCTCGAGAGCGTTCTTGTTAAAGAACCTGCTGTCGTTAAAAGGGGTCAGCACATTGTGGAAGTGAAAAGCCCGGTATGAGTTATTTCTTATAAAATTAAATTTCAGAAAACTACCATGAACTATGTGGGGGTTTTTGCAGGAAAATATCCTAAACTATTTTTTTTCAGAAAAAAAAACTGCAACAAAATTTTAGATCAGCAGAAAACCCCTGACAGGTTTAATGATGCAGATAAAAAGACTGAAATACTTCTATTTATAACTTCCTACCCACAAGTAAATGTAGAAATAGATTAGCTACTTTCTTGCCAAACTGTGACGATTCATGTTAGTTTTGTAAAGTTTAGCTTTTTATAATCATATATCCCTTGAAATACAGTTGACAGATATGGCATCTTTTATGCCCCTATTTATAATGTCCAACCCACAAGTACATGTAGAAATAGTTAGGTACTTTCTTGCAAAATCGTGAAGATTCGTGGTAGCGTTGCGAAATTTGCCCTTTCTATAGTCAAATACCCTCGAAATACAGTAGACAAATGTAGCTTCTTTTATACCTCCGTTTAAAACTTCCAATCCTCAAGTGGAAATGTAGAAATATTTTAGGTATTTTTCTTGCAAAACTGTGATGATTCACGGTAGTTTTGTGAAATTAACACTTTTCATAATCATACATCCCTTGAAATACAGTTGCTAGATGTAGCATCTTTTCTACCCCTATTCATAACTTCCACCCTCAAGTAAATGCAGATATATTTTAGGCACTTTCTTGCAAAACCATATGATGATTCATGGTAATTTTGTGAAGTTACTATTTTTATAATCATATATTCCTCAAAAATACAGTTTACAATGCAAGCATATTTTGATTACAGGGAGCTAGTAAAGGATCAACTGTCGATAAGCTACTGAAGTCATTGGTTAACGATGGAAAATCTCCCGATTTTGTGATGTGCATTGGCGACGATCGCTCTGATGAGGACATGTTTGAAAGTATTGACAGCATCACGTCCGACACCAATCTTTTCCCTGAAAGTCCTCAAGTCTTTTCCTGCACAGTTGGTCAAAAGCCGAGCAAAGCTAAGTATTATCTTGATGATAGTTCAGAAGTGATAAAATTGCTTCAGAGCATTGTAGCTATCTCGATTGATGAAAATAAACTCAGCAGCGATGATCGTCAAGCTTCATTCGAAGAGGCCTCCTGAGCGGAATCATCGTTCGAAGAGACCTCCTGAGCGGAATCATTGAGACCCTCATTTGTACATTCTTTGTTTTTTCCAGGGCAAGAAGCAAAATTTTCAGGTGTTTTAGCATATGAGATTGAGTCATTTGGCATAATTCTGACAATTTTTTGTTAGATATGCTTGAAATTGCATATATACTCTAATTTTTTACAAAACAATAGTTGAAAATAAATTCCTTGATATGTCTCAAGTTTTCCTGTGCCCTACAGATACTAGTTCATAGAAGGTTGCTACTTGCTTCTGTGTTTAGTCTACAAGTCTTGTACTCTTCGGATCTGCATCCTCTCCCATTAGATGGTATTTGGAAAGGTCCAACTACCCTAATTTCTAATTTCTGCTGTTTATCGCCAAATAGAATCCTCACTATCACAATATCGGTTTTCAAAATAACATTGTCGATTCAGGTAGATGAAATTGTATCAATAATAAAATAGGATATTTTCATGATACTTTTATCTGGAATAATTAATTTAATATATTAAAAACTCTTCATGGTACTTTTTGTAGAATTTAACTTTGGAAATGTTAAATTTCAGAAAACCCGCCCTTTACTTTGGACGATTGTCAGATGACCCCCCATAACTTTCAAAATATTAGAAAACCCACCCATAAGTTTAGGGGTGATCCAGGAACGCCCCTCCAACTTCAACATTTTTCAAAGAAACCCCGAGATACGGTGAACCACAATATTCACAAATTGCACGTGCAGTACACGTGCAAACACTAAGGTGACGGTTTTCTGATATCTTGAAAGTTTTGGGGGGTTACCTGATAATAGTCCAAAGTGCTAACCTAAACTTTCTAGAATCTCTTGATATTTCTAAAGCACGTGCAGTACACGTGCAAACACTAGGGCCCTAATAAATTGATCACAGGCGACCGCAGTCGAAGTCACAGAGCAGTCAACGGCCATGGCTCTTCATCGTCGCCTCCGCTCTATCCTCCTCCTCATCGCTCTCCTCGTAATCCCTCAAAACCCAAAACCCTAACCCTAGAATTCACTAACCCCCTCCATTTTTTTTTAACTAAAAAAACTTTCATTTTTCTGATTTCAGGTATCGAATGCCGAAGGAGCTCAACCCCGATCCTCATCCTCCTTCTCCGCCGCTCTCCAAACCCTCCAGAAACAACTAGGGCAAGAAACCCTAACCTCCACCTCAGCTCTCACCCCATTCAAAAATCATATTTTTACTAAAAAAAATCCAATCTTTTTTCTCCTCTTTTGATCGCAGCTACGAGTTCCAGTCCATCGATCTCCTCCGCCGAGCGATGACTCACTCATCCTACTCCCGCGAGAACTTCCGATCCCTCAGCATCCTCGGCCTCAGCGTCATCCAGACCTCCGTCTCGATGAAACTCCTAACGAAGGATCTCGACGTCTCGGCCAAGGAGATGAACGGCAAGATCGCCGATGTCTCCGACGTGGAGGGCTGCACCGCCGCCGGATCGAGGTTGGGGCTGGAGAAGGTGGTTAGGGTTTCGGAGAGGACGAACGCGACGGCGCCGGCGGTGGTTTGTGGGGCGTTTAGGGCGATCTTTGGCGGGGTTGCGTTGGACAGTGCGAAGGTTGAGGTCGCTGGCGAGGTTTTCTCGAGGATTCATGGCGGTGGAGGATTCGCTGCTGTGGATTAGGGTCAGGGTTTTTAGCTAGGGTTCCGTCGGGTCGGTCGCCGGTGAGAGGAGGGTTGCTTCCGGCGCATGATAGTGTGTAAATTGGTGTCGTGCTATCGTGCGCTGGTGCTCGCTTTGTTTTTAGCTTGCTTTTTTTTAAAGTAGTGCCCGTAGCGCCTTTTTCTGTTTTGCGTATCTGAGTCCGTGTATGCGTACGTTTGAATGAAATACTTTGGTTTCGGTGTATTAAATGGGCTTTTTTGTGGGTTTTTTAATATTTACAATATTTACATATTATAAGATATGAATTAAATTTTATTAAGAAAGATGCATTAAATTATCTATTTTGTACAATCTGTTAAATTATCTAATTATTCGGGTGCGAGCGGTATGATTCGAGACGGTCATGGGGATGCTTTGGTTTGTAGATAGCTTTCTTTTCAAAAAAAAAAAAAAAAAAAACAGGGAAAAAGAAAAAAAAATGTGGTTGGGTTGAGTATTAGATCATCTGTGCTATACAAATTGTTTTTCTTTGGATGTAGTGACAAAAGGTTGGGTTGGGTTCTCTCCGCCAAATATAGTCTGATGCTCCATCATGCGCCTGGCCCCTCCAATTAATGCAATACCCGTTCTTTTCTTAAGGCAGAAGGCTTGACCTGACAATTTGACGTGGTCAACTCCCACTTTTTGACTTGAACGTGAGACATGATCCAGTAATAGGCCTGATATTTTGGATCAAGGCCCATAAATAGGTTTAAGCCCAATCAATTCTTTCCAATATTTTTGTTTCGGATTGAGTACAGCAACAATCTATACTCCAGGCCCACTCCAACGATCTGTCTGGCTCGTAACCGTGTAGGATTGGGGATTTTGGATTTACCATGTAGAAATCTAAAGAATCGAAAACTATATAACACGGTTTGGTGTCTGTATTAAACAAAATAAAAATAAAAACACTTTTTCTTAAGCGCGCATCTATATAGAGTGTTTGATAAGTACTACATCATGAAACATCTCATCTACAAAAATCATTACTATTAACAAGTTGAAACTGTGAAGCTTCATTAAACCTGAAAACGTCTCCAGTAAATATAATTTCTACACACATGATTTAAAATGCATGGGCAAAATGCTGCAAGAACTAACACCTACCAGAAGATTTTGATGCAAAATTGGTCAGTTCGAACTGCAACATCATCAAAAGGATTTTTTTTTTTTTTTTTTTTAATAACCCTTCTGCTTCACTTACATAGTAACATATCAATTCTTGCCAAAACTGGTAATCCCATAATTGAGGGGGACAAACTGATAATAAAAAAAAGCAGATAAAACTATGGACGGAAGAAAAATGATTTAATGGAAAACAAACCTGGGTATGCTCGTTTTACCATGAGATGAGATGTGAGCTCTGCTAAAATACGCTGTCAAGAGATAAAAATGCGAAAACAAAGTTACCAAGACGTAGAAATGCAATTGAGGCTCGCGCTCGCCAAGTCACCACTCTTTATCTCTTAATAGCTCATTCACCGGAAGGAGTTTCTTCACACCCTAGTTATCGTTGTGCAGAAGCATCTTCAATGTTGAGCTTTCTTCAACGGGCATGAATGACGCTCTCATTTAAGAAAATTTCTATGCTAAATAGCACGAAGGACTTCCAGTGTACATAATTAGCCATGTTTTCTCCTCACTAATGCAAAGAGGAAAGTCAAAACAGTTTTAATCATAAGCTTAATAACATTTATATTGTGATATTGTTCACCAGCAATATATAGGATCATCAAATAACTCATCAATCTAATAATAGTAATAATAATTACACTTCAATAAAATCATAAATATTTCTCCCAAAGCCTGCAGATTTCAGCATCATCAGAGCCACGTGCAAATTCACATGATGCATAGATCTGTACTAAATTTTGGGTTAACAGATCAGTAATAGTAGAATCCTAAGAAAGACTGCAGCACCATTCAATAAAAAGAAACGGAGAAAAGGGATGAAACAACAGAATCCACAGCCATAACATGTCTCCATTAGAAATCCAAGGTTTTCATAATTTACAAACAGAAAAAGGTTAAAATAAATAAAAAAAAAACCATTGGTCTACATCATCTAAAAGAAGGTACCATACTAGCCATCAGCAATACCAGTCAACAAGGGAAAAGGATTGGGGATGCATTGCGTCGCAACTTGTTCTCAGATAAATCAATCTTGCTCATCTTCTCTTCGCACCAAAGTAACTGTTCTTTGCTAATCCTTGCCATCCTTAGAACCCTGGATACAACTTTAATGTCGATTAGCCCTAAAAGCAGCTCTACTTCTGACGGGGAGGAAGGCCAGGATTTCTTCTTCCATGATTTTTTCTTGGAGAGTTCTTTTACTTTGATCTCCTTCTGCATGAATTTTTAAGAGATTCACCGAAATGAGAAACACCCATTAGCTGGCTCGTTGATGCACTTAAGCAAAGCATGTCAGTCATATACACCCAGAATTAATGAGCTCTAAATTGTTGGAAAAGAAATATTGGATTGTTACTGAGTTTCTAGTTTGCAGTTAATTATCAGAATTATCTTTCAACAACCAATTACATAGAGCAGACAACAGGAAAAACAGAAGTTATTTTCAATCTCACTTCTTGTATGCAGATTTTGCAAGTGATTCTGAATCCTTCTTATTGTTAAGTTTCTAAAAAGCCTGGAATATTTTTCCCCAGACATGCCCAACTTGAGACTCGTGTACTCAATAGCATAAAATATCAGATACTTTTTGAAACAAAAAATGTGTTTCGCTTGAGGGTACCTTGTTGAGGGAGGCCTGAACCTGGTGAAGGGAGCTTGCATCCTGGTTATGACCTTTGAATAAATTCATAGCATGGCTCGACTTCTTCTTGTCCATTTTCAAGAAAAGCCGGAAAGTTAAGATTGACTCCTCCATGATGTTTAGGAGGTCAGATGCCAAGACCGGTGCATCCAAAGTGTCTCTAGCATTTTCATTATGGTCCAAACCTGAGTAAGAGAAGATGTTAACATCAATAGCATAACAATCTAGTTCAATTTCCAAAATGAAAATGTCTTTTTTTTAATTTTTAATTTGACCACTTCTGAAAGGAACCTTTACCCAAACGACAATACAACAAAAAAAAAGACACCTAAACTATCATTTCTCTAAGATTTTTTTTCTATTTTTAAATGACTCCACAAATATAGTCTGCTGAAGTAGTTATTATTGGCAAAGCCCAATATTCTGGGACCATGAAAGCTAAACTTTTCAACCTATATCAAAGACTAAGGCTAAACAAGTGCACTAAAACTCATTTTGCCAATGCATAAGTGCAACCAATGCCCAAGAATTAGGGCCTAGTTCTACAGGTGCTTCTCAACTCTAATCCATGTTGCTATAAAATAGGTGTCAACAATGGCGTCCAATGCAATTTAGAATTTTCCCTGAGAAGATTTTACCAATATTTTTCCCAAACAATCAACTATTCTTAAGTCAGAACTGTCCCAAAAAAGGCCAAAAAGAGATTCCCACAAAACCCTTCGAAACCAGCTATATGTTACAGTGTTACCTATATCTCTACCTTATTGTTTATGCAGGAGCTCAATGAGCACAAGCTTAAACACCAGAAACTGAGGGCACAGTGACTGAATGCATTCAAATTAAAACAAGGTGCACGCAGCAGCACTATGGAAAAACACCAAAAAATTTTAGTTCAAGCATTTGGCTTAAAAATAGACTATCAACCTTACTATTTTGAACCAAAAAAATAGTAAGTTAAAATTAATATAGTGATTCCACAACCCCGTAGAAAACGAGCAAAAATGAAGCAAAACGATAAAATTCAAATGCGGTATTGGCAGCAAAAACAATCTCAGAGAAGATGAACCCCAGGAATCAGTACTGGATTTTTCATGATGGGTGAGATAAGCATGCCTCCACAGATATGTAAGTATTTCCATGTGTAATGAAGTTAAAGAAGGCCACTCTGTCTTGGAGGTTACCTTGGAAATTGGGAACTTGAAGTAACATTCGAAGAGAAAACCGAGCCCGGGCAAAAGTCTCCACCCTCGATCCCTGCTCAAAAGGCTCATTCTCAATGAATCTCTGCAAAAGAACCTGGAATTGCTGAAAGGCCTGAGCGGCATGGCAGTAATCTGAGGGATCCTCAGGTTGGGAGGAGATTTTATGGCTTAGTTGCATGTACTGGCAGTGAAGAGCTTCCCAAGCCAAACAAACTTGTGCCACGTAAGCAGTTTCGAGATTAGAGTAAGGGTCTTCCTCCTGTGACTGCTGTAGCTGTTCACAGTCTTCATGGTGTTCATCTCGCTTCTTGAATGAGAGGTTCCGAAGGGTCAAAGTCAACTTCTTTGTAGTTGATCTTGGTGAATGATTTGAAACATTCCATGATCCTGCACGCAACAGTAATACAGCTTAGGACAGTAGCAACAAAGAAAAGTGAAATATACAACACAATTTTAAATAGAAGGAGCATCTCTCTGAAATGCAGAACTTTTTAAACTATGATTCAAACCCAGACATGAGAGATTTTTCCGTTTGATAACTAGCAGATTTAGCAAATATTCTAACACGGAGTGCTCTATACATGAGCAGAAAATAACTGGTGCACCTAATCAGAAAAAAGGACACGCTGACATTTTGGGTTCATTCTTCTTGTATGCAATTAGCGGGTAAGAGTGAGAGGGGGAAAGAAGGGGGGGGGGGGGGGGGGGTTCCGTTAAAACCCCCCCAAAAGTTTTTCTTGAGTTTCCCCAAATCCACCAAA
>JBAKGM010000233.1:38804847-38815316 GCA_037177215.1 Asparagus racemosus
TAGAAAGCCCCCAATATCTTTTAGATAAATTACACCAAACCCCCAATAACTTTCAAAATACCTTTTTATGCCATTTTCTGCTTCTAATTTATAGGGTTTTCTGCAAAATTCAGAAAGTTATTAGGGGTCTTCTTTGAAATAGAAAAGTCATTAGGAGTTAAGTGTAATTTTGAAAGTTCATATGGGTTGAAAGTTCATAAGGGTTTAGTGTAATTTGCCCTATTAAATAATTATAATGAAAAGTAACTATTGTAATATGTTGCAAGTATCAAGTGTAACTATCTACAAAACATCAGAAAAAACCTAGCAAGATTAATGCAACTTAGTTAATTTAGAGTTAAGTTAACAACTTTCAAGTTGGAGGGGCATATTTAAGAGAACTTATAGAATTAATAATTTTATTTAAGAACAATTTTAGATTTGGGGACTTGTTTAAAAAAGGTTAACATTGGGCGATCATTATAAGAAAAACATTCAATTACAATAACTACACAAAAATAATTAATTCATATATTTCTTTTTAAGCAATCTTATTATACAATTTTATTTATTAACACATAGTTTGCTATTCAATAAAAAATTTAAAACTTAAAACATGTACATTCACGTGCAAAGCATGTGCATTGCACTAGAATTCCAAATAAGGGATACCAAGTTTCACACAGATTCTCCGTCTTTACCTTAACTGCAGGCTCGTTTGCTTCCTGGTAATATCTTTTTCATGGTTTTACTCGTTCTAGTGCATCAGAAGGAATATCTTCTAAACAGTACTGCAAAAGCAATACCAATAAATTGCCAATTAGGAAAAAAGTAAAAAGTTGCAATCCAAGAGGAATATTGCAATCATCATGTACAAAGGACATTAATGTCTCACACTATTGTCAATTTTGGCATTCACTTCAACTATTGCAAATGCACCTGTTTTCATACTGCTATCAACTTTAAACAAGTTTCCCCGTATGCTACTGTGGTGGTTCGCTTCATATATTCCCCTAGTTCTAGAGGTAAAAAACTGGGTTGACGCAGAGTTCATGCTATTTGGACTGCAAGAGAAAGATAGTTAGAAATAACTACTAAGAATAGATATAAAAAATGTAAGAAGAAGTAAAGAGGAACCATAAAAATATAGGTTTTTAGAAAAATAATGGGTGCACATATCCTTCATAATTAGTGTATAGTTAAAGAAGGATTTCTTGAGATCTTAATATTTGTTTCTTTTACCGTACTAGGTATAACAATGCAAAAACATGTGCTTTCCTTACGGAGAAATTTTCAGATAGGAAAGTATTTTATTAAACGTAATAAATGGCAGAATGTAAAATCAAAATGAGGCATCTCCATTCTGACATTTTCAAATAAGAAAGTCATTTGCTTTAATAAAAAGAACACACAAATAAGTAGAACAGTCAAAACTCATGCGTTCTTTTACCCCCGCCATTTTCAAGTAGAAAGTCATAGCCTGAACTCTGAGAACAGTTCCAATTATAGGGGCATTAGATGCCTTCTAGCAACTCCAATGAATCCTTTCTCACAAAAAGTAAGATGGTGATGACACCGCGAAAAATCATCTTTCTAAGAAGGAACCTACAGCTATAACGGAAGAGAACAAGTAATGAACATAGAACAACAGGTATATGCTGTTGTGCCAAAATGCTTACTATATGACTTTAAATGATAAACACACATTCTTAACAATTGATAAGTCAAGAATGAACAAAGCGCAAAAAGCATATGAAAATTAACTGGTTGAAAAGATCCTTAACAGCCTGTAAAATCTATCTACTTATTCAAAGATACAAAGATACAGGGAGATTCATGCGAAAAAGCAAAGTTTTTTTTTCTTAATTAAGCATATCAGAATTCACTTTGCCTTGTTAGAAACTGTCACAGTACAATTTCTTCAACTTAATAACATGGCACATTTTTTATTTGATTAGAGTTCATTTTTTCCCTCTAACTGTTTGGATTGGTTTTTAAACTTTACTATAAGCACATAGCAGCATTAAGTAATTATAGGTTAATCAGAATATTTGATAGAAAGGTGTTTCTTATACTAAATAGTATCAGCATGTACTGTCCTGAGAAAAAAGATTTTGAAGATTGATAGTTAAGAATTAAAATCTTACTTCATAGTTTACACATCGGTTCGCAGCATACCTTTGTCAACTTTTCAAAAAGGAAATAACAACGATCATAACCAGAGACCATAACTTTACATGAAAAACTTACTGTAATTAGCATATTCTATGTTGAAAGTTCAGCTTAAAAATGAGAACACATAGAAAACAACTTTTTTTTTATCATACACAGGCTTTACATGAAAAACTTACTGTAATTAGCATATTCTATGTTGAAACTTCAGCTTAAAAATGAGAACACATAGAAAAGAACTTTTTTTTATATCATACACAGGCTACCTGAGGGTTTTGCAGATTATAAACTATGAAATTCAGTGCACAGTTCCGACAATCATCAGAGCATAGGAAAACTCAGGAAGCTGTTGGGTATGACCTGTTTGTGCTTGCCTAGTGTTCCATCACCTGGATAAATTTCATAATAATGAGATTCTAGTATACTGTTTTCTAGAAAGTAATGAGTCGAAGGGTTATCCTTAACAGTACTAAGATAAAATCTACAAGCTAAATGAAATGGATCCGGAAGATGCAGAAAATTGAAGCATGGACTGCACACCACATAGTAGAAGACACCAAATAAGTGAATAACCCGAACAACAACAACGACGACGACAACAACAAAGCCTCTATCCCAAGTGTTTGAGGTCGGATACATGAATCCTATTTTTCCATTCCGTTCTATTATGGGCCATCTCCTTTGTTAAGCTAAGCATAACCATATCCTTCTTAATTACTTCCAACCAAGTCGTTCTAGGTCTACCTCTAGATCTCTTTACTCTATTAACTATAATATTATCACTTCTCCTAACCGGTGCACTAAGAGATCTACGTTGTACATGGCCATACCACCATAATCGATTCTCTCTCATTTTATTCTCTATCAAGACACCAAATAAGTGAATAACCAGAGGTCCAGAACACTTGGACTTTAATCCACAGTGTAAATAATAAGTGTAAATAATAACTGACAGGTGAGGACAAACAATAACTGAACAAGAAATCATCTTATCAGGTTGAATTAAGGTTGCTTTTCGTGGCAGATTGGTAGGAGAGAGGTCAATTAAAGGATATATGATGGTAGAAATATCAGATTCATCTGGATTACATACATTTTTAATATTTTTTTTTTAATCTTTTGAGAATCAGAAGAGGAATAATGAACGAAGGTCCGAAGGATAAACAAACCCATCATTTGTCATCCATCAAAGGCACTAGGGATGATAAATTGGTTAGCAATAAGGACCTTTCCCAGAAGACAAAAGCATGGTCTCCGTTGAGAGGAAAGTGCAGTAAAAAGGCTTAATGTTTGGGATAAATCTTGATGCCCATTGCATCAGAAAAATAAAGTTTTGCGACAAAAATACCCTTAACTTGCTATTAATTAGCACAACCAGCGGTAAATGACAAGTAGATCCGCCATGTGTGTTGTCCTATGGATCTGTCCCAATTTTGGGTCCTCCTAGCACTACTCATAATATTAATAGTTGTTTAGTATAGAACAATATCAATCATTGAACGGATGAGTTCCAAGGCTTCAGAAAACATAAATTTTTGCCAAATATTTGTTTCGTCGGTTGCAAATCAAAATAACCAGGGTACATCCATAGAGGTGGTGATATGTTCTTACGCATAAACAAACTTTTATAGTTTGTTCCAAAAAATATAAACCACTGCCATATCTCTAAGCAAAGTTATTTAAACAAAAAAAAACACATATATCGGATAATAACTAAATCAATGTGTTTTATGATAAATTAATCCAGTAACTCAATCCACACTTGCCTCAATGTCTTCTCCAGCTCCCCGCAACAAGGCAATTCAACTGTTCAATCCAAGCAACTTCTTTGACAGGTGCATCATGCCCAGCAGGTTGCGTAGGATGGCAACCAGACATCAAGGGCTAGCATTACAATCTCATCACATCTTCAGTTAACATTGTGGAATCATCATCCTTCCAACTTCCAGGTAGATGAGAAAACCTAAAGCACGCCAAATGAAGCGTTGATAATAATCATTTTTCCAACTGTTGCATGAAAGATTTTAAAATAATTGCCAAACATATATGCATACTGGTTGGTTGTGTCACAAACGTAACATACAGCTCAGTCACTAAACTAATAAATTATCTTTGTGCGCAGACAAATACTGCATGGAACCATGTCGATGCCTCACAATTCTTCTAGATCGTATTCACGTATATGCATTAGGATTTCTAGAATGCATCCTGTCATACATTGTTCTATGCAGAAAATGAGTGAACAAATAATAAAATATCAGATTGGCTCGCATGGTATATTGCATATCTAGAAAAGACATTATTCTTTCCATTTCATAATAATTTTACTAAAGAAGATCCAAAAGAAAATCAAATATGCTTACAGAATCTTGCCTCAGATAAATGTTTATCATAGCCCACAAAACCAAAACCCCAAAACAAAACAACATAACAAAACAAAACAAAACGAAACAAAAGAAATTATTTAGAAATGCTGCTTACATCTATTATTGGCATTTCATCAAAATAACAAGGCAAAAGTCTCTTTCACGCTAAAAATCGATGTCACAAAATTAAACCCACCGTAGTCGTTCCAGCCTTTGACCTCAATCAAGTCACAACCGATAAGTTCGATTATCCCCCCAAGCTTAAAACCTAAGCTTTTCAAGTCAACATTTTTTTCAGGAAAACCTTTTCTCAGGTGCCACAATTACTACAAAACCCAAAGATCTCCTAAAAAGAGAGAAAAAGGAATTCAACAGAAGAAGTCATACTTCATAAGACTTGTTAGGGTTCACATTCCCCGCTGTACCGATCCAAGGAAGCAACATCTATCACTATAAATCAGCCATCTAGCAATAAAAAGCACAAAAACGCAACAAATTAGACAAAATTCAGGGACAGAAGCAAAGGCGTTGCTTAAACCCTAGAAATTTCAAAGAACAGAACAAATTATACCACATAGGACTTGTTAGGGTTCAAATTTTCCACTGCGCGATCTCAGACAGCGCCATTTCTTAGGGACCAAAAGGAACAAACTCGCAACAAATTAGACAATATTAAGGAAAAAGAACAAACGCAATGCTTAAACCCTAGATAATTCAACCAAAATCTAAAGAAAATAAAGAATGAGAGAAGAAATTACCGAAGTTTTCGGGTTGATTTTGTTTGCTTCGCCCTTTCTCTCTCGTTAGAAATTTTCTTTTTCTTTCTTTTTCTTTCTTTTTTGTCCCCTACGCGACTGAGTTATTAGAGAGAAAGAGAGGGGGTTATTTAAGGAGGGGAAACGCGTAGCGGGTCGGGTACTATGTTAAACGAGTCGGGTTTCAAACGGATCTTGTTTAAATGGACGGCTGATATCAGAAATTGATTATTTGGACGGGAACGCGTAGCGTAGGATCTAAGCGGACTCAAAACGCGTAGCGTATTGGAGTTTCGGGTACCGATATTATCCTTAGAAATAAGCTTAACTGAACTCCAAAAGAAATTTCAATATTAGTCCCTTATATCTTTGCTATTTTGAAATTAATTCTTCAGATCATTTAAAGTGCTATTAGATTCTCAATTCATAATTTCATATAAGTTGCTCTAAAATTAGTCTGTCACGTTGTCATATTAGATACGATTCTTATAGGTTTCAAAATTTGTCCCTCAAATAGAAAGTCCTCTCATCAAATATGTATCTCGGTTCGTGTTTCATTCGTGTTTCACTGAAATTTGATTTCTTTGGAAATAACTTGCTGTTGGCATATTCTTTGCATTTAAAACTCGTTTAAAAAAAAGAAATCTTAATTTTGATAAAAGAAATTAAACCCACTTAAAACCCAACTAATTCTCTTTTTTTTTTATCAAAGACATACTTTTTTGTTTGTAGTCAACATATTTGCAATATATTTTTTATGTAAAAAAAAATTTTTGTTTGAAAACTAAACTCACTTATAATGCGATTTCGGTAAAAGAAATATTTTTGAAGACCAATTCTATTGATTTGGACTAATTTAAAAGTGATTTTCATTATTTTTAAATTAATTGGTAGTTACTTTTTATGATCCTTATATTTTTCCTATGGTTTGGTCATAGAATTTAGTCAATAAACTTGTTTTCTATGAAACATAATAAACTAAGTAAAAAGATTTTAATTTGAATATGCATCTATGTGACAAAAGTAGATTAAATATCAAATTATATATTAGAGGACTTTTTGCAAGTCTTTGCATGTGAACGTTTTAAACATGAGCCATTGGCTAATCCATTTTCGATTTTTTGGAAAAATAAAAAAGAAGTCTTCCTTTCTTTTTCTTTTTTTTATATGAAATTCAACACAAAAACTTTTAGCTCTCTTTAATTTGCTTTGTTCAACTTCGGCCATCCAGCCACCACCATCTGAAAAGAGAAGAAACACCAAAACTCTATAACTAGAAATAATTGGCTTCTTAGAAGGGGAAAACAACAAAAAGGTATGTTTTGCAATTTATAAATTACATAAAAGCAATATAATTTACAATATGCATCCTTGCAAGAGAGCCCAAATATTTACAAAAATCTTCACCTCAACCTTCGTAGTTGAAGCTAGTAAGACCTCCACTTTCCTTATATGTATTGATGGGTTTCTGCAAAAAATATTAGTGAAAAGTGAAAATGTTGAAAGATAATGAAAAGTGAAAAGGTTGAAAAGATAATAAAATATTTTTTCTGTTGGATATTTTGTATCAAAGTATTAAAAGTGTAAATAATCAATAAAAATATGAAATTAAAAAAGTTAGAATTTCCATGTCTGATTTCCAGATCTGATCGGGTGTAGTCGTGATATCACTGCCTTAGAAGATAGAGGACTCGCCTATCACCCTAGCGCAGTCGATCCTCTCCCCCTAGCGGTAAAAGCCCCCGGAAGATGGCCGGCCTCTATACTCGGGTGAGAGTCCAGAGCTTCTACTCAGATGAAAAAAGTTGCCAGAAATAATAACAAAATATAAACCAGAATAATTTTGAGGAAGAAGAGTTTTTTGTTTTCCTCTTTTCTTCTCTTTTCTCGTCGTGTCTCTTTAGAATGGAGTGAATGTGTATATATAGTGTTGAGAAAGAACTGTTACAAATCTCGTTAATAAATTCGCAGCCGTTACAAATTTTCATAATAAATCCGCAGTAGCTACAAATTTAGTCATAAACATACAATAAATATTATGCAATAAACACAATTTATCATATAACATTAAAAGACAAAATTATAGGATTTAATGAATGAATAAATTGCTCCGTAATGACAAATAATTATGAAAAAGTAACGTGAATAAATAAAGGTAATAATAAAGATTGAATAAATAATATTAATTAAAACAAATAAAATAGAAACTCAAGTTTTTCTCTAAATATTTTTCCAACATTTTCCTCCCCTTAGTTTGGTTGTCATCAGCTTTTATTGAAATTTTGAGAAAATATAAAATGAGTTGAAAATATAAGATGGTACTCTTCATTATTCATTATTTCTCAATAGTTTTTCAGTAGTAAAATAAATAAATAAATAAATAAAAATAAAACCATTTTTCAAATTTTCTTTACTTTGCTTTTCGATTGTTAGACAGGCATAAGCTCTTTCTTGATTTTGTTGGGCATCTATATTTATCAAATGTACGATAGTTGCAAATTCACCTATTGAATATATATATTTACTAATTCCGCCCACCCCCATTGGTTTTTTTCTGCCCCTTAATTTGCTTTATCTCCCTCCCTCTCACCCATCTAATTATAAACTAATAAAAATAAATACTTGTATTATAAAAATTAAATTAACCTAATTAAGGTTATATTAGTGACATTGAAGCTTGAGATGTATAAAACCAACCTGGAAGATCTGAGGATAAAGTAGCAAATATTAATGTGTAGAGGTCAATTTACAAATATGAGGGAGGGGTGTGTGTGTGTGTAAATACTAGTATGTAACACGTGCTTTGCACGTGATGCATATTAAGTAACCATATGAGATTAAATATATAAATGACAATTGATTGACATTTATATTAGTTTTTTTCTCCACAAATTTGCATACTTGTATAACTAATAGATTGATGTTTCAAGTGAACTCAGTCGTAAATCCATTCGTTTACTCCAAAGGAAAGTAATATAATATTCTCTCTCAATTATCACCTATGAAATATTATTGACTGTAAGGTTTTCCGGCTATTATAATCAAGAGACTGACTCCACTATCAAAATTTTCACTTTCTCCTTTTCTCTTTTGATTCTTTTAGTGTTTTCTTTTGTGCATTTGAGCATCCATATATAGTATAATTTTATGCAATTCTTGAAATCTAATTGGAATATTTATGAAACTAGATTAGTCGTGAAATAATCAGTGCATAATTAATTAACAGAATTTGATTAGTCGGTGAGAGAACATACGTGAATGCTTTAATTATGGGTTTATTTCTCACTACTATTCATATTAAATGCATTATTAGTAGGTTCAGAATGACAGATGTCATAAATTACTTTGTTAATAGGATCTAATTATTATATTGCAATAGTTTTTAATAAAAAAATATTAAGACACATCCAAACTAAACTAAAAACCCAGAATCATAATAAAAGAATGTGGATAAACACTGCTCCTTATCAGACTGTAAAATATTGTGTAAAAATAGTGGTGGGTCTTCGAGCCATACCACAAAATCGTCAAATTTCTTAGCTCTTCGAACCAAGACATGAGCCGTTACATTCCTCATTTGATGAACTACTTGAAAATCTCATTCCTCGAGTCATGTGCAGCATCAATATATATCATTCACAAGGTGTCTAAAGATCAAGTGTTGCTCCGCTCTATTTTGGATATCTCTAATAAACACCTCCACATCTTTTTTTAAAATTAGCTTTCCACATCAAGTGTCAAGAGCAAATATAATAGGTTCCCACACCGCTTGTAATTTCGCATACTCAGAACCTCATATCCAAATATTATGATAAGTATATTGCAATAGTTAGTAATATATACTATGATAGTTTTATATGCTATTTCTAGACTATGTACACTAAGAGATTAACATTTATATTAGTATTTCTCTTCACAAATATTTTATATATCAGACACACATGTTAATATATTATAGTATTAGATTAGATGTTTGATTTTTAATTAAATATTAAATTATCTTAAATTGTGACATAATTTATAAATATAAGTTATGATATTGTTATCTTAAATATTAAAATTGTATATTTACTATATAATACCTAATATCTAAAGTGAAATATTTATCTTATTTCACATAAGACTAACATGGTTAAATTTTATGATATGTATTAGTTTTTATGTTTATTGTAAGAATGATTAGTGTAATAAATAGAATGAATTGAATAAAAATTGAGGAATATGATTAAATTTTATAATATATTTTTATTTTTTAATATTAGTTCTTATATTTATTGCATGAATAATTATAGTGTATAAATAGAATGAATTAATAAATTTCAAGGTATTATTAAAAATTATCAAAAATTGAAAGGGTAAAAGAGACAATCAAAAGTTTTAACACATCAATCCTATTTTATAAATAGTATAGATTAACTCTCAAAGAGACCCTTGAGATTCTCAGGAGAGAGAAATGGAGTTTTTTATTTATATCTGTATGGATATTAAACGGGATCATTTTCACAACCTGCTGTCACAAATGTCTTAAAGTTTTATAAATAGTATTAAAAAGAAGATATGAGACTTTTGAGTACAATATAGTGATTTGGATTAATTTTGGAGGATATTTTTCGAAATAAAAAACTTTAACACTTATATGAGTAGTATAGTTTGTATAGATTTACTATTAAAAGTCAAGTTTTTTTAATGTTTTAGCAGAAGACGTATTTATCTATTATATCTTTACACCATTTAATTTATAATAAATTTAAGAAATAGTTTATTAAATTTTGTTGTTTACAATTTTAGTTGTCCTAAGAGTACGTATGTTAAAATGATTGGAGAGAGAGGAGAGAGAAAATGGGGGGGGACTACGATTTTAAAGGCAAAAATGAAGAGAGTGTGCGTGAGAAAAAGTGTGAGAACAAAGACATGAAATATTTGAAGGACAACTCTACTGTAGCAATCCATGTATGTTTTTAATATAATAGTATAGATTTGCTATTAGAATTCAAGTTTTTTCCCGGTAGAAGACTTATTTGTCTATTTTATCTTTACACCTTTTAATTTATAGTGAATTTAAAAGATAGTTTATTAAAGAGAAAAAATGCGAGGGCGTATGAGTATAAAGACAACAATGAAGAGAGAGAAAGAGAGAGAGAGAGAGAGAGAGAGAGAGAGAGAGAGAGAGAGAGAGAGAGAGAGAGAGAGAGAGAGA
>JBAKGM010000233.1:38823430-38834171 GCA_037177215.1 Asparagus racemosus
TAAAATAAGTACATCCGTAATAAATTAGAAGTTGCTCCTATTGAGGATAAAATGAGAGAGATCATTATGCTATGTTTTCCTTATGTTAATATGGTATTCGGTGTGTGAGAATATGCTTTATTTAGGATCAACTATTCATCATGATGGTGAGATTGAGGATGATGTTGTTCATAGAATCAAATTAAGATGGTTAAAATGGAGAAGTACTTGGGGAGTCTTATGCGATTGTAGAATACCTATAAGACTAAAAGAAAATTTCCTTAAAACAGTTATATTACCAACAATTCTTTATGGATCAGAATATTGAGCAATTAAAAAAGAACATGTCTAAAAAATGAATGTAGCAGAAATGAGCATGTTACTATGGTCTAGTGAGTATACACTAAAAGATAAAAAAATAAAATAAGTACATCCGTAATAAATTAGAAGTTGCTCCTATTGAGGATAAAATGAGAGAGATCATTATGCTATGTTTCCCTTATGTTGTATTAGGTTTGACAATATTGTGCTCACGAAGTAGAGCATTGACAGTGCTGCGGAGAACCCACAAGGTGTCTTGCGGCATGCGAAAGATTAACTTGCAGCGGACATATTTAATATTCGTTTAGAAAAACACGTAGATCTTTGTTTAACGACACCTTGCTTTACTCGGCAAGTACGATAAGAGGGTTTGGACTACATCTTCTACATAAATAATTTCATCCGACTTCCTCTAGCTTTCCCCACTGTTTTACTTAAATGTATTTGTTTTTGGTATAACTCTTTAAGAAACATTCTTGCAATATCTGTATCCTGATAAAGTACCATGTGAATCACGTAACAAATATATTCTTAAGTTTCTGCTGATGTGAAACACGTAGGTGGTGCTTTGGCCAAGTTGGGGGAGAATCCGTACCTACTAGGCATAAATTTGGTCCAGGTCAAGATAGTAGTTTGTACCTTTCACTTCTTCATCTTTCTGTTAGTTATAGATACTTTAGCTATGCAGGTAGGTTTTTAAAGAGGCTATCAATTATAGCGTAGAAATAGACACTCATGGGATGTTAGTCTCAAATGATGCTATGTTTTCAGTGTTTCTGGCATGACTGCACTGTTTTAAAAAGTATATGCTTGACAAAATGTCATTGACAGAGTTTGATTGTAATAATTTAAACGATTTAAAAAGTTTCTACCATAGAGTAAATTTACTACAGTTGCATATCCCGTTTTCCATGAGAAAAAATATTGCATAATATCATTTTCGTCTTTAATCTCATAGAATGGATCATCTTTTACCTTCCCCGCTATCCAACAAGGGAGGTTATCCTTTTCAAATAGGTATCCTCTTTTCTTACACAACAGCAAATTCTATATAAATTGTTGCTCTTTATTGAATTGAAGTCATGTTACTGCTCTACATACTTTATATAGGAAGACTTTCTTGGCATTGTTTATATCATTTTAAGTCAAATGCTTTATGCAGCATGAAGTAGTTGCTTGGTTTTTCTATGTTAATGTAATTTCTAAACTATGATACTTCGAAGAGTAGAGCTGGATATTATTCCATCATGTAAATGAATAGTTATATCGCTTGTGCGCTTTTGTGTTACATTCACCTTGGCCATTTGGCCCCATCTCATTCCTTCTCACCCATCGTCTTTTCCTGTTACTTCTATGAAAGAAAGAGTGGAGATATAGTATGTGTCTATCAGTAGTGAATGCAGGGCAGGAGTGAACTTATTATCATATGAGAAATCAAATGTTAAGAGGCAAGAAAGTATAAGAAAAAAATGAGAGGAGAAAAGATGGTACAGAAGATCATTGATTTTTATTCTTGCCACTATGTTTTCCATCTGAAGATGATTGAGGAATGATGCTTAATATGTTTATTCTGGAAGCGGGAAAAACATTTAATCATTGATAAACACACATGATCCTGGTCGTACCTACTGCAGATTAGGATCGCAAATGGACTTCAACAAGTTCAGTCATCCTAATTTGGTGGGCAAGGTGCAGATCCTTGAAAAAGAATTGCCTCCAATCTACTTTATTTATTTTATTTTAATTTTTCCTTTTTGTTTACTACACAAGAGACAACTTCTTTGCATAGGCTTAAATACAACGATTATATTGGACGTCATGCCAAAGACATTAAGAAATGTGTCCAGTTGGAACTAGTTATTTCTCACCTTTTATACCTTGATGGCGTTGATGGGTTGGGATCTGGCTGGTTTTGGAAGAATGAGAAGAAATTTCCTCCTCACGTTTGTAGTTTAATCTTTTAATCCCGTGAAACTGCTGCTCTTTTGATTGGAGAATATGAACTAATGCTATGCTTTGATGAGTATTCAAAAGTAACGCAATAATTTGATGAGTTAATTTGGACTTGAAGGGCATGATTGCACTAGAATCAAGAGTAGGAAGATGTATTTGTTGCTCTCTTATTAACAAAGATGCTCAAACAGAACAAAGTGAGAACAAGTTGATGTAAAGCAACAATATTAGTTGCCTCACAAGTATGACCTTTTTCAACCAGCAGTAACTTAGAATTAGAAAATTTTACTCGTTTCTTACACAAGCTCAGCCGTGTGTTTCTTAGCCTTGTGTTTATCAAAAGATGATGTCACCTTTTTACATTTTTAAAAAACTTGGGCTTTTAGTATTAAAAACACAACAGAATCCGTACCAATTTGGGGAATGGATGGGTTCACAACAACGACGAAATAAGAAAAATATACAAAGAACTTTTATGTTCTTTAGATTCTTGAGAAAGTTGAACCCCAACAAAATAGAAAGATGCCTGGAATGGGATTGTGAAAAATAAAAGGTGTTTACTATGTTGCAATTGCATTTGAGTCATCCTTTGGTCATTTTTGTAGACTGACCATTCCATAGTAAGATCCATTGTTTCCCTTTGCAAGGAGGGACTCATGGGTCCCCTTCTCCACAATTTCCCCGTTCTCCAATACTGCAATGAGGTCACAATTCATGATGGTGCCGAGGCGGTGTGCAATAACTATGGATGTCCTTCCTGCCATTACATGCTTCATTGTCTCCTGCACCGTCTTCTCTGACTGGACATCAAGTGCGCTAGTTGCTTCATCTAGTAGCAATATTGCAGGGTTCTTCAGTATCGCCCTTGCAATTGCTATACGCTGCTTTTGCCCCCCTGATAACTGCCTCCCTTGAATCCCACACCATGTGTCATATCCATCCTTGAGGCTGCTGATAAAATTGTGAGCATTAGCTTTCCTTGCTGCTTCTTCCACCTCCATCTCTGTTACACCCTCTGCACCATATGCAATGTTCTCCCGGATACTCCCCGAGAACAATGTTGGTTCTTGTCCAACTAACGCAATGTGTTTCCTTAAGGAGCGGAGATGGTATGACTTTATGTCTCTACCATCGATCTTAATCATTCCTTGTATTGGGTCATAAAACCGCTCAATGAGCCCAATTATGGTGGACTTACCTGATCCACTCTGCCCAACCAAGGCTAGTGATTTTCTGGCTTCAATAGTGAGGGAAAGTCTGTTGAAGATTATAGCATTTGACCTTGTTGGGTATGCAAAGCTGATTTCTATGATATCCACACTTCCTTTTAGTTTCTGAGGACGGAAGCCGTTGGGATCTTCAGGTTCGATTCGAGGTATCCGATCGAGCACATTAAAAACGGAGCTGATCATGGAGGCACCCTTGGCAAGGTCAGTTGTCATGCTGCCAGCATCAGCAATGACTTTGCCAGTAGTAAGGAGGATTATAAACGTCTGGAAGAAGGACTTGGAGTTGATGTATCCTTCGAAAATTAGATGGCTCCCATACCTGTTAGGAAAAAAAATCCAATTGTTTATATTGTCGTGTGTGTTGGCACTTGCAGTGCATTTGGGTTAATTTTGGGAGAGAAGCTTACCAGAAGGCAAGGGCCCAGGTGCAGCGCATGAGACTCTCTGAGATGCCGAGGAAAATTCCTGCAAACCAGGATTGGTGGATTCCCTCTTTGCGGGGGCCTTGCTGAGCTACTTCAAAGAGACGCAGAATGCGATCTTGGGAGGAAAAGGCGGTGACAGTTCGGATGTTGGATACTGCCTCAACAGCAAATTTGCTGCTCTCTGACTGGGTCTTGATGGCTTTACTGGATATGCCCTTCAGGAGAACATTACGAGCATAAAAACAGGAAATGATAATAGGCTGGAAAGCAATCATCACGAGGGCCAGACGCCAGGAAATTATCAGACCCATGGTCCATGCAATTGTGACTGATGAGAACATTTGCAGGAGGAAAGCAATCCGATCGCCCACTAATGATCTCAGCTGACAGTAAAACAATTTTCATTCTGGAGTTTGTTAGAATTAGATAATTTAAATTAAAGTTATAATGTAAGAAGTGGCTGTTTTTGTCGGCTTTTCTGTTGGCAATTTTTGTTTGGTTCCCTCCTTAAATGAAGCCCAATTAATTTCTCTTTTCTGGAAAAAGAATATGAAAGGAATAAGTATTCTCATACTAACCACATAAACATCATTGGCCATTCGAGAACAAATCGCTCCAGTCGAGTTATCCTCCTGATTGAACCAGTTAACTTCAAAAGTCAGTATCTTGGATAACATTTGCTCCCTTACCCGCTTGGTTAGATACTCTCCCATCACCCCAAAGTTGTAGTGCTGCACAGTGTTGACCAATAAGGAGAAGATGGAAAGTAAAACGAAGATGAGTGAGTGGATCCTGGTTTGGCTCTTGATCTCATCATGATCTTTTTGAAAATAGACTGATATCAGACTTCCCAAGGTGAACGCAGCTGATGGCTGTATTGCCCCAAACATTAGTGCACTCAGGCACCCGCAAACTGCATTCCTCCACTCCGGCATGTTCAACATCAACAACTTTCTAAAGGATGGTAGCGAAGAGCAATGATCCCAATCTCTGGATTCACTAGGATTCCCTTCCAACGTCTGTGAATTGTTGAGAGGCCTATCATAATAAGGAATGTTATCTTGTTAAGTGTATGAATATGTTCTAGAGTTCATAAAGTAAACTGTTGCAAGTTCCGACCAACGTTTGTTTTCTGGTACAACAATCCTTCCTTTTGGGAAGTTTCTGTTCTGAATCATGTGATGGGCCACATCATGTGGCAGATCATCAAGGAATCTGTTGTAAACACAAATAGGTTTTAATTCGAGTTTCATTGAATCACCACTTGGATTTTTTAGGTGCCAGAGTTTGCGTGGAATAAGGTTATACCCCAAGTTTCTTGATGATTGTTGATGTTAAGGTGTATTTGGTTAGGAGTTGGAACAACAAATGCTTTCGCAACATCATATAGTTCAAACTCCTACTGATGGGACACTCTTAAATTAGAATTTTGTTCCGACACCCCATTTTTTGGCCTATTTTGTTGTTGCAACAATCTTTCAGTGTTGCAACAACCTCTAACTAAACCAGCGTTTTGAAATTTGGATGTAGTTGGAACAAGATGGGGTTCCAACTACACCTAACCAATACATCATTAGTGTATTATCTTGATGAGTTCACTGTGGATATCTGGATACAACCGATGGTTTGACATTTAATGCATAAATCAACATATAATATTAATCTCTGGTAGAAGTATTTGGTCCATGTTTAACTAATTTCAGCATGTAATACTGATTTGTGCAAGCAGTTTGCTGACCTCATTGTGCTGAATGTTGAGCTTCCGTGGCTTATTCTTTCGATGCTGCTGTCACTAAATGGGGAGCCTGGTGCCATTGCTAATGAATAAGAAGCTGCTACTTGTGTATCTCTCACTTTTCTTGTCTGCTGCAGATGAACAAGCGACGAATAGAGGCTGTTACCCTTACATACGAGGTCATTGTGGGACCCAGTTTCCACGAGCCCACCTGCCTGTACCACAGCAATTATGTCAGCACTTTGGATGGTGGATAATCGGTGTGCAATCACAATAGTGGTCCTGCCAACCGAGGCCAGGTTGAGTGCTTCTTGGACTATTCGCTCAGATTCAGAATCCAAAGCACTTGTAGCCTCATCAAGTAGAAGAATCTTTGGTGACTTCAGTATTGCCCTTGCGATTGCTATCCTTTGTTTCTGACCTCCAGACATTTGAATCCCACTCTCGCCTACCTGTATGTATCAAAGATATGCCCATGTAGGTTATCACAGATAGAACTGAAGGAATAAGTCAGCAGAATAATTACAGATACATGGAAGATCTGAGCTTGGAGGATCTAGAAAATTAATGCATGAAGTAAAAGAATTCTGTCACCTGAGATGTAACAGAGTTGGATGACCTAAAATACTCTCTGTTATGGGTAAACTTTGTTCATTACATTAAACATTCTTACTAGATGACCTCTAACTGGAAAAACATAGAACCTGTCAAGTTAACTATGGGATACTTCACTGACATGATAGTGATGCACACACTCAAACCAAAATTTATAGCTGAAGTGAAGTTTTCTACGGACAAATATTGAACTCAGATTGAAATTTTAGTCAAGGATCAAGTTCTTAGCCCTCTAGGTCACAAAAGGTTTGTATCTGTTGATGGTTGACAGTGAGTTCAGAGCCCCTCAGAAAGTGGTGACTATCCATCTTATTAAGTGTATCCCATTTCTATCAGTAGTATACATAAGTCTGAGTGGTGACTATCCATCTTATTAAGTGTATCCCATTTCTATCAGTAGTACACATAAGTTATAGTTTTTATGTTTGACCTGATAGTCTTGCTTGCCATTGAATTATCAAGTTTTATACTTTGGTTGCATTCCACAATTAGGACTTTGAAATGTAGACAACGTTTTCCTGCTTTATTCTAGTTTTTCGCTAGTATTAATATTTCCAGCTAATTCTCGTACACCTAAGGTTCCATTATAGCAGTTTGAATTTGGCTATGAGTTGTAAATGAAATCTAGCTTTTTCCTGGTCATGCTTAAGTCCCCTCTTGCAATCAAAGTTAATTGTTCTTGAGATGCGTCAGCTTCATCTTTCTTTTGAAAATAAGCTTACATTTACTGTTTGTGATGACATTGCCATCTATGCTGATGGTTCACTTTGTAATATCTTGTTCTTTTATCTAAAATTTCCATTAAACTCTAATGATATAACACTTATGATAAACTTTAGAACTAGTTATTCTGATGTGAAGTATAGATACAAGTGAAGGCATAGCGTAGTCATTACGAGATGGACTGAGGATAGAATTTGTGGGTAGAAGTTTTTGGGTTTTGGGGTGTATGATTGCCCACACCAATTGAAGGCATATAAGCAGATAGGGCCCACAGTTGAGAGTTGAAGCAAATTAGTCTTTGATGACTCTCATTTGATGGGAGAAATGTGTCAACAATGTTGGAAACCTATCCATGGTTTTCAGTTGATGGAATATAGCAATTGATGCTTAAGACCTGAGCACGGAAGATAGCCAGCAGTGTTGCTCTTGTTGTCTAAGCTGCTTTTTAACCTATACCTGATAAACTGGTTTCCAAGTTTGGAAAATAAAATATGGTTTTTAAAAAATTTATCATTGTGAAGGTTAAATATTTATAATACACCTCCTAAACTGATAAAAAAAAAGTTATGCAACCTCAATGAAAAAAAAAAAAAAAAAGAAGTTAAATATGTGTCATCAGCAACTTTGGACCTTGCCTTTTATGTTCTTTTGCAGTAAAATTATGCCTTAACTTTTGGGGTTTGTTTGATATCAGGTTTCCAGAGGAGGGTAGGGGCAAAAAGGAAAGGATCTAAATATCTGATACTGGGATAATATCAGCGTTTTAAAGTTTGTCTAGACGCCATAGGCAAGTCAATAATTAGGGCTCATTTGATTTGTGTAGAAGCTATGACTAGTTAAGATAACTAACCTGTGTGTCGTATCCTTGAGGCAACTGAGAGATGAAGCTGTGGGCATTGGAGGCCTTAGCAGCTGCCACCACCTCCTCCATAGATCCATCTTCTTTTCCGAGCAATATGTTCTCCTTGATAGATGTAGCAAATAGTGTTGGCTCTTGGCTCACCAATCCCATCTGCGATCTTAACCATTTGACGTTAAGATTTCTGATGTCTGCACCATCTACAAAAATCTCTCCTCTTGCCGGGTCATAGAACCTCTCCAACAATGTAATCACCGTCGACTTGCCTGACCCACTGCTACCGACCAGCGCCACCATCTTCCCAGCCGGAACCTTCAGGTTGAAGTCCTTCAAAATTTTGGTCTCAGGCCTAGATGGGTATGAGAACTCTACTCCTCTGAACTCCACTTCTCCTGTAACATCCTCTATAATATCTCCCCCTGTGCACTCTGAGTCAATTTTCGGTATTCTCTTTATAACCTCTGCAATACGTTCCCCAGCTGCGGTAGCCTCTGCAAAATATTTCACATTGGAAAGGCCCGACCCAAATGCCCTGTTTCCATTCATCAAGAACAAGGCATTTTTTAGAAGCATTATATGGTATTCTATTCAGGGTAAATTGCAGATAATCCCGTTCATCTAATTCCTTAAGTAATACTTTTGTCCTCTCAACTAGATTGCAGGTTTCACCTTGAAGAATGATAAAATTGCGAACCCCCCCCCTCCCCCAACCCCCCAAATAAAAAATAAAAACGCACATGCACACACACACAATGAACTGAGGGGTGGTAAGAGGTACCAAAATAGTTCATGCGTGATAAGTGCTACCAAAGGTGAAGATGAGGGGGTTTATCTGCAATTTACCCTATTTAACTTCTATTTAAGTAAATAGTTAAGTGTCGACGGTTACAGGCCACCGAGAACAATGCAAACTCCAGCCCCATGAATACTACCACCCTGACTACCATGGTACATGATGAGGTGGCTGCCATACCAAGCCATGAATGCCCAGATCGCAAAGATGATTCCGTTGCTTCCGATCGCAATTCCTTTGAGGAGTCCCTGGTAGACTCCAAGCTCGACAGAGCTGTTAAGAGCTGTGGAGAACTCGGCCATGGTCTTGTTCTCCGCAACAAAGGAGTACACTGTGCGGATGGAGCAGATGGCTTGTTCAGCTATTGTGCCGGCTTTGTTGTACTTTTCCCTGATCCTTTTAGCTAGACCTATCAGCATTCTCCCATACATGAGGCCCGGTATTATGAGGAGTACTACTGTAGGAAACGCTACAAGTACCAGTCTCCATTCAAGGATGAACCCAACAAGGTAGCAGCCGAAGAATGTAGCAGTGTTCTTTATGAAGTCAGGCAGCTGCAGAATAACCAAAAAAAAAAGCAAAATTCACCAAAAAATAAAAACCTGAAATTTTCGTTGGAACCCCCTCCCTTAAACTTTATATGTTAAAGAAAACCCTCCTGAACTTTCTGTTATTTGACTTTGGATATGAATCCAAAACCCACCAACCCTCTTAGTATTACACTCACCCCTAACACTATTTCACCAACCCTTTTTTAAGGCTATAGATAGAAGAGAAGTGGTGAATGGTTAGATGCATTCAGAACGGAGAGAAGAGAAAGAGAGAGTGGAAGAGAAAAAAAGAAAAAGATAGTTTTTCTTTGAGTGTTCTCTTCGTTGTGTGAGTTTGGAAAGATATTAGAGTGGCCTCCTTTTGTAATCTTCTTGTTGTTATTTGTTGGCCCATTTCTTGTCTGGCCCATTTGATTCAAAGGCCCACTCCTCTTTGTGTATTTTTCCCGATCCTTTCTTTCCCTCACTCCCGTCAGCACCCTTTGTGAAACCCTAGCTCTCTCTCTCTCCCCCTCTCATGTCGGCTGCCATCTCGAGCCCCATCCCTTTGTGTCTGTAGGTCAGCTCCTATCTCTCTAAACCCTATCTTTCTTCTCTTTGGTCCGCTGCCATCTCGAGCCCCATCCCTGTAGGTCAGCTCCTACCCTCTGAAACCCTAGGCTCTCTCGCCCTCTCTCTTGTCGGCTATCCCCCTCTCTATAAAGAGAGGGGTTTGGCAGTAGCTGGAAGATGTGGGGCGAAGTGTGAGCCTGAGATTGAGTTGAAGGGGGGAACAGGGTGAGTGATCTGAGCTTTGTGTGATCCTCTTCTCCCTCTGTGTGGCTGCTCCCGTCCATTGCTTTGTGCGATTCCTTCTCTCCCCTTTGTGCTCTTGGTGGTGCACAATAAGGGTATTTCAACAGTTACTGAGTGTTATTAGGCTTCTGAGCCAACGACGAGATCCTAATAAAGGTATCAGAGCCTCGTCGAGTCGTCGCCGCTCAAACTCGCCCACCGCTCTCTGAACTGCCGCCGGCTGCCGCCGGCCGCCGCCGCCGCAGTTCAAGTCGCCGAACCACCGCTGGACCGCCGCGTGGGTAAGGTCAAAACCCTCTCCTAGGGTTTCGCTCAGGTATATCGACACGAAAACTCTACAGTACAGTCCGTCTATTATCTACTGTTTACTGTTTTTTTCTTCCGATAGTCCGTATAATTCTTTACAGTCTGTAGTGTGGGTTATCAATATTCTTTTCTGTTTGCTCTGCTATTAAGTGCTGCAAATAAGTGCTAAAGTCTCTGTTTTTTTCCTCGTTGGATTTACTGCTGATTTTAAATTTGTTTGTGCTCGTGCGAAAGAACAAAGGGTTTGAACCCGAGCTTCGTGCTCATCGTTATTCCCAATTTGTTCGTG
Organism: Asparagus racemosus; assembly: GCA_037177215.1. NCBI lineage: Eukaryota > Viridiplantae > Streptophyta > Magnoliopsida > Asparagales > Asparagaceae > Asparagus > Asparagus racemosus. The sequence goes on from JBAKGM010000233.1 coordinate 38,834,004, forward strand.
CTAGTTGCTTCGCACGTTTTGAGCCTGATAAATTTTGAAATTTTTTAGCTACATATGCATTTTATTTCTGTTATTGTTTGTGCTCGTGTGAAAGAACAAAGCGATTGAAATAAGAACTTTGTGTTCATCGTTCTTCTCATTTGTTCGTGCTAGTTGCTTCACACGTTT
>JBAKGM010000233.1:38849517-38862214 GCA_037177215.1 Asparagus racemosus
AAGTTCAAGAACTTGTAGCTCTATTTATTTATTTATTTTAAAAAAAAGAAAAGAAAACTTGTTATTCTAGGCAACCACTTCAAATTGAAAATTGAAACATCTGATGACTTGTGAATGAGGATCACGTTTATTGGTATTCATTAAGTCACCCCTATAGTCTTTATCCAAAAAAAAAAGAAAGAAAAGAAAAGAAAAGAAAAGAAAAGAAAAGTCACCCGTATAGTCCCAAGGAGAAAAATGAAGGCCAAGTGCAAAATAATGTAATTTACGTGTCAATTTAAATTCCATATATATTTTTTTGATTGAACAATTTGCATTCCATCTTAGAAAGATATAAAAGGCTGTAATAAATATCTCCAAATGTCAAATGTGCAAGATTTGTTCTTCCTCTTTATATATGAACAGATAACTATTTCTTTTTATCTTGTGAGGATTAACATTTTGTTACCTGCTCCTAGTTTTTTTTTGTTGGGTGGTAGGTAAAATATCTCTATAACGTAAATGCCTCTCGCTAGCTTCACTTTTGGTTCCTTTTAATTATAAACCAAAAGTAAGGGTCCCATAAATTCTTTTTGGGAATTAATAAGTGATGTCTTGTAAAATGTAACTTCTTTGTATTGGGGTTTCAACTTCATTAATGCTTACTTGACCTAAAATTCTCTCTTTGAGAGATCTGTTTAGCTAAGAAATTTCTAAAAGTTCAAAAATTAAAATATTTAGAAAATTATTCTATCTCCAACAACAATATCTCCAAACTTAATTAATACCAACTTGCTCTCACAAGACATGATAACTCTATGTTAGAGTTCAATTTGGTTCTCCTGCAGTATGTGTAGAATCTCTTTCTATAAAGTTGCAAAAGTCTTTCACACAAGGTATTTTCCTCTTAATTTCATGACAATTTTTTTTATTTATTAGTTTCTTTTCATATTTTTCTACTATTTTACTTGATTTCTAAAATTTCACTTGGATTATCATCTAAAAGTAGCAACAGTATGATCTAAAAGTTCACTATTTCTACATTTATATATAAGTTCTGAAAGTTCAATACATGCAGATTCTTTTTGCTATTTGATTGCTTCTAATATGATGAAGCTTTAAAAAAAAGTCATTAATTTACCAAAATGGTTATAAAGAGAATTGTTTGGCTTGTCAAAAAATATGTCATATTTCAGCTTGGATGTACGTATAACATGAGTTCTGATGATATCCTTTTCTTCTCCAATTAATAAAATTTATTGGAACAGAAATTCTATTAGAGTACTTTTCATGCATTAAAATCTTGCGATGCCCTCCATTTTGGAAGGCTCATGGTTTATCATCCACAGTCAAAATTGAGGACTTCAAATATTTCCTAGAATTTGTATTCAGTGTATTAGTCATAAAAACTATTTAGGGTCTAATATTGCAAGACTGAGACCATTATTGGTGATTAATCAGTGAATCATCCAGTTAATTAGCTTTGTTCTGTCCTTTTTTTGTTGGAAGTCCTGATTGAATGCTTATATGTGAAATTTCTTTTTAACATGATGTCGTGTATGTTTATGGGTTGGTGGAGAGAAAATATATCATATGGATGAGAGTAGAAATATAATACTGAAGAAATATAAGCAGTTGAAATCAGTATAAACCTAATACTGCACATATACAAACAGTACAAAAACTATTACAGTCACCAGTATAATTTATCAAGAGTACGATTTTTTTTTTCCTTCTTTTTTTCAAGTGGGTCGGTGGGCTGAAGGATATAACTATTTTTTATTATTTGACTAGACACCCAAGTGGGCGTATTTGAAAATAAAACACCTGTTAAGCACAAAGAAATAAAATCTCAATCAGTACACTAAATCACATTTGACTTAATTCTTAATCGTACTAACTTTTTCTCTGTTAGTGCCATCTTTTTTAGCGAGGACTATGGTTTATAACGTATATAAGAATGATTATGCACAAGCTTTTCAATTCCAAAAGATAATCTTTTACTGAATGGCCCTAACTTTAATACAATTCTTTCATCCTCTAATCACTAGTCCACATAGAATAATTAAACTTATTAACTAGTCCCTAACCTCATTGCTGACAACAAAGACATCCTTTTCAATCTAGTTGCTTCGAAGCATATAAAAAGAGATTGAATAACTTTATATATACCAGCTAACCGCATTAATTAGGCTAAACATTAATGTATCACATGGGGTTAGACTTTGAAAAAAAAAGCTGTTTAATAATATGAAGGGAATAGATGCTGATAGTCACCCCCATCCCCATGCATGTACTTCTATTGTTTTGTTGTAGATAGAACCCCAGATTCGCAACTCCGTTAGTTTTAGGTTAAGATCAGACTTTGTAAACTGAAACGTATGAGTTTCATAAACTGATTTACTTAGGGTCCGTTTGGTTGCCTCTTTTAGAGAGGAAAATGGGCTGAAAGCCTGTCAAAGACTGACAAAATTGTCAGTTTTGACATACTTTCTTGCAAAAACGCCTCTAAAATAGGCTTTTTTTACAAGAAAGCCTGTCAAAACTGACAATTTTATCAGTTTTGGTAAGCTTTCCCCTTCCCCTTATATGCAACCAAACGGGCCCTGCCTAAAAAACTTGCATAATGATCATGACATATGACTAATCTAAAGGAAAAGGCTAACAAAGTTAGGAATCTGGAGGGTCTCTCCGCAATAAAGAAAGCACATTCGAAACGATTAACCCTAAAATTAAATAAAAGATAAAGCATATTCTCACACACCGAGGATCCTCTGTAGTCGTCATTAATGACGATAATACAGTGGGAATTAAAGTCAACCCTACATTTCCTCCTCCACGTGCTAATCACCTATTCCAGCTATCGCCAGAAACTAATCCAGTTTATTGAGAACCTCAACAACCGAAAATGTTATTTAATGCCTCCAGAGATTGATGATAGTTGAATTTTGCTTTGTTTTTTTGGTAGGGGCTGCACCCTATAAGTTCTAGGGCGTTTTTTGCATGTAGGTCCACGCACTATCTTTTATTTGCAGAGGGAAATTAATTTTAGTGGAAGATATTCCTTATTGTTCATGCACTATTTTAAAAGTCAAAAGTGTTGCTAGTGATGTTGCAATCAAGCTATGTATAAGGGTTAGTTGCGCATAGACCTTATGCGCAGTGTGTTGCATCACTTATTATTTCTTAAAGTTTGATACTGGTAGACAAACTCCTGGCATTATCACACTTCACCCTCCACAAACCTCTTCAGAAATAATGAGGAGGTAGACATGGAGAGCGAAAGTGGCGTTCATTTCAGTTCCAGAGGGACTAAATATCAAATTTAAGGGATAATAAGTGACACACAACGTGACAGTTCAAGGAGTATTTCTGCGCAATTAACAGCGTACGTTATTTCAGATGTAAGTTGGAGAGCTACATCTACTATTTCATGTTAGCATTTGGATTTATATTTGGTGCAACATTATTAACAATCAAAATGTTTATCTTCATCTATGAATGAATGAAATAATGCCGTGTTACTCATGGTTGAATCATCTACAAAATGCAAGATTTACAGACAACCAATTGTAACTGAAGATACATGCGCTTCTAAATTTGCTAAGTAACAACACAAGTGTTTGATATAATGTGGTATTTAAACAGTACCAAGTTATATACTTTACTTCACTTCCGATTTTAGAAGAAAATATTTCAGTTAAATTGGTCCAACAAAGGTCTCTGTGGCAGTTGGCAGCTAATATTAAATTAAATTAGCTACCAATCACTATAACTTACAACATCATTGCATTCAAAACCTTGCACATTAGAGACCAAATTATTTATTAAACTCAAGTACTCAATCTGCAAAAGTAAACAGTAATTTTGTTGGTAATAACAAATACCATTGGAATCTATATGCAAAACTCACCCCTCAAATAAATGTCTCCAAAGAGTGGTGCGTAATCTTAGCTACACCTAGGCATCAATAATACATTCCAATCACAGAAAGTCTGCAATTTCATTATTTTTTTGAGAGAATAAAGTTGACAGAGGTATTAATAATTGCTACAGGAATTCTACTTTCACACACTCAAATCTGGTTGGTGATGTGCCCACGCACCTCTGCACATCTCTACATATATAATCCAGCTGCCAATATTTTCACAAACTATGTGAACAAATTCACAAGTTTGCGAAGGAAAAGCTAGAGGGGAAAAAAAACATGAAGAGTGGAGCAGAACAAAATAACAAGGAAATCAACAAGGAGAAGAAGAAGAACAGGGGCAGCAGTATTAGGACAATATTCATGCATGCAGACATCTCTGATAAGTTTCTGATGATCTTCGGCATCATAGGCGCTCTCGGCGACGGGTTCTCTTTGCCTGTCATGCTTCTTGTCACCAGTAAACTTATGAACAATTTGGGCAATGGCCCATTTGCAGTCTCCAACTTCACTCACAAAATAAGTGAGGTAAATAATATCATCTGTATCCGTATTCATATCTGTATACGTATGAAACTGTAATGTTGGTATTGTGTTGTTCCTTTGATGTAGAATTCAGTGAATTTGCTCTACTTGGCATGTGCACAATGGGTATGTGGTTTCCTAGGTAACTCGCAATCTCTTCCCACTATTTTTTTTTTCTTGGTGATCTTCTTTCGTTTATGCTGATCGGGCGGGGTGGTGATACTACAGAAGGATACTGTTGGACGAGAACAGCAGAGCGGCAGGCATCGAGAATGAGAACCCGGTACTTAAAAGCCGTTCTTCGACAAGATATCGAGTATTTCGATCTCAAAGGAGCCTCAACTTCCGACGTGATCACCAGCGTCTCCAGCGACAGTCTCGTCATCCAAGACGTCCTCAGTGAAAAGGCAAGCTATCCATTCAACACGGTAAGCAATATTGAAAATTGCATTGAGCAGATTTCTTGAGCAACCGTGAAACTACAGGTACCCAACTTTCTGATGAACGGCGCCACGTTCTTTGGAAGTTACATTGTGGGCTTCATACTAGTATGGAGACTGGCAATCGTAGCATTTCCTACGGTTGTTCTCCTCATAATACCAGGCTTAATGTATGGCCGGATGCTGATGAGCCTTGCGAGAAAAATAAGAGAGGAGTACAACAATGCAGGCACAATCGTCGAACAAGCGGTATCGTCGATACGCACAGTCTATTCATTTGTAGGCGAGAAGAAGACGATGGCAGCGTTTTCAGCAGCGCTTGAAGACTCTGTCAAGCTTGGGCTTCGTCAAGGCCTGTTCAAGGGTCTCGCCATTGGCAGCAATGGCATCACGTTCGCCATTTGGGCGTTTATGGCGTGGTATGGTAGTCGGCTCGTTATGTACCATGGTGGTAAAGGCGGTGACATATTCGCTGTTGGAGCTTCCATCATTGTCGGCGGCCTGTAATACTATGCTTTTCTTTTTTATTTGTTTTCGTCGTGGTTTTCTTTATAGCAAAATCTCGAGAGTTTCGAATGTTTATTGACTGAAATCGTGCAGATCGCTTGGTTCGGGGCTCTCGAATGTGAAGTACATATCGGAGGCAACGTCAGCTGGGGAGAGGATACTGGAGGTGATGAAGAGAGTACCAAAGATCGATTCTGAGAGCACTGAAGGCGAAACCCTCGAAAATGTTGTAGGAGATGTAGAATTCAAGCAGGTCCAATTTGCATACCCATCACGACCAGAGAGCCTGATATTGAGAGGGTTCAATCTTAGGGTTCCTACGGGGAAGACAGTTGCATTGGTTGGAAGCAGTGGGTCAGGGAAATCGACAGTGATTGCGCTTCTAGAGAGATTCTACGATCCTGAACAAGGCGAGATATTTCTTGATGGTGTTGATATTAGGAAACTTCAGCTTAAATGGTTGAGATCACAGATGGGGCTTGTGAGTCAAGAGCCAGCACTTTTTGCGACGTCGATAAAGGAGAATATATTGTTTGGAAAAGAAGATGCAACGACGGAGGAGGTGGTGGCAGCTGCCAAGGCTTCAAATGCACATAACTTCATCTCTCAGTTACCTATGGGGTATGATACGCAGGTGAGTTTCCTGATGTTTCTGTGTGTTGTCATCTTTGCCTGTGTTACTAATTTAGATATGGTATTCTAACAAACTTCACATGGGTGATCATGAATTGGTTTCTTGTGATGCAATCTAACGAATGAAAGTTTCTGCACAAAATGTGGCACATTGTCAGGCAAAGTTTTCAGAGAAAAGTTTGCTTCAAACTGAAGATAAACCTGTAATAAGACTCAAAAAAATCCATAGTAATGCAACAGGTATATAACTCAAGGGCACATAGAATTCCTAGACGCTGTAACGCTTATACATATATGGATTTGACTGATTTCAGTATCGTAAAAAGCTTAGAAGTCGTATTACTTAGCGGTATAGAGGCTTGAATATTGGACATTACCTCGAATTTTAAAACGATGCCAGAAATATAAGCAATTGTATGTTTTAAATTTTCAGTTGCAGCATCATACTTAAGTATGTTAGAGGCAATGAAGAAAATCGAAATATCAGAGGAAATAGAAGTTCTTAATCATGAATTGGATATAAACAAGTAAAACTACGCACATGAAATCTCTATAATTTGCGACTTAAAAGCTAACACCCGTAACTAAAAAATGAATTGAAGAAAACGAATGGGCTTTTCTCTTTCCTTTTCTTCGGTGATTTAATACTTTTAACTAATATCAATCATCTGGAAACCATTAGACATTAGTCTAAGCAGAACATGTCTAACATCAACATAGGTCGACATCTACATGTATTCTTACCTTATTCTACATTTATCCCATACATTATCGAAAGGAAACTAATCAATGCCTGTTGCAGAAAAAGATAGAACAGAAAATGACATTGATACGTAACACATGTAGCCATTTCAAATAACAAAGCATGAATTCAAACTGTCCACTATGCTTTTTGTGGGTATTGCTTTTGGTAGCTGGGCTCATATGATTGATTCCATCAATATTGCACAACATGCTGCTAGTTGACACCTCTTTTTGGAGAAGAATCTGTTCCATAGAAAATTACATCGGGAGATAGAGAATAAAGATATCTTATCTACCATGAATCCTGATGCAGACATCACTATATCAGTGCAGTCTAATCAAGCATCAGTGCAAACCGCTTGCATTCAATGCAGACTTGCCGATAGAATCTGGCGTAAAAGCAACTGCACTGGTAATTATGTGTATATCAAGTTCGTGCTAGGTCAAATATATTCAACCCCCCCACCCTATATGATTTTTTTTAATTGAGGGTCAACTATAGGATCTTTTTTCCTCTCTTTTCGCTGTGGCTGCGAGTGTTCAAATCAATAAAAGGTGATAGCATTGTGGACTCAATCACTTTGCTGAGTGCATTTTGCATAGCAATGTGGGGTTCTGAAGAAAGTGGGAACCTGCGGCTGTGTTAAGCAAATAAGCTACATCCGTTGTTTCTGCTGTTTTTTACGACTGCTGCAACAACAATGAGGGCAGCGTGCTTGAAAAAAGAACCTTGAAAAGGATAGAGAGCAATAAAAGCACTACTTCAGTTTTAGTTATGGTTGTCTTATCATGTCTTTGCTTGAAGTGTTATACTTTTATTGCTTGCTTTAGAGGCTGGGGGTTGCTGAAAATGTATAAAGACAAAGATGAGTAAAGGGTATAAAGATGTCCATGCCCTCTTTGATCATACAACATCAATTTAGTCAAAAGTCAGGTCTATTGCTTACGGTACTTAGTATATATACATACTAATACATATACATACAATTTAAGGCAGATTCTTTATTGTTGGTTAGTTGAATCGATGCATGTAGATTTATTAAAATTAAATCGTGGTTGTCAACTATTGGTTCGATTCGACTTGAATAAAATTGTGGGAAGTATTCTGTTTCATATTTCAACAGGATGGAAACCTGCTAGTTCTTAGGGTTTGACCATGTTATGAACTAATCAAAGTGAACTGATAGCATGTTTTAACTAGAATCAGGGACTAGATACCAATCTTAAACCATTGAACGAATTAAAGGCCTGAAGATAGTATCTTACAATCTGTCAATTTGACTAATGAAGCAAAGCTTTCTAAGTAAAAGAAAACTAATCCATTTATTGGCAATAACCATTATGAAACAATAAATTGTAACTAGTTTCTTCGGATGATGCAACAATGCCTGACTGGTTTCATGATTACTTATGGTTTGCATGTAGCTAAAACTATAATAATTATTCAATCTAAAGAAGATACTTGATTGTTAGTTTGTTGAATTTATGCAAGTGAACTTATTAAATTAACTCCAGGTAATCAATTATTGAGTCGATTATGGTTGAAAAAAACATAGGAATTATTCTATTATGCCTTTCAATAGAACAGAAACCTACCAGTTCCTGGGGCTATTGTTATAAACTAACCAAAGTGGATAGCATAATTTAACTAGAATCAGGTACTAGAAGAACAATCTTAATGCATTGAACTAAGTAAAGGCCTGAAGATAGCATCTCAAAATTCCAATCAAATCTTGAAAATAATATTATTCAAGCTAGTTTGGCGGTAACATGTGAATATATAAACTGAAACCAGTTTATTGAAATGATGCAATAATGTCTTGCTGGTTTCAGAAACACACAGTTTTAATCAAGATTGGCTAAAAAGCATGAGATGTATTCAACTTCAAGATCTATGTTGTTAGTTTGTTGAATTTCTACAGGTAAATATATTAGAATTAACTCCAAGTAATCAGTTATTGGTTTGATTCTAGCTGGAAAAAAAATGCACCTTTGAAAAGAATAGAAATTACTAGTTCCTAGGATTCCACCTGTTATAAAACTAGGAAAATGAACTGACAGTATATTTTAACTACGCCAGGGCCTAGAATAACAATCTCACTGCATTGAACCAAGTAAAGGCCTGAAGATAGTACCTCACAAATTTCAATTCTACAAATTAATCAGAGCCTTTTTCTTAGTATAGAAAAAAGATGGACTATTTGAGCCAATTGCGGGGACAATATTGTGAATCTGTAACCTGAAACTTCTTTCTTGAATTGATGCAACAATGCCTAACTGGTTTTAGATTTACATATAGTTTGCATCGAGTCCATTAAAAGTACAATATTAGTATCCCTTATTTATTCATGTTTATAATTGCGATACATTGTGAATGCATGCACAAATAGGTAGGGGAAAGGGGTGTTCAGATGTCAGGAGGTCAGAAGCAAAGAATAGCTATTGCAAGAGCCGTACTCAAATCGCCGAAGATCCTTCTACTCGATGAAGCTACTAGCGCTCTTGACTCGGAATCTGAGCGAGTTGTCCAAGATGCACTTGACCTAGCCTCGGTAGGAAGAACCACCGTTGTGATTGCCCACCGCCTCTCCACCATCCGCAATGCTGATGTCATCGCAGTGGTTCAGGCTGGCCAAGTCACAGAAACAGGCTCCCACGATGAGCTGATATCTAATAAGGATGGCATTTATGCTTCACTTGTTCGTCTACAACAGACTGCAACAGCAAGAGAAGAACAAGGAGCAGAATCACCATCATCAGCGACCGCTGCCTTAGCAATGGCATCCTCCTCCAATAGCTTGAGCAGGAGGTTCTCGCATGCTAGTAGGTCTAGCTCGGCAAGGTACCGATTGCAGGAATAAAAATGTTCAATCAGTTTCCACAGTATCTACAGTGATTTATTATGGTCTTATTATCAACATCATATACCCTTATTTTACCTCAAATGAAATAAGGTACTACGTTTTTCATCATAAATCATATTTGTAAATGTATTTGGATACAGGTCTTTCAATGCTTCAGCAGGAGCAGTAGGAGGTGCTGTGGAGTCTGGTGAACCAGAAACAAAGCTTCCAGTGCCATCATTCAGACGATTGTTGATGCTAAATGCGCCAGAATGGAAGCAAGCATTGTTGGGTTGCTCGAGTGCAGTAGTATTTGGAGGAATACAGCCCGTATATGCGTACGCAATGGGGAGTATGATATCCGTCTATTTTCTGAAAGATCATAGTGAGATCAAGAGCAAGACGAGGACTTATGCCCTCATTTTTACCTTTCTTTCAATTTTTTCCTTTTTGATCAACATTGGGCAGCACTACAGCTTTGGGGCAATGGGAGAGCACCTAACAAAGCGGTTGAGGGAGCGGATGTTATCCAAAATGCTAACTTTTGAAGTAGGCTGGTTTGATCGGGATGAGAACTCAACTGGAGCCATCTGCTCTCAACTCGCCAAGGATGCCAATGTGGTCAGTATCGAAAAATTACATTTTCACTCCATAACTTACTCTAACAGACACTGGTCATACACCGTACCTGCCGTAATCACGAAACATGTAACTTAGAGGCGCTGAAACACAGTGATAGACAGGAAATTAAGCTCAAGATGGAAATCAGTTCATAGCTTAGATAATAAATGTTATTGCAGGTTAGATCATTGGTGGGTGATAGAATGGCTCTCATCATCCAGACAATCTCAGCAGTGACCATAGCATGCACCATGGGTCTAGTTATCGCCTGGCGCCTGGCTGTCGTCATGATCGCTGTCCAGCCTCTCATCATAATTTGCTTTTACGCCCGCAAGGTCCTCCTCAAGAGCATGTCCATGAAAGGCATCAAGTCCCAGGCTGAGAGCAGCAAGCTTGCTGCTGAAGCTGTCTCCAACCTGCGTACTGTCACTGCATTTTCTTCACAAGAACGCATCCTTCGCCTCTTTGAAAGTGCCCAAGAGGGGCCCCACCGTGAGAGCATACGTCAGTCATGGTACGCCGGCATTGGGCTCGGAACTTCACAAGGCCTAACGACCTGTACCTGGGCCCTTGACTTCTGGTACTGATCTTTTGCTAAAACTGCTCAATTTTACTTGGTGTTTGCGTAGCCTGATTCAGTACTCAGCCGAAGAGAGCACTGAAAATTTTGACTGAATTCTAATAGGTACGGAGGCAAGCTCATATCGCAAGGCTACATTAACTCCAAGTCCCTCTTCGAGACTTTCATGATCCTTGTCAGCACTGGGCGTGTGATTGCTGATGCTGGAAGCATGACAACTGATCTTGCCAAAGGTGCCGATGCAGTGGGCTCAGTTTTTGCTGTGCTCGACCGTGACACTAACATTGAGCCTGATGACCCTGAAGGCGACCACCCCGATAAACTAGATGGAAGTGTAGAGATCCGAAACGTGGATTTTGCATATCCTGCACGTCCTGATGTGATAATATTCAAAGGACTCTCTCTCAACATTGATGCCGGCAGGTCAACAGCATTGGTAGGGCAAAGTGGGTCTGGCAAGTCCACCATCATTGGGCTTGTCGAGCGGTTTTACGACCCGCTACGAGGAACAATCAAGATTGATGGGAAGGACATAAAATCTTATCACCTCCGCTCATTGAGGCGACACATTGCTCTTGTTGGACAGGTATAATTCTCTGTTCTTGACTAGTTAGAAGGCCTTGTTTTTGTGTCGTAATCGTGGGTGCCTACGTAATTCTTGTTGCAAAATAGAACTATCAACGGTAACCTATAGTACTGTTTTTTTTCAACTACGAAGTTGGCAATTTTATAGAAAATGTGGATACTTTGTGAAGCAACAAAACCTATAATCTCATTCCGATGCAGGAGTGAGATGACATTCAGAACTCAGAAGGCTAAATTGAAATACTTCCTTCACTTTTCTTCTATAACAGGAGCCAACACTCTTCTCCGGGAGCATCAGAGAAAACATTATGTATGGAGCAGAGGGAGCTACAGAAGCTGAGATCGAAGACGCTGCTAGAGCTGCCAACGCACACGACTTCATCAGTGTCCTGAAGGATGGGTACGACACATGGTGCGGGGACCGAGGGGTGCAGCTTTCCGGAGGACAAAAGCAGCGGATAGCAATAGCAAGGGCAATAATGAAAAACCCTGCAATATTACTGCTAGACGAGGCGACAAGCGCACTTGACAGCCATTCGGAGAAACTAGTGCAGGAAGCACTCGAGAGAGTAACGGTGGGGAGGACCAGCATCGTTGTTGCTCATCGTCTCAGCACGATACAGAACTGTGATCTTATCGCGGTGTTGGAAAAGGGGGCGGTGGTGGAGAAGGGTACTCATTCTTCTCTCCTAGCAAAGGGACCGACAGGCTCTTACTACGGGCTGGTCAGGCTTCAACAAGGCCATGAGGAGGACTAAGACAAAAGTCTATATAGATAGTGAAAAAGTTACAATGTCTATAGTTGTATTATATCATCTTGAAGATGTGTAGCGGCCCCAAGATTGCTTTTTTTTTTTTTGGTGTGAAAGTATATGTTGTAGTTTGGTGGAAGCCAGACATCTCTCATTAAGCAATGGCTCTTGCATGCCGCATTCCTTGTACCACCCTGAAAGTGCAGGCCTGCAGTATCACTGCTCTTTTGCAGGTAATTGGAATTGGCGTCGTTACTTGTTTCGGCATTCACATCTCGTCTGGTTAATTAACTGCCCTATGCGGCCTAATCTCATTTTAAATTCTGCCAACATAGAATGAATAATATTTTCAGCTTGCTGAGACTCGCAACTGATACTTAAAAATCTTAGGGCACGTTTGGGAACTGTGTCGTTTTGCCGGTTTTCGTTTTTCTTGGGCCAAAAACTAAGGGGCTGTTTGGTTCGCTTAAAAAACATGGGAAATGAAGGAAAAGAAATATATTTTCTATAATTGGATGTTTTCTTGTGTTTGGTTCACTTCTTTGAAGTAGAAAGGAGAT
>JBAKGM010000233.1:38874660-38887257 GCA_037177215.1 Asparagus racemosus
AACATCAAATAATTATGCAAATCAATCATAAGAAGAAATAAATTAAAGAGAGGAAAGAATTAACCCGTCTTTCAATTAAAATCTTCAAAATAAGAACTTGCAATCCAACCTTGTACAAGAAATTCTTGTCTTCCTTCAATACTTGAACCCTAAATAAGTTGCTAATTGACGGCTAAGAGAACACACAAAAAGATCCTAAACCCTCAGTCTAAAAATCTATTTATATGTTTTAAAAGAAATCTGGAAAAAGATAAGGTCTGCGCCACAGGTGTGGTGCGCACCATACCAGGGGTGTGGTGGAATCTGTTTTGCTGATTTTCTGTATAATATTTGATATTTTAGCCGTAACTTATTCGTCTGACCTCCGATTGAGGTGATTCAAGTTGCGTTGGAAAGCTATAGAAGAGCCCTACAACTTTTATGTTTTGAGTTTTTCTATATTCGAGCTTCATAATGGCCAAAATTCTAGTTCTTCATAATCCTACATCCATTTTCTTCACAAACCATGCATTCGAAATATTGTTGTCACTTCAAACTCTTGTTTAACTTCCAACGATCATCAACTCTTTCAATATTGGGCCAATACCTACATATAAGAACACAAACCACAGTAGTATCCTCGATCTATACACGAAATATGCATTAAACACTCGTAAATCATGCTTGAAACACATTAAGATAATGCATATTTACGTGTTTATCGACTCCCCCAAGCTTAGACTTTTGCTTGTCCTCAAGTAAATCAACAATAAAAATTAAGAGGAGTAAAAGCCAAATAGATTAGGGATCACCCCCTCATCAATCTTTTCACCAGTATCAAACATATCACAAGACAAACACCTTTCATTAGGATTTGACAAAGTAATTACCAAACTCTCAACAAAAATCACATTTCGAACTTTTCTTACGATCACGAGTGTCACAAGTCAAGGATAGCCATCATATCCAATTCCCAAGTCAAAACAGGAAAAAGTAATCTATGTAACTAGCTTCAATTCAAAGGTAGTAAAATTAAGACATTTGGGTAGTTAAATTGGTAGACCTCACTTTAGGGTATGTGGACTCTCAATCTCTCATGTGTTTAAGGATAGAATTATGTCGCTCAAAATTCTTCCGAATGGATGTATTCAATCCATAGGCTTGCATTTCATCTCAATCATCCGCCACTTTGAAAACTAATGCATGCAACAAAATCATGAGGTCTTTTATTTGGTTGTAACGGGGCTAGGGTCAAAATGGTAGGATAGATATTTTGGATTGTAGCTGAAAGCCTATCACTAGCAGAGCGATACTTGCAAAAGATTAGATCTCAAAGTAAGATCAATGACATCCCCACAAACTGCATCATCTACTCTCTTTAGTACACCATAACGAATTCTTTTGACACCAATAGTTATATGCACCATAAATAGTAGCTTGTAAGACAGTTTGACCAGTTGCCTAACATGCTCTTAGCTTATAATCCACAAATAGCTTATAAGTCAAGTAGATATAATCCAAAGTGTTTGGTAAATTTAGTGGATTATAATCCATTTTCCAATAGTAGAGTGTTTGGCAAATGAGTGGTTTATAATCCAACCTTGTTGTCAAAATGACAAAAAGGGGGTTGGAGATAGGAAAAAGCTTTTGAATTTTCTTAAATGTTAAGGAGTATAATGGTCTTTTACTCACTCAAACTATATGGCTTATATGCCACCAAAAAATAAGCTGAGAGTTACCCCAGTTATTATTTTTTGGCTTATAAGCCAAAATAAATTGTTTCCCAAATATGTCCTGGTGGCTTATAAGCCACAAAAGTGACTTATAAGTCACTTTGACCAATTCCCAAACATGCTCTAATTTTGATCAGTTCGGTTTGGTTTAAATATAGAATAGTTCGGTTCACTTCCGTAAAAAACTGAACGAATTGACCATTTGCTCACACCTACAAGTAGGTGCACTTATTTCTCTAAAATTCACATAATTCCATAACTAGTAACTAGCCTTTTTTCAGCACAAAAGAAAAAATAAAAAATAAGAATAAAAAAGGAAAATAATGAAAAAGGTTTACTATCTGAAAACACCCAATTCATCTTTCCCTCAAATTACGCATCTCTGTGGCGGTTTCTCCTAATGCAACTTGGAAAATTTTCTAATTTTGTGAGAAATGCGAGTTTCAACAAAATGCAAGGGTCTCATTTCTCTGAATTGATCCCAAACGTTGGTGAAGGTAACATGCATAAATTCCAAGACTATTAGTTATCTAGTAAAGATTTAGCTTTGATTTCTCTATCATCATGTTGTCATCATTACGAATATTTATTTGGTTTCCACACTTCAATGTTGATGTAGCAACAAATTGCACACTTTTGATGTCAATTGCTTGTTGTTGATTTCGTAAAAGTACGCAGTCATTGAAGAGGATGATTTCCATATGTTTATGTTGCCAAGGATTTAGGAGAAGGTTTCTGTTTGAAAATTTTCTTAAAAGTTTGGGATCTCCACTCCTGTTACTTAAGCAGTGGAACAAATGCATTCTAAATATGAAAGAAGAAAAGGTGAAAATTGTATTTGCACAGTTGTGAGTGATACCTATTTGATAGCAAACCTCGAATTGGAATTATAACTATAAATTGGAAATCAACAAGTTGAACCGAATGTCAGTATTACACCACAATACTATGATGGATGAGTCTGGCTTTTCTATTTGGGTCTTTTTTCCATATACATACCGCCAATTATAGGAAGTTTTGAAGCTATCTTGCAAATCATTTTAGTATTAATCCTCCAAATTGTAGTCCTCTCTTTGGTTTATGTCACCCTAATTTTTAAGGAATAAGATTAGAATATTATGTCAACATGAGTAATTTTTTTGAAAAGATTAAACTAGTCTTAATTTGTTAAATTAATTTTTTTGAAAAGATTAAACTAGTCTTAATTTGTCTAATTAACTAATTTAATCCAATCCATTTCACTATTATTTTATTCCTTAAAAGGTTATTTAATTCATTTATTCTAGCTTTCGGGCTTTTTCCTAGAAACCACCTTTAAAAGAGGGTCATTCTATAGAAATCACCTTTAAACGGTTTCTTGTTGCAATCAACCGCATGAACTCACTTTTAAGTTAAGTTTTTTCAGTTTTGCTATAATAACTATTTGTCTAATACCAAGTATATTAGAGAGATGATCCTTAGTGGAGGTTGGGTTATTGAAAAAATTAACTGAAAAGTGGGCTTAGGCGGTTGATTGCAAGAAAAAAATCTTTTAAAGGTGGTTTGTATAGAATGACTCTATTTTAAAGGTGGTTTCTATGAAAAAAAACCCTAGCTCTTTGGGGATGAAGTAAGGCCATAGCTCTTTGGAGAAAGTTTCTTGGTTAGGAAACTTAAGCCTCCTTATTTCAGGAGAAACTAACCATAAGGATCACAAGAGTTCCTCGAATATGATCTTGTTATCAAAGTGAATAATCTGAACATTATCAGAGATTGTTGGGATGCTCGATTGTTGGCTTCTTCTAGTATAGTTTGAGAGTTTTCCACTGCAACTCGGACCACCTCTGAGAATAAGTCTCTACACCACCACATTATGAAGATGTAAAACATTTGTAACTAACACTTTCTATGTTAAACCCCAGTATAGTCACTTAATATTTACTTCCAAACTAAGGCTCTTACTTTGGCTGTATTATTCTAGCTGCCAACTTATGAATCCAATCAAACCTTAACACTGAACAATTCCTTGTTAACTACTGTGCTAACTTCAGATATTGCATCTAGCATTCAAGGGTTTCTACCCAATTGTAGGCAGGAAAAGGGTTTTAAAGTTTAAGGGGTCAATTGGTCCAGTTGTTTTGAGAGGGACAAAGTGCAGTACCTAGCCTGCATAGAGATCTGAACAGCTTTAGAGAAACATCAATATGTTTATCAACTCATTGGATTTTTGAATGAGGAACTAGACATCTAACGGCATTTATGCTTTTATGAAACACATCCACATTTCTCCAAAACTAATTCCATCATTTAACTGATCTTCATGTGCTGAGGGGATATTGGTGGATTCTGAAGGAGGCCAAGATATTCGTCTCCTGAGCAGATCTTAACAACTTTATATCATGGCGGGTATCATGTTCCAAATGGGACAAGTACCAGCTAACAGATCAGCATCAAATCTTATTGTATAAAAGTTGTAAACTGTATGCAAATATTAAAACTATATTATAATTGCACATAAGCTCTATAAGTCAAGGAAGCCAGCAGGTTATGTGCGTCAGGTTTGCTGCAAGTGTATATAAAAATGGCATCACATGTAAAACATGTGGACAAACTATTTTAAAAAAAAGACTGAATGATAAAATAGAAGGAAAAGCGTCTGGTCTAACAAGAGGAGGAGGAGGAGACGAAGAAGAAGAAGAAGAAGAAAAGAAGAAACATGGAGAATGGAAGAAAAATTGAGAATGATATCAAGACTCAGAAGGAAAAAGAGAATGTTAGCAGCATTTGGACCATAGTTATGCACGCTGATGTTGCTGACAAGTGGGTGACGGTTGTCGGCTTCCTCAGTTCTATTGGGGATGGCTTGTCTGCACCACTCATGATTCTAATCACTAGCAAGCTCATGAACAGTTTTGGAAATGGACCATCCTCAACTCAATTTACTCAGAGAATAAACAGCGTGATGCTTCCGCTCTTCTGTTTCAGAATGCTCTGAATTTGGTTTACTTATCATGTGGGAAGTTGGTGGTTTGCTTCTTAGGTTCTTACGACTCACCAACTTTCCTCTCTATGTTCTCTTCACTGTTTCTGAAAATGAGGTTTTATGCTCATTGGTTTGGTGATTGCAGAAGGATATTGCTGGACAAGAACCGGAGAACAACAAGCATCAAGAATGAGAGCCCGATATTTGAAAGCCGTCCTAAGACAGGATATTGAATACTTCGACCTCAAAGGACCTGCTACTGCCGATGTTGTCACCAGCGTCTCCAGTGATAGCCTAGTAATTCAAGAAGTCCTCAGTGAGAAGGCAATTTTTCTTTTACTTCTTTAGGGAATATCCGTCTAAATAATTGTACAATGTGAAACTCTGTTTTGCTGCAGATGCCCAATTTCATAATGAATTGTGCTGCCCTTTTCGGGAGTTACATTATAGCATTCATACTAGTATGGAGGCTGTGAGGCTGGCTCTTGCGTCCTATCCCTTAGCTTTCCTCCTCATCATACCGGGCCTCATATATGGTAGAATGCTAACAAGTCTTGCAAGAAAAAATAGAGAAATATATGGCAAGGCTGAAGTTATTGTAGAGCAAGCTATTTCATCTATCCGTACTGTCTACTCATTTGTAGGGGAAACAAAGACCAAAGAAGAATTCTCTTCCGCCCTTGAAGGCTCCGTCAAGTTAGGCCTTCGTCAAGGCCTATTAAAGGGAATTGCCACCGGTAGCAATAATGTCATATTTGCCATTAGGGCATTTATCGCGTGGTATGGTAGCCGCATGATCATGTACCATGGCGCTAAGGGTGGTGACATCTTTGCTGTTGGAGCTACCATCACGTTTGGAGGCTTGTAATACTTATTTGTACTAATTTTTATACTTAATTGTAGATCTTTAGCTATTTTTTATTCTGAAACCTTCTAACCTGTCTTTATTATTGGTGTAAACATTATGCAGCTCGCTTGGTTCGGCCCTTTCAAAAATGAAATACATCTCTGAAGCAATAGTAGCTGGAGAAAGAGCCTTGGGTGTTATTAGGAGAGTACCAAAGATTGATTCAGAACATACAAAGGGGGAGATCATTGAATATGTGTTTGGGAAAGTGGAATTCAAGGAAGTAGAGTTTGCATATCCTTCACGGCCTGAGAACCTCGTTCTGCGGGGTCTCAACTTAAAGGTGCCAGCAGGGAAGAGTGTGGCACTAGTTGGGGGCAGCGGTTCGGGTAAGTTAACTGTAATTGCATTGCTGGAGAGATTCTATGATCCGGATGGTGGTGAGATACTATTGGATGGGGTGAACATTCGAAAGTTTCAGCTCAAGTGGTTGCAATTACAGATGGGATTAGTGAGTCAAGAGCCAGCACTCTTTGCAAAATCTATAAAAGAAAACATTTTGTTTGGGAAAGAAGATGCTTCAATGGATGAAGTGGTGGCTGCTACTAAATTTGCCAATGCACACAATTTTATCTCT
Organism: Asparagus racemosus; assembly: GCA_037177215.1. Taxonomy (NCBI): domain Eukaryota; kingdom Viridiplantae; phylum Streptophyta; class Magnoliopsida; order Asparagales; family Asparagaceae; genus Asparagus; species Asparagus racemosus. The sequence continues at coordinate 38,880,819 of JBAKGM010000233.1, forward strand.
AATCTGCATTCAGGATATGAAACACAGGTTAATACTTAATTATCTGCCACTCATTCTACAGATGGCTGTCTACCTCGTGACTTCTAGTCTTCATAATTTCTTACTATCTTCTTAATGTCACATATATACAATAAATTAGCACCTTGCAAGTATTGTGACAATAGAGAAACTATGGAGAGTTCAGTTTGAAACCCACAATTAACCTTATTGTCTGTTATTCAGACTTATTAGGTGAAAATTTGAAAGGGTGCACTTATGAAGCAATAGATATTTTATCAAAGAATCAACTTTGTAAATGTATGCGCAAATAGGTAATATTAACTTCTATCCAATCTTCTCTTTGTTACCAAAATGTAAGTTTATGCACAAATAGGTTGGCGAGAGGGGGATTCAAATGTCAGCAGGTCAGAAACAAAGAATAGCACTTGCAAGAGCCATACTCAGGTCATGAAAGATTCTTCTACTTGATGAGGCTACGAGTGCCCTGGACACCGAATCTGAACAAGTAGTCCAAGAAGCACTAGATATAGCCTCAGTTGGCCGAACTACTATAGTGATTGTGCACCGCCTATCCACTATTCAGAAGTCTGATATAATTGCAGTTGTCCAGGAAGGCCAGATCACTGAAATTGGCTCCCATGATGAACTTATACGTGATGATAATTGCATCTATTCTTCACTCGTTCGTCTGCAACAGTCTGCAGCATCAAACAAAGAACAATGGATGTGTTCATTATCAGCAGAAGCTTCTACTTTGACATTCTCAACCTTCATTGACTTCTGCAACAGGAGGGGCAATGGCACAAGTAGAAGGCTCTCACATTCTAGTAGATGTAGCTCCACGAGGTAAATATATGTTTGAAACTATGAATTGATTTGTTTACTTCTCTTTATATCTATTGAAGGCTTAAATTGATTTATGGTAAAAACTCATTTATCTCAATACTGTTTCGAAGTACAACACTAAAAGTCAATTAAGCTTCAAAGCTGCTGCAGTAAATTCTTGTTATATTTTGAAAGAGGCTTGGGGCCTCAATTCTGAATCACATGATTTAGTTGGCATGAGTTATCCTTTATCGCAAAGGAGGGAAAAGGACAATGCATAGTTGGAAACATGATTAAACCATGAGTTGCATGGTATTTTATTAGCATAACTTAAATCACATAGTTAACAGTGACACTTAAATCTATGTTTTGTATCAATAGAAATTGGAGTGTGTCCATTTTAACAAATGTATTCGTCACTGATTTATACTGTAAATAAATTTTCATGCAATTCATATTGTACACAAATGTATTCGTCACTGTAATTGTGTTTGTGCTCATCTACAGGTCTCTTGACAAAGCATTAGGACCACGAAATGCTGTTGAGTGTCAACCAGAACCTAACCTTGCAGTGCCATCTTTTAGAAGGTTATTGATGCTGAATGCACCAGAGTGGAAGCAAGCAATGATGGGGTGCTTGGGCGCATTAATAACCAGAGTGATACAACCTGTAAATGGATATGCCAATATGAGCTTGATATTTGTCTACTTTCTAAAAGATCATAGTGAGATGAGAAGCAAGATAAGGATATATGCACTCTTCTTTTTATCTCTGTCCATTTTATCCTTGTTGTTCAGTACTGTGCAGCACTACAACTTTGGGGCAATGGGGGAGTACCTTACCAAGCGGGTGAGGGAGCAGGTGTTATCCCAATTGCTTACTTTTGAAGTTGGTTGGTTTGATCGGGATGAAAACTGAACACGGTCCCTCTGTTCTAGACTCGCGAAGGATGCAACTGTGGTCAGTGTGAAGAAGATTTTATCCCTCTCCATTTTAAAGTTTTGATTTTAGAAAAAAGTTGACGATCACGAATCATTTGTACAATTAAAAGGCCATTTTAGAGGAAGTTTGAGAAAATGGTTCAACTGCTTTTTACCCCAGGTGGAGCTCCAAAGTTAGACACCTTTTATGGAAAAAATGTAAAGCTTAAGACCCTTTCATAGAAATTTCATTATAACTTCAGAAAGGGGAAATTTAACTCCACCCATGGCAACCAGGTTTGAATCTTTAACTTGCAGTTAATGAGCAACTATTTAAATAAAAAAATAAAAATAACTGCACACCATTTCTGGGGAAATTTACGAGTATCTTTAAAATAGGAAAAAACTACTTCCAAGCCCACCCTATTTGCTAGCCGCAAGAAGAACATGCTTCCTATTTGAGACCATCTGTTAACTGATTCTGAAGAAATCACATGAATGTGTTTCTGATAATTGATGTGATTATAGGTATGCTAGTATGCACTTTCTAGTCCTTTAAATCTTCCAACTTGGGTAAATTGCAATAATAATATATGGCCAGTCACCAATGTTTGTAGTTATTGTCAACTAGGACAATATAATATTTTTTCTAAGAGAAAGACTGGGTTCCCAACATGAACTTCTTGGTTATAAGTAAGAAATAAATTCAAGAAATAAATTCGTTTAAGTATTAAAGTGACTGTATGTGGTTGCAGGTGAGGTCATTGGTGGGTGATCGAATGTCTTTCCTTATTCAGGCTTCCACAACAATTGCAATTGCAGGCTTCATCAGTCTGATCATCTCATGGCGTCTAGCCATGCTCATGATAGCAGTCCAGCCCCTCGTCAGTTTTTCTTTTTATCCTCGCAAGGTTCTCCTCCAGAGAATGTCAAACAAGGCCACCAAGGCTCAAGCTGACAGCAGCAAGCTTAATGCCGAGGCTGTCTCCAATATCCGCACCGTCACTGCATTTTCTTCTCAGAACTATATCCTTCACCTTTTCAACCTCTCCCAAGAGGGCCCTCATCGTGATAGCATCCGCCAGTCATGGCTTGCTGGAAGTGTGCTTGGCTTATCCCAAAGCCTCACGGCCTGCACTTCTGCCCTTATCTTCTGGTACAGATAAAATGTGTTATCGATTTATGTTTTGATTAATTTTAATATGACTTCCTATTTGGGTAACTAGACTATTGAGGAGATGATCAATAAAGCTCTAGCAACATATATGAGAACTAACAGCTCTTAATTTTATACTATGCTTTTCCACCTTCATTTCAAATAATAATCAGTTGGAACTTTTAGGCCCAAACTTGTTAATGGGAAACTTTAGTTCAGGAAGTAGTTTGTTCAAATTTTGTGTTTATATGCAAGAAGGAACAATTACTGATGAAGACATGTCTTTTCCACATATTTTTAGGCAAATAATAAGATATGTTGAATGTCATTATCAAAATTGTCTTTTCCTTCAAAATTCGGAGAGCTATAGGGAAATTCTTCGTGAAAGTGTTCGACAAAATTATACTGTCTTTCAACCTGACTTAACCACTGAAAATGTATTGGCTAAGGAAATAGAGGATAAAATATAACTTTGCCAAAGGTGGTTAATTTTTCCATACACCCTTATTTATGAGTTTATGAGCAAGAGGGAGAGTTATGTCCAGGGAAGGGAGATAAGAGAGATGTCCGGGAGAGAGAGTGGAGAGAGATGTCAACATCTTTCCATGTCGGAGGGTCCTGGGGAGTGCGTGTGTGTGGGTGGGTTTTTTTTTTTTTGGGTGGGGGGGAGGGGGGGGGGGGTTGGCGCCAGGGCCTAACTTGTATTTGTCAAAGTAATACTTTCTTTCAACCCAATATCAACTCATGCTTAACTAGTGAAAAATTCATGGCCAAGGAAATTATGGACAAAAGAGACTTGGACACGATTTGAAAATATCAATTGACCTGTCAACTGGGAAAATTCTACAGTAAGAAAAAGATGATAAATTCAACAATCTAGAGGAATAGCCTGTGGTATTCTTTAGTTGTTGGGAACTTGAGATGACTACTGTATCTTTCCACCTTCCCTCAGGCCTGTCGAGAAATATAAACAAAAAGGTATGTTGGGATACATTTTATTTGGATTATTATCCCAAGGCTGAACCTCTTAAACAGGCATCGGTTTTATCTATTTGAATGGTGGAATTTAAACCAAAAATTGTCTTTAATCCATTGCCAAGGTGAGCTTAAAAGCAAACTTTTTTAAAAACAAAAACTAAAATTTTCAAAATATTTTCTCACAGGTACGGAGGCCAGCTTGTAACTCAAGGCTACCTTAGTTCCAGGGGCCTCTTTCAAATCTTCATGATCCTGTCCGCCGTTGGACATGTCATAGCTAATCTCGGCAGCATAACTACAGACCTTGCGAAGGGTGCTGATGCTGTTAGTTCTGTGTTTGCCATGCTTGATCATGTCACCTGCGTTGACACTGAAGGCCAAAATGGTGAGCGCCCCGAGAAACTAAATGGGAGTATTGATATCCGAGATGTCGAGTTCGCATATCCAGCACGTCCTGACTCGATAATCTTCAAAGGATTTTCCCTCAACTTTGATGCTGGAAAATCGACAGCACTCGTTGGGAAGAGCGGGTCTGGAAAGTCTACTATCATAGGACTCATCGAGCGATTCTATGACCCATTGCATGGAACGGTAAACATTGATGGAAAATACATAAAGTCGTATCACCTTCGCTCGCTTAGGCGGCACATCGCACTCGTGGGACAGGTACGTATTTAATTTTTTTTTCCCCTGCCCTCAAATATGTTTGACAAAAAATTAAATATGCTCCCTTTACAAATATGCGATGTAGAGGGCTGCTGCTCATGTTTGCATAAGCTCATTAGACTGTGTTTAGTAGAGATTCAGGAGGTCATTCCTATTCACTTTTAGCTAATACATTCTGTTATTCCAACTAATATTTGTTTTTTGGAAAGTCAATAATTCCCACAGACCATTAAGTAAATTGCTACTGGAAGTGTAAGATAGTGATGGTGATAGTTTTGTATCCACAGGCGAAATGAGCAAAATAGCTCCAATAATTGAATAAACTAGCAAAAGTTAAGGTAATGAGAACCATGTGAGAAATTCCTAAATGGAAAAAAAAGAGGTAAAAATTGCATTTCTTTTATTTTTCCACTGCAAGAGGATAACGAAATACAGAAGATCCCATCTCTAGACAACAATACAGGTCAACAACGATCAAAATTTTCAAAACTCTATGTTTGGCCCAACATGCAAACGCTCATCATCACGTAAAAAGAAGCATTTCATCAATATTGAAACTGTCCTTAAATTCCAGTTAGATTTATGGTAATTACTTTTCAAAACCTGAACCTGGACTGAACTTGACCCGAGTTTAAACCCAAAAAATTGAACCTATATTAAATCTGGTTCTACAACACTAATTGAAGAAAAAAACGTTATTTCCAACAAGCTGTCCGACCAACCACTCTTCCCTACCTCAAGGATATTCAAAATGCTTGGTTGTGCTCTTACTAAAAAATTGATTGTAATACCAATTATCTATTTAAAACTTGCCCCAAAATGCTATTCGGTATTGATTCGTAGCCAAGTTTTTCAACATAAATCTTATGCCTGAATGAAAGTTGATCTGGGCCATGATGTTGCATTACATTGAAGGGTGTGGACGCAGTCTCTAACTGCAGGAGGGGATTTGGTTGCGTGTGTAGTTGTGTACAATATGAGTGGGGACTTCATGCATGGGTTTGAATCATCCTTTTTCTTTTTTTTTTCTTATATTTCCAAAACCATGCTAAATCTCGTAGGATAAGATAGACAGGTTCGGACCTTTGTTTTATTTATTCTTTTTTTTTCCTGGCTATCCACTTGTGCCAACTAGAACTTGATTGTTGAATGTGATAAGTATTCAAAAGATGAACAACACCTCATATAAGATTTTACTGATGTGCCACTGGAATTTTTCAGCGAATAAGATAATTAGGGCTTTTTGGATTCATTTATATTTGGATTAATTAGGAAGTTTAGTCTTCATTTTTCTTGGCCTTTTGAATGTTCTAGGAAGAACCTTTGTAATGCATGCACGATACAAATTCCTTTTTCTATTGTGGACAAGATGATAGAAGTAAAGCTGGCTCCAACTATCAAAATGATGTGGAGCAGAAAAGTTGATATAGAGCTCAGAAGATATATCAGAAATTGGGTCCAAGAACTTTGTTCTCAATTTGTAGTTTCTTCTTTCTTTCTTTCTTCTTCTTCTTCTTCTTCTTCTTCTTCTTCTTCTTTTTTTTTGAAAGAAATATTTCATTTATAGGGCAGCAGAGTTCTCTCCTTATCTAACACATCATTTTAGCATATTTTTCGCTTTTCCAATCTATTGCCACTAATATAGAGATTATACTCTCCTATTATCACTATTATTAAAGGTATTTGTAACTTGAGAAACAGTTACGATCTTGCTTTTACATATTACATAGGACAAAACAACTAACTCATTCTTAAAATTATTGGTGAACTGATGAGGACAAGAATGGCATTTTCATATTTGTTATTTGAATTTTAATTATTTCAGTTTTTAGTAGTTAATTTGAATTTCGAATCAGGTTTTGATTTGGTAGTTATTGATTTGAGTGATTTTAG
>JBAKGM010000233.1:38887776-38904229 GCA_037177215.1 Asparagus racemosus
GGTTTGGCAACCACGACCATTTTGGTTGGGGTGGGCAACCCCGACAACTTTGGGACTTCTTTACCTCTGCTAACACAGCAGAGGTGCTAATTAGTCGGGGTTGCCAACCCCGACTAATTAGCGTCGCGATTTTTTGAAAAACGACCCAGTTTATGGCCACGAAGCTGACGTGACCAAAAACTAGGTCGATTGTTGGAAATAAAATGGGATAGGATCGATTTTTAGGATTAAATTTGGGATTGGGTTTATTTTAAAAATTTCTCCAATGAAAAAAGAAAAAAATTTTTGGTGTTCAATCTGCAGGAGAACAGGGCTTTGTGAGAAAGCCCTGGAAACGAATTTGCTTTTATGCCGGGTAGGTCCACTATGGAACCTATTTATATATTACGACAATAGATGGAGAGATATAGATGAAAATGATAATAGTGATAGCGCTAAACAAAAATAGTTTACTTTTCTTTTGTTATAGGAGCCAACACTCTTCTCCAGGAGCATAAGGGATAACATACATTGCATGTGGTGCAGAACAAGCAATGGAAGCTGAGATTGAAGCAGCCGCAAGAGCAGCCAATGCACACGACTTCATCAGCGTATTGCAACACGGGTATGGCACACTTTGTGGAGATCGTGGGCAGCAGCTCTCTGGTGGACAGAAGCAAAGTATAGCAATTGCAAGGGCAATACTGAAGAAACATGCGATATTATTATTGGATGAGGCTACAAGTGCACTTGATAGTCATTCGGAGAAAACTGTGCAAGAAGCATTAGAGGAGGTGATGGTTGGTAGAACTAGTGTTGTTGCTGCTCATCGTCTTAGCACGATACAGAATTGTGATCCCATTGCGGTTTTAGAGAAGGGAGCTGTTGTTGAGATGGGATCTCATTCTTCCCTCATAGCGAAGGGACCTAATGGATCATATTTCGGTTTGGTCAAGCTCCAGCAAGTTCATAAGGAGTAAAAAAAATTCAATTGGCTGTAGAAGGTTTATTTTCTAATTTATGTTTAAATCCTAGCAATTTTCCCTGTAATTGTAGCATAATGTTTGCTGATATATCAGTTGTATGCTGCAGGCAGCATAAGGTCTGTTCCATGTTCCATCTTATGCTGCTGCAAAATGTCATATTTTGAGAAGAAAACTGATGTCCTTTTTGGTAATGGAGTAAAATGGGGTTACTATTTTTCACATTAACAGCTAAAGCAAGATGAGGTTGGTTTGCTTCTACTGTATTGATTTTTCTGTACTGACTTCAGTTTCTACCATTAGATTAGCTGAATGGTAGTACTTCAAGTGTGTTAGTGCACAAAAAATATTAGGATTATTATATCTTCGTGAGAGGGCCCTCAGCACAATTTTGTAGGCCTTTGAAAATAGAAATTAGTTCATGTAAGCTGCAAGGCTGCATTAAAGCAGACTGAAGGTAATATCAGTTTTCCTGGGACAGCCTATAGCTTAATTTTTAGCATGCATCCATACCAACGACTCGAACTTTGCATCCGATATTAGTGCACACTGGTGAATATAAATCATGCTCGTCCATATACACTTACAGGTTAGATACAAAAAGGTAAAAAAGGAGAGATTTTGGCAAGAGATGGTACACAGGTTTCATTTACATGTTCTGCAAAAACGCGCCTATTTTCGTTCAATCTGCGCGGTAAACATCACTATATTGGTAGCATGGGGACTTCTCGTCTATTGCATGAAGTATAACTGAAGAGAATTCACTTGAAGTATAGGAAATTGAGAAGATATTGGCTCGCATCCACCCATGAGCACCAAACGGTACTATTAAAAATAAATACAAATGAAAATCATACACAAAAATAAAACAAAAATTATACATCAGAACACAAGCAGTATCTCCATCCCATCAATAGGAAGAAAAGAAAAATAAAACAACTGTTGTATGCCTTACACTGATATGAGAATCATCAGAAGCAAAGACCATGATTAGATTTCCAACATATCAACTCCAATATGGAGTACCAGGAGAGTCTTCTATTCATCTAATCATATTTATATGTAGGAATACACCCATATGCTTTCAATTTCCTTCTTTCCCTTTCCTGCAATGGCCTGAACTTAACAAGAATGTGTAATGAACTTCAAGAGGAGAAGTTGAAGTTTGCCGCTGGACTAGAATTTGTACATGGAGCTGCTGCCAGGTGGCGCAGGTGGAAGTCGGTTGGGAGTGCGGCGGCTGCTAGAGTTTGGGCCCATATCGCCGTTTTGTGTGGCCTCATACCTTCGGCTGTGACCATTGGCACTGCTTGATCTACCAACGGAGTTGGAATGACTCGATGGTCCATTTGCCGCGGAGTCAAATGCAGATCTCCAATCATCGCCCAATGATGAGACTCTGCTGGGTGTCTTTGGACTCTCTACAAAAATAATTGTGTTGCATGTGAGTAGCAGTTGTTTTTTAGAAAAAATTAAGTTTTATTCTATGTGCTTTGACAATGCATTAGCTGATGAAATTCTCCTTCGATAAAAAAAAGGTATTGTGGATAGACCCTGTGTAGTGTCGTTTCTAGAAGAGACTATAAGTTTTGTTTTATGTGCTTTGACAATGCATTAGCTGATGAAATTATCCTTGGATAATAAAAAGGGTTTTGCGGATAGACCCTGAGTAGTGTCCTGGGATAATGTCGTCGTTTTTAGAGAAAGTTATACTGTTGCGATTGACCCCCAAGGTGAAATTCGTTTAGACTCCTTTACCCTCAGAGGGTCGATTCCTCAGAATAACACTTCTCTTTCTCTGAGGGTAAAATAATGACAAAATGACTCCGGGGTCTATCTGCAACAATAAAACTATAGGGGTATTAAATTCATCACTCCTTTACTACAGGATGTCTATCTGCAATTAACCCAACATAAACTCTCAGAAGCCACCCAAACAAAAAGATAACCTATCCAGCCATATGTAGGCACTCAAGAGGCTTATAGGGATGAATGTTATAGCTATAGGATATTTGTGGAAGTAAGCATGCGTTGCGAGAGATTTCAAAGGCTTGAAGGAATGCATGCCATATTTGGAGGAGACGTGTAATTAAGCCTGTGTTGCCAGTATCAAAGGCTTGTGGGGATGCAAGTTACATCTACAGGACACTTACAAGGGGAATTTCACATTTTAAACATTTGTAAGGCAAGGCATGATTCTAACAAGTTATTCAAAACAGAATATTGAAAACAATTTACCTGCTCCAGCACTGCCATCAGACCAACTAGCAGATGCTGCCCGGTTGTCATGGATGCTTAACTGACGGGTAAGTTTCGAGAGAAGAGATGACTGCCTTTGGAACTTTTCTCGCCTACCCTTGACATTTTGATCCTCTTGTAGCAACTGTTCAATCTTTACGTTGCTCTGAGCACTAAAACATGAACCAAAGATGCAATTAAATTCATTAATAATGGATACAATTGTGCATGCATCAGGTAACTTTTGCTTGTCCAAAAGAAAGACATGGAAGAAGATTACTGTAAAAGTTATATAGACAGTGACCTAAATTTATTAATTAGATTTTTACCACAGCTGGTGTATTTGTTCCAATAGCTCTGAACACTATATCATAATGACACCCCTAACAGTAGAGGTGAAAGAAGATATTAAAAAAGAAATTGTTCTAATTATGTATCTATAACTATCTTCTGATAGCATCAGTAGGTCTGAACATTTCAATACCATGAGTTAGCATCAAATACAACCAAGCTGACTACCAGATAATATAAACATGACATATAATAATAATAAGTAATGACAAGACATATCAACATATCATGATTCAACTCTGGATTTTATGCATAGAATACATTACTAAAAGATTTCCAAAATTATGGCATGACTAACCTTACAGAGCTGTACAACTGATTCAACATGTCTTCCTTAGCTTTTTCCACTTGGCAAAGCACAACAGCCTGCTCAGTCATAAGGGAAAGAGCTTTATAAAATATACCCACAAGTATGAACGAACTTAGAGAAATGAAGGGAAAACATTTTACTTTTGGAACATTTGCGGCAAGACTGTTTAAAACAGCCTCCACATAACCACGCACTTCCTGGGACATCCATCTAAGTTCTTCTTCTGGATCAGCAGGCCTTCTGGCCATTGTATCCTAAAATTTCAGAACATTCTGTTTAAAAAATGATATATAACGTAGGCACAGATGCAAGATATAAGTTGGTCAGAAATTTTGGATAAAACAGACTATTTAGTCTCGAATAATTGTCTATGTAGAAGAATTAGATTGTGTTATGGCAAAAATGTAGTGATAATGTGGAGCAAATGATAAATAATTTTGGGAAGAATAACACTTTTTAGTAACATGTTTTTTGAGAATAGATAGTCTTTTCTCCCAGTTTTTGGTTGGCCCACTATTCTTTGAGAATGTACTCACGCAATAAATCATGTACAAATCATTATTTTAAAAAAAAATTAGTATCAAGTGTCACAGAACAAATAATTGTTATAAATCATTCAGAAGGAAACATGGATATAGAGCAGTTTCAAGATCGCCTTTCTATTATATAATCAATATCTTTCAAGTAGCACAATATTCTCAAAATATATTGAATGCAAAATATAGGCAAAGTGGGGATTTCTAATATGATTGAATAAATTTCCCCTTTTATAGGATCACTGTCTATTTATTTATTTTATTTTCTAATAAGGGAGAAATTCATCCAATGCTATCAGTAGCAACACATACTATCATTAGATACAGACTTACTAGGGAACCATCCGAGTGGCTTTGCCTCATGGAGGGAGTAGCTTCAGAACCAGGTGTTCCCTTCACAGTTCCCTTAGAAGGTTGGGTTAAATTTCTTATTTTTTTCACCCACTCAACTTTGTCAGCCATATTCTCAGCCTTCAACACAACAGCACTATGAGCTACAGGATCAACAATGGGTTTTGTTACTTATTGAATATCAAGAGAAATATATATATGTACAAGAAGCATGTAAATGAAGCTACTCGTGTTAATGACGAACTTACCCTTTAAAACAGTTTTGTATGCTACCTTGCTTGTTATTTTGAAGACAAGATTCGAACCTTTTCCAGAATCTGGTCCGTTTGCTTTCTTTGATTCCTTGGAACTTTTAGGAGGCTCCTCATCAACTGCCTCTTCTATATTACAGTCCTACAGGATATCACACATGAATTACAAAAGGATTAAGAGTATAAGAAAGAACAGGCACATGTTAAAAACTACTTAATTAGCAAGTTCTGCCTAGAAATCTGCGTATAATATAACTTAAGCATCTAACATTAGAAGGCCTGTGCAATTTACTTAGTTGGAATGCATAAGAAAATTAAGACAAGCAATATATTTTCCTTGAAGTATAAATATTATTTACTCAAAATAAATGATGCAGAAAATTACAATGCCTGCAGAATTTATAAATTTAACCTCCTCATCTGTACTGGCCTTCAATCCTAGATTTCCCAATTTTGCCCCACAACCCTAATTTCGCTGTTCTTTCAAAGACATAAATTGTGCTCATTCACATGAAGCAAAATCAGGAATAACCAGTGACCACTATAGTTGGAGCTGTAAATATACACAATATAACCTATTACCATGCATTTTTATACAGAAATGTAAGACATCTTGGATGGTTAATTAGTATGATAAACTGGAAGTTCCGTCTAGTTTGAACTTCTTCATATGACAAATGACAGAAATTGAATCATGTCAGCAAAAAGTAGGTTGGTTGATAAATTTGTGAGCTTAGAAGTCTACGTTTTATTAGATTAACAGCAATTTGAATAGTTTAATCATTGATAAAATAACATTTCCATGACAAAAAAACCTATACTCTTCATTTGCAAACCTAGAGTGGTTCAAATCTTCACGAGCGTATGATCTCACAAATACTTGCATACTCCATAGGAAACCAGTTTGCCATAGTACAGGAACAGGGTTTATTTAGCTCGCAATTCACAACTTATGTTTGAAATACATACTCTGCTGCAGTCGTGCAAGTTCAGAGTTTCTATAATTGTCCATTCCTAAATGCAAACTTCCTTGAGCAGAAGTGGGGAACATTATGGTTCCATTTACATATCTTCGAGCACACCTAACTCTATCAACCTATACCTTGAGTTCTCAAGTAACATTCTTTATTTACTACTCTGACAACCTTCAACCGTGAAAAGGTAAAATTATCATCTTACTGAGACAGAATTTATCTTAAGTCCTCAAACTAAAGTAAGATTATTCATCTGCTATGGAACAGAAAAATCAATCTAATGTATGATACACATACCAGAACTGTAATGACCACCAGAACACAGATCCATAATATTAGAGTTAAAACCAACCAGTTAATGGGAAACTACAAAGGCATCCTTTGAAAAAAACAATCTCTGTAGAAAATTATGCTTGCCACCTCTGTTTGCTCCAGCATCATAATATTCAACAAAAAATAAACAGGATTTCTAAACAAGATTCAGCAAACTTCAGTTTGTGAAGGGGTTTGTTGTGCAGTAAAAGATATCGTGAATTTAGTCTGTTTGGAGATGCAGGGTTGAAGAAAAGTACCTCCAAGATCATAACACCACGGAATTGCCTTTCCTCTTCTTTCTTTGTATATCCAAGCTGGGTCAAGAAATAATTTTGAGTGTGTTTCATGATATCAAGACAAAAAGGTAAACTCAAAAAGACAAATAGAAAAGGAAAGATTGTAACTAACTTTTCCACTTTTCTCATTCAATACAAACCACCGCCTGCTCCAGCCATTTGTCTTTGCACTTTTTTTCAGCAAATACCCTAGACCATATAAGCAAAAAAGAAGAGCACCATTATGAATGCCGGAGGTAAAAAAAGTCAATAAATATAACTGCACTCTGAGATTTAGAAATGTTGATGAATGATAAATGAAACGCAATACATCCCATCAATATAGCTTTTGCTTCCCACTTAATATTTTATCATTTTCAGAATTGCTTTAGGTTTTTGTTTTGCTGACAATAGTTATAATACCAGAGCATCAACCATGAAGGCATCAAAACCAATCACATATCTCTTTCCAAGTTCCCCTTCACCCCACATTTCGAGAAGCAAGGTGTTCATACTTCATAGGATGGCATATGTGAGATCGACTGAACATAGCATGGTAGATCCATGTTAGATCAGCAAATAAAATTGTGTTCAAGCCAGACATAAGAGAATGCAGTTTGGTCTTTGAAGACAGCATCTATAGCCCATTAAGAAACTTCTTACTTTGATACTCTTTGAAATAAAAGGAGCTGAGGAAATAAATATAGCTTATATGTAAAGAAGGAAGCACATATGCATCCACACACATGATAACCGAAAGTTAAGCAGAATCTTCAACCAATATAATTCCTCTAATTTGAAACGATATAGTTCATCCTTATGTCCAGGTTAAAACAACAAGTTAACGTAACTGCACCTGCTGTTATTTCTCCACTAGGACCAGCAATCTGTAAGGTCGATCCCTCTTTTGAATCTTTATCAGTTTGGTTGGACTTCTCTTTCATTGACTTTAAGGTTCCACCTGCCTGCTGTGATCCTGTTTGAGGGCTCGTCGCCTTAGTTTGTCAACAATTAGCCAACAAAGTATGCAATTAGCTGTTTGTTATTGTCAAGATAGAAATATTTACGTGTCTAGAAAAAGGTTTGTAAGTTTTGTATGCATGTGTGTTCTTGTATGTGCTCGTGTGTGCATGTCAGATGAAAAAGAACAAAAGAACTAACTCTATTCAACATCGCTTGCTCTGCCTCATGTGCTTTCTTTGAGGATCGATTCTTCAGCTCATCCTCACGCCGCTGTCTCTCCATCCTGGTAAGCAAGATTAAACAAAAAATGACTATATTGCTGTAACTGTTTGTGGATCAAGCATCAATTTGGAGGCCAGAATTTGATCATACTTGCTGTACTTATTGCTGGTGGAAGAAAATCCAAATTAAGTTATATCATTGTCCTATACCTGTCTCGCATATGAGGAAACTTATGCCCAAATAAAATGACTTAACATTGCTTCTATCAGTTAGCTGCCTACAAGTTTTGAGATTGAAAACCAGTGCAATTTAAGGGGAGATATCAATATTCCTCCAATCTGTCATATCAGCTGTCACAAGTACCTATAGTTATACACATGAACATGAGCCTCACGCTCTGAAATGGAAAACAGTGTAAATCATGATCTTCAAAAAATAGGCTTGAGGACAAGTTAAATGTATGTGTGCCTACTCTGCGTAGAGATATATCTGAAGATGGAGGGAAGTAGGGGACTACAAGGGCACATCCCCCCCCCCCCAGCACTGACCTCACAAAAGTCAACATATAGTATATTTATGTAATGGCAACAGTAGTCACTCTCTTTAGTCAGGTAAAATTTATAAAGTCTTCTCAGGCAAGAATAGAAGAGCAATTAGGAAAGATCAAGATCATGGATTAACTTATTGCAAATCAGCATGGGAACAAACATCTATACAGTTATATCACAGAATATAAGCGCACCCTTCAACTTAAGTAAAGACAAACTATTAAAACAAGGTAAAGTAAAAAAACAAAAGGTTCATTCTTCATGAATAATAATTGTGCTGTCATTGCACCAATGTCCTGGCTTTGCCCCTGTACAACTTGTACATCTGTGTAGTTTGATGTTATACACATATGAAAGGGAAAAAAATGGCAAAATGATTTAGCTTCTCAAAATTAAGCACAACATACAATATGTTGAAGTGAGTAAGACATTTTGAAGTGTCCAAAACCTATGGCCGCACTAGTCAAGGCCACAGGATTGGATATGCCAATTTAGGTCAGAGAAATGTCCCACGCATATATCTTAGATAAATACATGGATATGCTGCAGATCTTGCCAGTAAGACCTTCCCTAATAAATCATGTACCATGCATAGTGATTCTATTTCAGTGGTGGTTACATGTCCTGCTGTTTATTTAGAATTGGAGATGAAAATATTGTTCAACGATTGGGAGACATCATAATATATTTCCTCGGGCATAACACCGATATCTGAAGAGTGTAGTGTTCTTCCCGAGTCATGAAAGATAATTGCAATATCTCCCCGATGAGTATATAGTTACACTCTCTAGATGATTGCTGATGATTTCAAAAGCTGTTCTCAACATAACAAAGTTACTAGTTTAGGTGGTAATACCAGTTGTATCTGTAAGAGAAAGAAAAAAAATGAAACAGAATAAGATCAGAACCCCACTATTAGTACGTAACAATTTCAATGCCAATTGAGTTGAGAAGCATGATATTTAGTTTCATTAGAAAGGGAGAATCTAGTAATTCTATAGTGCATAATACACAGTGATTTTGAAAAACAGTCTGTAATTTAAATAAGAAGGGTACCACAATCTTTCAGCCAAGCATTAGTAAAGTTAGAAGAGTCCAGCAAGCTAAATCAAACTAACCTCCGTTGAACCAAGCGGATGAAATGTTGAGGAGGAACAAAAGCACGCTCCATATCAACTAAAGCAACAACCATCTTTTTGGCCTCGTTTTTAAAATTTTCTAAAGCAGCAGATGCAATGGCAACAACCTTGCAAGGACTTCAACTATTAGATTTTTGCTAATTAATTAAGCATTTCACGATATCAATCATGAGATGGACATCATGAACATATACTTTACTTGCTTAAATATATTAACCGCGTTACAGCGAATTACCTCACGCTTGAAAGGTGGGTATCTCCCCAGTCCAGGTGTAGCATTTGCAGAAGCAGAAACTATATCAAGCAGAACACGATGCACCTGTTCGAACAGTCAATACACATAAAATAAACAAATGAATAGTCCAGAGTTGGAAGTTTGTCCCATCAATTATACCAAAATCTACAAAGATTATCAAGGATCATATGATAACCACATAAATGTTTATCTAAACAAACCAACAAAACTGATCATATGAGAATGAAGAAATTACCTCGTCTACACAAAGACGTGATGGTTCTTTTGCAAGTTCTAATACCCCTTTTATTAAAGATCTTAAACCCTTTTCAGGAGATATCAAGTATGGTTGATAACCATCAGCTTCAAGTACAATCTGAACATAGAATAAGATAATTGAGGGTAATTAGAGTCCAGTGGTGAGAGAACCAGCTACAAGCATGCAATATAAATAACAGTAAGAACGTACCCTCTTCACGTTATTAATATCAAAATGTCTGTCAAGTGGAAGCTGTTTGATTCTGTTTGGAAAATTTCCTTCAAAACTAGCAACAACTTTCCATCCTCCGCCCTGCAAATGGATTACGGTGTATTCTTGGTGGTAAGCA
The DNA here is from genome assembly GCA_037177215.1 of Asparagus racemosus. NCBI lineage: Eukaryota > Viridiplantae > Streptophyta > Magnoliopsida > Asparagales > Asparagaceae > Asparagus > Asparagus racemosus. Next base: position 38,898,055 of record JBAKGM010000233.1, read on the forward strand.
AACAATATAACAGAAATCAACTACTCTAAAAATCAGGCAACTATGATAATAAGCATCTAGACTGAATAAATGCCAATGGAACTTTGAAAATGCTAGTTGCTAATTTTTAAGTTGGACTAGTATGATACTGAGAGAATAGTTCCATGTCAAAAGCAGTTTGCAAATAGATATACTTTCATTATGAAGAAAATAAAAAACATACAATCATGCAATACAATTAAATTTTCTTAAAACCAGCTTGAAATGAATATGAGTCGCCAAGTGCACACCACAGACATGAGTAGAATTGGGGGCAGCAGAAGAAACCACTGACCTCGCCAGTGGCAATATGCTGAAGGAACTTGTCCTCAAATTCTCTGCAGAGTTCCAAAGCAATAGCCCTAGTTCCTTCTGAACTGTGTACCATTTGTTCACCAAGTCTTACCAATTCATCTCCTACAATCTGTGACTTACCCTGCAACCTGAAAAGATTCATGAGGATAAAGGTGTCATTAGAAAACAGAGGAAAAAAATTGAAATGAAATATTCTGTTAGAACAGAAGTTAGCATAAATGTTTATTATGCAACAATAAAGTTTTATCACAATTTTCTAGGGTGCATATTCTTTTCCTCTATTCATCTCTCTGAGAAGTCATCTCATCTACTAAATTAGCAACTGCAATATCCTTTTAGCAGCCATGGTATCCTTTTTATTATTGTCTAAACATCTTTTTGTTTTGGTCTACCATAGTGTTATTGACTCATTCAGCTACGGTCAGTGCTTCCCTAGACTAATGCACTCAATTCATCTCCATAAGACACGTGAAAATCATATCAAAAGTTGATAGATAAAATGTCATTAAATGTATCTGGTCATTGGACTTGGGATCCACAGCACAACACCAACTGCTAATAATACTTCAATAGTAGAACACAAAACTGTTAGAAAATTATGCCAATAGAAAGCTCATAGTAGTTTACCCAGACAGAAGATTTGGAAGCCTGACTTTCATTCGTTTACGTATTTGTTTGGCAAGGGTATCTACCAAAGCCACTCTTCCAAGCTTGCTCTGTGGAGCTCCGGTCAGTATAGATCTGAGACTCTCACTCTCAGCTCTCCAAGCAGTTTCCAGTGAATTTTCACCAACAGATCCAGCTTGTGCTGAAGCAATGGAAACAGATTGCCCAATCAGAGCCACCCATGGAATATCTGAAGCTTTTGTTGGCCCTTGATTCAAAAGAAGAGCCTGAACTGCCGCAAGAATTTTCTGGTCTCCGGCTGCTTGATCAATTTTGCTAATAACACCAATTGTTCTCGTCCCTATATAAAATGAATTAGAAGCCAAATCAAGATCTGAAAGCCATAACATACATAAAGCTATAAATAACACCAAGAGAGACGGTTGGAAGCCTAACAATACCAACTGTAAAAATAATTACCAGACATCCAAACCATGCACAAAAGTTGTTTCAGAAAGTTTGCACAGACTATTACAAAAGAATGTATAGGAGGTAATACAGACCATCAGCATCGAATTCTTTCGCCAGTCTAAGAGCTCGAGAAGAAGAAATTTCTGGTGCCTGGGCAGCTGGTACTATGATCAGCAATATCGCATCATTATGTGCAGCGTAGTCACTAACCTGAGTATAATAAGGACCACCATTATTTTAACCAAAAAAATGAACAGAAATTAGCACCCATCTCCTATGCAAACAATCAAAGCCAGGAACAGGTATTACATCTCAGTGAAGTGTAATTGGAATAAAACTACTACATCAGAAAGAAGCACTCAAAGGAAAAGCACTGTAAACCCAAAGCCTCATGTATTCACAGATAGTTCTATATTTCAACGATTCTTATTAAAGATCAGCTATCAATCATATTGCAGCTGTATTTTAGAAGAAAAAAATTTATTAACATACATTGAACATTTAAATGAAAAAGAAAACTAGTAGCAACTCACTGTTGACTCATCCATAGCTCTCTGATCTAAACCTGGTAGATCGATCAACTTCAATGGAGGAGCTGGAGAAAATAAAAGGATATTAGACAGCATAAATATGATTTGAAAAAGCAAGCAGTTGGCAAGTAAATGTGTTGCAATACAGTAACATTGATAAAGAAACCACAGTACCACACACTACATGAACAGCCAGAGAATAAGTTTTGCAACATGAAGACTTCAAGCACAATGACTAAGGTCCCTATATAATCATGAAAATGCATTAAGCTCACTTATGTAAATATCAGGCATTAGTGAACCATGTTATAGCAATAATAAAGGGTTTATATAAATTAGGAAGAATCTACGAACATGTATGTAACCATTAATATAGTAACCATAATCATCAACTCATCCCAAATACTTTGGTTAAGCCTAACAGATCCTTTGCATTTACTCCAAAATAAAATGACAGACACCACAACAAGCTTTTCCAACTGTTTACAATGGTAATAATTTGAGAGATTTCTGTTTAGGCATTACAAATTGGATTGAAAAGTTAAAATTGAGTGTGCAAACATTTAAAAGCGGTCATAGGTTATTACTACAATGGCTCACTTCAAATTAGTCTTTTAGATTTGATTTGATCTGGTAATTGGGTTAGCTAGTTGGACATGTGGTAACGTATTCATTAAGTTGGCCGGGAAGATCCTTAACTTGTTAAATAAATGGGCCGAGTGTGTGTACCAGACACACATTGGTCCACCCGAAAGTGACTCAACTCATTTCTGCTCTACCAGCCTGTTTGAGGTACTTACAATTAATTAATGTGTGGCATCAACAATATTAGTATTGTAAGAGTATATATCTGAACATTAAATTGGACATACATGTAACCATAAGTCCATAAAATGGATAAGTTAAAAACAAGTGAAGTATAAATTAATTCCTCAAGACTTGTAATCATCTAAGTTTCTATTAATTTGCTAGCTGAAAAGGGGTTCTGAAATTAGACCAAGTATGTAATGTTGTCAGTGAAAAAGCAAGGTGAAATATGCAATCCCTCTATAATGCATTAATTTATACCCTAAACCTCTCAAAATTCAATTTGGGCCATGCACGTGATTAGGGCCAAAAAAATTCTTCATTCGGCTAGTCATGACTAGGGGTTGAATCGAACAAAATAATTAATATATAGTTCGTCAACTATTCATCAAAGTATTCAGTTACATTCAATCAAATAGTTCATTTAAAGGTAAAAACAAAAAAAACTTAGTACTCGGTTCACAAATGAAAACAGAATTTAACCAGCTGTATATCTAATTTGTTTGATTATTAAATATTTTTTCTGTTATATTTTAGCCCTATAAATTGAATTTATGAACAACACTATTCGCAAAAGGTGTGTTTGAAACGTGCATTATGCCCACAGATATCAACATACAGATTTTGATTTACGGCTATGAGATTAAGGTATACTAACTTAAGCTGAAATTAAATTTAATTTTGATTGAGATATTCATAAGTTTATTTAGATACAGATTAGTGATTATTTAAAGTAAATAAATGGCATAGATAGATTTTAGTTCAGAATAAAAGTCAGAAAGTTTAGCTGCCGAACTAAGCGTGACAAAAAATAGATTTGCGTAGATGTGGAGTTCATAGTATGATAGTTGCAATAAAATATAAAAATAAAATGAAAATTGAAAAAACACCCACCGTGGGGTTCGAACCAAAGAAAATTTATCTAGATAGCAAAACAAACTGAATCCGAATACACTTTTCGTATTCGAATCCGAAGACAAATTTGAATACTGGAATACTTCTCGAATCCAAGCAGCATATTATTGACTATTCGAATCGATTCGGTTCCACCCTAGTCATGGCTAATATATGTAAAAGAAAGAATTAACAAAATTCCTCATATGTATTACCTTTCCATGGGAAAGATGTAAATATCAAGTAATGGAAATGTTGAAGTTTAAAGGAGAGGTGGCTAAAAAGAGATTTTCCATTTTCTGCATTTTTCACTCTGATGAGAAGAGGGATTGGCACATAGGGTACAAACAAACCAAATCAAATAGTTCACGACTCAAATTCAAATTCGGTTAGAATTGTAGCATCTGAATTCATATTTGAATTCTATTTGGATACCAAAAATGGTATACATATTTGAATATTATTATTTAGCTATTCATCAAATGCTCGTGAATATTGTAGCTCGATTAGTAAAGCCTAAGTCCTTTGTTCTTGTAGTCATGTGTTCGAACCTAACGGTGAGCAATTCCTTTTTTATTCCATTTTGATTGATATTTTACTCTAACTATCCTACTATAAATTTCACATCTACAGAAATTCATTTTGTAGTATGCTTATTTACCATTTAAATTTCTCCATTACTTTTATTACAACACTAAAATATATATTATTTATTTTAATTTAAACAAATACTAAACTATATCGAACTTAACTTATCAATATCTCACTGAAAGTAAATTTACACTCGCCTAGAATCATTAGACCTTAATCTCCTATAGGCTTTAATCAAAATCTATTTCCAATAGATATTATGTTTTGTTGATACATGTGAGCACATCTCAAACACAACTTTATAGGATGAATAAAGTTTGTAACAAACGCTCAAAAATGTTCTTAATCAAAGTTAAATTGCAAAAAGGGTTCGCATTACAACAATTTTCCAATATTTTTCTAACAAATAACACAATGTCATTCGCATATAAGATACAAAGCTATCTCCTAAAAGTATTAACCATAAGAAGAACCATGAAGCATGTATTAATATGGCCAATTTGAGTCATCTTGAATTCCCTTGGCAATTGGAAAGTTACATATCTAACCTATACCAAAGATGTCATGGAAACATCATATGCCTCTGTAAAACTTCACCATTGTCTCTCTCCTTAATATTCTATAGGAAATTACTTTTTTGTACCATCACATGCTAAGTAAACAAAATTGTAAGTAACGGAAGAATTGTTGCTCCATTGCAAAACATTGTAAAAAAATTATGGATGAAATTTCCAATTCTACCAATTCATGCTATAAGTGTGGTCTTCAACACTTTGTTATTAATTGTTGTCACCAAATCGCACAACCTAACTGGTTTAACTAGATGTAAATCCTAAAAAAGGGAGATTGACAGTAATTATTGGTTAGTTATCTCTTTACCACTTAAGCTTCTATCAGGGCAACGGCGAAGCCACATAGGGCTCAACAAGGACCTAGCCCCTCCTTGGATATTAAAAACATAACAAGAGGTATTGATAAATTGTAATTTTGTAAACTATGAGGGCTGAAGTGTAAAATCCTCAACTAAAAACAATCCACTTCTTTCTTTCTTTTTTTTCCTCCATCTCCAGTCTCATCCGTGCTCCTCCACCCACATCCACCCTCCTCAGGCCGTGGCCAGCGTTCGGCATTCATCCACCATTCCACTTAACACCATCTGGATTGTAGTTCGTTTTCTAATTTGTCTTATATTCTGTTGACTTGTTCAGATTTTAGGGTTTGAATTATTTAGTACTTTAACTATTAATTTTTTTCCCTCTTATGATTTGTTTAATTTTCTAAGTATTTGCCGTCTATAATTAACAATTATATTGACTTGTTTAGGATTTTAGGTTTTCAGAATTCTAACTTTTTCCCTCTTTTGATTGTTTTAGGTTTTAGGAATTTAGGGATTGATTTGTTTAGGGCATTCAATTCTAGGCAATCATAAGCATTCAATTCCGAATAAAACTAAAGTATCAATGTCCATATCAACAAATTCATAACCCTCCAATTCCTAAACAAAGTCCAATAAAAATCATCATTCTAATCATCAAGAGTTTGCACAAAAAGAATATGAGGACGGAGGATAAAATTTCATATAAAACAATAATATATATGTATTATATTTGAAATGATAATTTGTGACCAAAAATTGTAATATCCATATATTTATCTTTTTTCAGTCATGAAACAGTTTCTTAAAAGAAATCAAGTACCTCCTACCATCGGGATAATGGTGACTCAATTATGGAAGGATTTCTTAAAAGAGATTGAGTACCTTCTACCCCCGTTAAGTGATGGTTACTCTCGACCATAACCATGTTATCATGCTTACATTTTTTTGGACATATGAAATATATGAGTTATCGTGATTAAGTATTTGTTGGGGGGTGGGGGGGGGGGGGGGGGGGGGGGGGGGGGGGGGGGGGGGGGGGGGGGGGGGGGGGGGGGGGGGGGGGGGG
>JBAKGM010000233.1:38921547-38933464 GCA_037177215.1 Asparagus racemosus
TATATATATATATGTTTGGCTTTAATTTAGTTATTGTATTTGCCTTCTATTGTTTAGACTAGTGATGCTTTATAGTTATATTCCTGGAAACAACAAGCTGAAATGATTTCAATTTAGAACAATAGTTAACCTGGAATATATAGTCAGTTTTAATGTTGGGAATCAATTACAATAATTAGTATTTATTTTATTTCGTTTTCTTGTTTTGACAGGTTGATGGGATGGATGCATTTTCTGTGAAACAAGCATGTAATTTTGCTAAAGAGCATGCTCTAAAACATGGACCCATTGTAAGAACCTAACTCTCTGCACTGTCTTTCTTCTTCAGGTTACTTATTCTGAAACTTACCTTTTTCCGCTAGCAGTTTGATATTACTTTCTTGTTAAATGAAAATTTGAAATATTTCTTGCATGTGTCTGATCTGGACTTGGAGAGGTAAAAAGTTGTAATTTTCTAACTAGAGAAAGTTCAAACTCCACAATGGTTTCTTCAGTTAGCATTTAAAGTTAATTGAGGAAGTTAAGATGTGTGATGATGAGACACCTATTGATCATTATATATTGTTTTCGTGTCATAAAAGTTTTTTAAAAAAAACAATAGTAGAACTGTAGTTTCCTACTTCTTTCTCAAATTTCATGTTTGAAACATGGAAACTACAAAATATTGATAAATATTTTTAAATATTTTCTAAAATGTAGAAATTTAAACCTAAATTGCTTTGATACCATCTTAACCTCTCTACTGCGTCAAAACGCTGAGATTATTGTGAGAATTGAGAGTTACAAACTGCGTTGAGATATAATAATCTGGTTCTTGGATGTTGACCCGCAGATTCTTGAAATGGACACTTACAGGTATCACGGACACTCCATGTCTGACCCTGGCAGCACTTATCGCACCCGTGATGAGATCTCCGGTGTGAGGCAGGTAAGCTACTCTGAAATTACCTGAAGTCTACAGCGATCTACAGTTCCTTTCACTTCGTTTATATTTGTCTTAAATTTTCAGCAGACGCTTAGCCTGTCAAATATTTTGTAGGAGCGCGATCCTGTTGAAAGAATCAGGAAACTGATTCTAGCCCATGATATTGCAACTGCGTCAGAGCTCAAGGTATTGATTTCACTAGAACCAGCACTTGAAATGTAGTTTATGCTGTTTGTTCTGTTGTGTGCTGTTATTATGTGAATCTTTGATCAGGACATCGAGAAGCAAGTTAAGAAGGAAGTAAGTGATGCAATTGCTGAGGCCAAGGTAAACTCGTGCATTTTCAGCTCTTTGTTACTGGATAGAGCTCAAGATATCCTTTTCTATTTTCAGGAAAGCCCTATGCCAGATTCTTCTGAGTTACGTACAAATGTTTATGCAAACGCATCAGGCGAAGAGGTAGTCCGTTTTGTTTTCCTTTTTTTTTAATCCTTACTGAATGTAAATGGTTATGATGAATAGTTCTTCCGTCTCCTTTTTTTTAAAATCCTTACTGAATGTAAATGGTTATGATGAATAGTTCTTTCGTCTCCGTCACTCTGCTGCAGGTATTCTACCCAGATAGGAAACATGGAAAAGGTGTTCTTGCATGAACTTAAGAGTTTGCTCATCTATTTATGATGATAGTGAAGATATCTGGTTTCTTGTTGAAGCTTAAATAAAAGGTTGAGCTCGAGCAGCCGCACATTAACTCGAAAGGAAGAACCGAAACCTGTTTAGCTGTGTATTTTGATAAGATAAGACAAACACAAACACTCCCAAGTTCGGCATCCTGACAATATATAATATTTTATTATCACTCGACATCGTTCTGGTTTTTGTAATCATATTCTGGAAAATACAAAAAAATCCTATTAGTTTTTGTAATCATATTATAGATTTCTTCATGTCGCACGTTCTTCAGTCCTGCAAACATATTCTCCTTTGATGTTGGCAATCTGAACCGGTAAGCAACAAACAAACAAACTTGAGCTTTTGATTTATCTATTCAAGGGTACAAGAGTTTTAACAATTAGGTGTTCATTTTTAACTATTTCTCGCGCTTTAAGATCCCATCCCCTCTCCCCATAGGCGCGCGCGCACACGCACAATATCAACTATTTTGAGTGCAGGAGACCTTCCTACAATATTTATATTATACAGAATGTTTCGCTGTGATTAGCTGCGTAGTGAAAGTCAGCACGTAACCGTGTTCTGCAATAACTTGAGTTGGAAAGTTACAAATATGGGTGTTTTGAACCATTTTTACGTACGCTGTCAGCATCATGTTTTTCTACTGATTTTTTGATATTTTTCTTTAATAAATATAGTTTAAGATAATTTACCGCAAAATATCTAAGAAGTTCATAATATTGCCTAGTTGGGATTTTGAATCAGACCTAAACAACCCCTAAATGAACCATGCTCATGATATTTCTGAACTTTTTTCCTATTATAAACCAATTTGTGTAGGGATTTGTCCTTTTATTGGTTATCAAATAGGACTCTTTAATGAAGCGAGAAAACCACTTACTGACTTTATTTATATTAATAATATCTAAGATAAAAAAAAAAAATCGCTCTTGCTGATAGCATTGTTGATAGTTTAGTAAGTAATAATGTAGATTTTATATGATATCTAACTATATAATATAATTATTTGAAGAATTAGGAGAAGAAACTAGCTTAAAGATAAACCCAAACATTTGGAGTGACGGCGCCATACAAATGAAGACATGCATATTTGAAGACCAAGAAAAACAGGAAACAGAAATTGTCAAGGCTGTTATATTTATCTAGCTAAGAAGACTTCTCTTATTATTTTGTAAGAAAGTTAGATTTAGGTTGATGTTTCTATTGTTTAATTTGTTCCTATAATTTTTTTTCAGCATATATCTTCATTATTTTCAATTTATTTTTTTTCTATTGTCATGTTCGTTTTTATATGTCAAGGTATGCATAGAAGGCGACTTTTTTATCTTGAAGTTTCCACAAATACATTTGCTTCTACCGACCTATCACGTCAGCCTACCTCACTAAATCAAGACGTAGGTTCATAATGGCGTTCTAGCTTGTGTTTTTCCTAGATGATGACTCACTTGAGTTGTGAATAGTAGGCATACCGTAGCTGTTTGGTTCGATTTCTTTAAAAAAAAAAAATAAAGAAAATGAAAAGCGATCAAATTTTTATTTGATTTCTTCGTATTTGTATAAAATTTGAAGTAAAAGTTTATAGAACTCAAAAAGTGGTGTTTTCTTTTTTTAAAAAAAACTATTTCTTTGTTTGGTTTCAAATATGAAAATGAGTTTTAAACTTTATAGAAAATATGTTGTTTTCTTTTTCTTTTTCTTTTGTTTGGTTGGATATGAAAATTTTATGGAAAAGTACAATCCATATAAGAATCTTTACAAGCGTTAGTTTAATTGCTAGATTGGTACAAACCTATGTTATAAAAATGCTTCTACCCTCAACTTGTCATGATGAACAAAAACTATTGCCAAGTTAAGAATGCTCACCCTTAGGAAAAAAAAAAACATAAGTAAGAAATGTAGAGATATTGGTTATTCTTCATTTGCATCAACATCAAAGGTAAAAATCTTGAAATAAAAAAACCAACAAAATTACCATTTTTTTCTAATGTTAATTTACTTTGCTTTTTTTATCTTAGGGTCCTCGGATTAGTAAACCTAAACTACCCACTTTTGAAGAATATATTTCTTATTCAAATGAAGATTGTGATGAGATGGATGATTTAATTCATGTAGCAGAAATAATGCTAAAAGCTAATGCTTTGGGAGTTAGAGATCGAAACGGGTGGTGGAAGTGTCCCTACTGCATGGATAAGCCCAACATGAATTGAAACAAGAATGATATCTTAACGTATGTACAAGAAGTTGGTCACAATGAAACTGTGGCCAATATGAGTAAGGAGAGTATTGCCGAGCATCGTGGACTAGTAATTTATTTACAATGGTTAGGTCGAAAGCAATGAGCTAAAAAAATCATGTACTACTTTGCTATGTTCATCAAGTTAAGAAGGCTCGCCTTCATGAATATGCTATCAGACTAACATAGTTTTAGAACATGGAATTTGGCTCAGCTATAGGTTTTTTTGTTAAAATTGATTATCTTAGCTTAAACTTACAAGTTCAACGTAGATTGCATTCTAAGATGAATTGTCTTACCTTAAACATTGCGCTTACAATGTAGGTTGTATTTCCTATAAAAAAAATGCCTCATCTTATCATGAACATTGTAAAATAGATTGCAATCATAGGAATAGACCATCATCATTGCCAATAGCACAAACAACATATTACCAAGCAAAAAAAAAAAGCATAAAATAGAGCGCAAACTAAGCAAAACAGAGAGCAGAAACCGAGCACAAAAAGAGCATAAAATAGAGCTCAAACTGAGCACAAATAAAGCTCAAATTGAGCACAAACTGAGAGAAAAAACCGAGCACCTATAAATACATAAAATAGAGCTCAAATTGAATAAAAATAGAGCTTAAATTTAGCACAAACAGAGAGCAAAAACTAAGTTCAAAAGAGGATAATAAAGCTCAAAGAGAGCCAAAAAAAAGCTCAAACTGAGCACAAACAGAGAGCAGAAACCAAGCATCAATAGAGATCTAAACCTGATCACAATCCTGAGCATAAAATTACCACAAATAGAGCTTAAACTGAGCATCAACAGAGACCTAAACCTAATCACAAGCCTAATCACAAAAATATCGCAAATAGATCTCAAACCGAGCATCAACAGAGATCACAAAGCTAAGCACAAAAGTACCCCAAAAATACCACAAATAGAGCTGAAATTGAGCATCAACAGAGTTCACAAACCTGAGCACAAAAATACCACAAATAGAGCTCAAACTGCGCACAAACAGAGAGCACAAAAAGTGCACAGACAAACCAACAACAAATACAAACAAGATGAGCTCAAACAATCATAGAATCAAAAATAAAACCAACACTGTGCTTATTTAATAGGGCCCAAGATTTAAATGAATTTGTCATAATAAATTGCGTCACCTAAAAATTTCAAACGCAATGTAGGTTGCACTTTTGATGTATTGTCTAATCTAAACATTGTAATAATAAAGTAGGCTGCATATCACACAAAATTGCCTCACTTGCCCAAATAAATAAATATGAATTAAAGAAATCCATACCGAAGAGGGTTGAGGAACCATGGTTATTATCACTCGCACAAGCGATTAATTTTCCCGTAATTCAATTTAAATGCAACAATCGTAGGAAACACAAATATGACAACTAGTAATAATATATAAAATTACAACAAGTTTGTGTCTACGAATAACAAAATATAAGTTTGTTTACATCACATCGAAAAGTTACCAATTGCAACATGTAGAGTTTACAAATAACAAAATATAAGTTTGTGTCTACAAATAGGAAATATCAAAAGGAAATGCAACGTATATGCAAATCACGTGCAATATAAAATGGAGCGGAACACACACATAAAATTGTCACCAAAAGCTCGGAAATCTATCCATCTATTGATGTATCCCACCATTGTTCCGCAGCCAGACTTGTGATATACCTCTTTTGCACTTCCTTTATTTTGATAAAAAATCTTCTAGCCTCACACTCACTATCAGACAAATGATCTAAGACTTTATTGAGAAATTCATCATTGTTTGAGTCACTATGAGCTTTCAAAGCCACAACCAATTGTTCATTCTAATGTATTATGTGTTGATTACTAATTGACTCCGGCATTATCTCAACGAAGCTACGTATCAACTCATCATCATTATTAGATTTTATTGGCTTCTTGCTTGAGGAAGGCTTTGGGTTTGTTTCAGTCTGTGATTTTTTAAAAGTGGAGTTTGTGGAACTGTTAGCATCAGATTGAGGCATCATCACCATCAAGAGGAATAGCATTGCTAGTGCAACTATCTCATAAACTGGCCTTGTAAAATCACCTCTAGCCTGATCATCACCCATGATCACCTGTAAGTGTTTGTAATAAGGAAGAGGCTTATTTATGTATCCTCTAAGCTTAGAGTCACTTTTCTCCTGCAAGATATAAATTGAAATGCAAGTTTCACTAGATAATTTATGAAACAAAGAATATATTGGACACGTGCAATTAAAAATTATGGGCGATGAGCTTCAAATATTACCTGCACCCCTATTGCTAGTATCTCAATATCCATAGTTACCATGCAGTTGGTCTCATCCCATCCGACACCACTTATGTTGGTGCAAATCTTCATATCAAATATTTGGTTCTCTAAGTTTTCATGCGATTACATGAGTGTAGCTGTAAATAGTTTTGAATTTCATGTTGATCTTCATAGTGGCCAACTTATAAGCTTTCACTTTGAAGTTCTTATTAACTTACATTCCATCCTTAGCAAGTTCTGCAAGATACAGTATAAGGACCGCATCATCCTCTGGGATCCACCACATGTTAGAAACACCCTTCGCATTCATAATAGTAGTTCTCATTATTGCAGGCACATTTCTCTTGTGAGCTAATTCTTCTTTTTCTTAGAAGGTGATGCCTCCTCACTAACATCAATGACATGGCTCTGAGGTCTACCAGATTCACCAGTGGTTGGTAACATTTGCTAGTGACCACTACTTTGAGAACTATAAGATGGAATAGGCAATCCTTGAGGATGGTTTAACAAGCTAGTGTATGACACATGTTGCTGGCTCATTCCACTATAGCTGCCTTCGAGGGGTGGGATTGGTGGAAAATAGTTCAACATTGTACGTGGTGGAATGAAAGGTTGAGGTTGATATGGCTGAAGTTCATATTAATGCCACGTGAAGTATTTGGCATTGCATTTGGTGAAGAGGTAAAGTTTTGCTTTTCTGCATCATGGTTGGACATACCTATATGCAAACAATGTGAATAATTGTAGTATAAGTAGTACAATATTACGTGGTTAATCCATTATTATATAGTTGCAATTAAGAGATTAAAAATTACATAGTCCATAACAACGCAATTATGTCATAGTACATTACATAATGAGAAATGCAAAAAATAGAAAACTAAATGCCAATCTCCATGGTGTCACCATCTTTATACTTAACACAATAATCTACCCACATCGCTCAAGCTAATTTGGTCTCTAAGATCTTTTCATTCATTTATTGCATCAATATCCTCTCTTTGTGTCCTAATTTGATTATCGTCAACTATGTTTGTATAATCTTCATTTGTCACCTCCTCATTCTCCTCATTCAATTACAACATTCTCGTTCAAAATATCATCTTGTGGGTCTTCAATTGCAATAGAATTATGCAATACGGTACACGCTAGGATGATTTCTACATGTGTGGGAAATGGATAATTAAGTTTCGCTAATAGAATTTTAAACCGATTCTTCAATGTACCAAAAGTAGATTTAATTTTAGACAGTAAAGATGAGTGTCTTAAATTGAATAATTCTTTACTATTTTTGGGTGTCCTAGTGCACACCATGATACAGGGAGATGAAGCTGGGCATGGTAGTGCATCTAGCTACATAAAGGTAATATTTACCTACATTATACAAAGGAGATTCATGATCAAATTGATCATATTTATTCACTTTACTATTATTAAAAGGAGGAGGTTGAATAATACCATCATACACTCTCAATCCGTAAGGTTGTGGTTTAGACAAGGTGTCTTGCAAAATTCTACGGTCATTTGCTGAGTCCTCCCACCCAACTAAAATATACGTGAAAAGTTTATTTGGGGTGCAAGCCGCTAAAACATTTTGTGTTACATCTTTGCACCCTCTAAATCATGTAACTAGGTTACAAAGTAACATTACATCAACTTATATTCCATCTATCATACCAATGCAATCCTGTCAAAAATAGAACATTATGGAAAGTATTAGTTACTCAATTTATTAATTGACATAAAAATTAACTTAAATAATTCGTATTTCTCTTACCTTTAAGTAAGAAAAATAGCTTGGATTGTGGGCAATCTTTGGAGGAACTTCATTAGATGCTTGCTTCATGTATCGATCTCAGAGATCATTCATAGCTTATAAGACTTTGTTAAAGTACCTACTAACAGTTTCACCTAGTCTTATAAAATCGGTCCTTATCACTCTAGCTTTATTTTATGACCCCACTATACTAAGAAACATAACAAGTTGTTCTTCAACTTGAAGGTGTCTTTTGTCCTTTAGTAAACCACTATCTCATATTATATCCACAAGTTTAAAAAAAAAACTTTTGGCCCCGTTCTAATGTAACAACTATAACTATCGCTATAACCTTCCAAAACACGCTTGAAGTGGGCATTTCTGCAAAATAAGTTCTTTAGCTTATCCTCTCTTGTATGATTAGAAATTAATTTGTGTCTAGCACGCATTCTCAATAAAGAAGCAATTATTGTAACCATAGAGGAAATAGTCGTATTAGCACTCATCCTCTTTATTTATTCTTCATCTACACCATCCATCAACATTCATTGTAAATAAGGGAAATATTTTAATTTTTTATTGCGAACAAAATGAGAGCTCGAACTTAGTAAAAATCCGAGCTCAAACTTAGCAAAAATAAAGTTATGAACTAAATTAACACTTAAGCTTGGTTAATCAAAAAATCAACTCACTAAAATAAACCTGATAAAAAATTAAGATGAACCCCCATCAGAATCCTTAACTTTTTCTATATCAAATCTCAACACAAAAACCCAATAATGGGTTTAACATCGATCACATTAATAACCAAATTCCAAGCCCAAAACAAGAGCTCAAGTTTCATAAAACTTGAACTTTGCACAAATAATCCAAAGCTCAAACTTTGCACAAATAAAGTAGGCCAACAACTTCAGTACTCCTAAAATTTATTTTAGGAGTACCAATGGCAAAAGTCATAAATATTTCCTCTATCTCCGCTCTCACAATTTGGCAGTGGGCTCCGCCCACGAGAAATGGAGTTCCACTGTCACAATAGTAATTATCATTAGTTTTAAGGGTAATTATTTGGCTCACAACTAAAAATAGGTCATCTTAACAGTCTTCTTCTCTCGAATATCCACTCGCCACCACAATGCTCCATTGCCGCGAATCTCGGCCGCTCAATTGATCATTACTTGAATAAACTGCTATTTAAGCAATAATCTCTGTTTCTTTCTTTTGAATATTAGGTTTATTTTTCTCTAATTGTCCAATTACTAATTCCATTATATAATCATTCATCATGGTTGCATCATGTTTTACTGTCGGTTTTCGTTTTAGGCTTTCATGGGTTAAGGAGAGCGTTTGGGATTAAAGAAGGATTGTAGGAAGATATAAATTCTTCTAATTTTTTTTCTTCAGAATTATCGTTTTCTTTCTTTATGATTGGGTTCATCTTTATATAGCAAAATATTTGTTCATCAAAACTCAAGGACTATGAGGTTTTTAACTGTAAATTGATACGAGAGTGGAAGAACATAGTAGGAGAGAGAGAAGAACGGTTGCTTCAGAAGAGGAATAAAATAGAAACAAAGAAATTAAATTAAATAGAAAGCACGAAAGTACCCTCTCAATTTTCTTACTCATTTTTCCCTTGTTTACTATTTAAAAAATTATTAAAAATGCCTATTATTGGAGTATTGAATCATTCCTCATAAACTAGTACTGTGTTTAATGGTGTCAAATTTTAGAGATAATTCAAAAAAAATTAACAACCAAGAAAAAAAATTCAGAGATTGTTTCAGAGATATTTTAGAATTTTTTTTTGAGATTATAACTTGGTATGAAATCACAGACCCAAAGAAATAAATCAAAATACCCCAATAGATCCAAAAGCAGATCAAATCCAAACTAGATCAACAATCGAGAATGACCCCCAAACAATCAATCAACAAATCCATCAATGGTAGGTGAAGGAAGCAGAGATAGATCCCATCGAATAGAAACTGGGGCAGGAGCGAGAGCAGGGGTTGAATTTTGGGGCGGAAGCGAGTTGGGGGCGGGAGTAAGAGCGGGGAGTGAAAAAAACCCTAATCTTTTCCGCTCTCAAATGCCCACCGAAAATAGATTTTTTTTGGGGGGGGGGGGGAATAGGGTACGGTACGGCTGTACTAAATTAATTTTTAAAGTGAAATGTCAGATTTCTTGGCAATTTTAGCCCATTTTGGGAGAAAATTGATTTCTATAAAATATCCCCATTTTCTCTACTTTATAGAAAACATTTCTATAAAATTATTGTGAACCAAATAGAAATCTACAGAAATGTATTATTTATGAAAATGTCACTGTCAGGTATTTTCTCAAAACTTTTCTATAAAACCGGTGAACTAAACAGCCACTAACTTCGTGAGCATACTATAACTTCGTATTTCCAATTAATGGCAGATCCAAGGGATGTCAGGGTGGCCATTCCCCCAACTATTGCCAAATGAACTATAGTAGGTTTTTCATATTAGTCATTCAAATCTTTCATGATTAATATTAGCCACTAGAGCTTTCATATTTGAAACTAATCTCTCAAATCTTTCATAATTGAATTAGGCCAATCTTCATATTGTTAACTTAGTCCCCTAAAATTTTGAAGTGTTTTAAATTATTTGTTGTTATATTTACCACTCAAATTGTTAACCAGGGTTGGACAATTATTAATCAACATCAAAATCCACCAAATTTATTGAAATAAGTAGTTTTAACTCTAATATTGCATCTAGTGAAATATTTTTGAGATTTGGGTTTGA
The DNA here is from genome assembly GCA_037177215.1 of Asparagus racemosus. Classification (NCBI taxonomy): domain Eukaryota; kingdom Viridiplantae; phylum Streptophyta; class Magnoliopsida; order Asparagales; family Asparagaceae; genus Asparagus; species Asparagus racemosus. The sequence continues at coordinate 38,932,210 of JBAKGM010000233.1, forward strand.
ATGAAAATATGGGTGTAGCTACTATTACACTAAAAATTGTTAAAGGTGGCGGAATACTATCTCAATTTCAACCAGCCTCGAAGTAGAGGAACTAATTTTAAATCACTTCGGCTCCGTTTGGCAATGGGTTAATACAGGGGTTAAGAAGGTCTAACCCATCTTTAACCCTCCAAACAAAAATTCGTGCATCCGGGCTTACAAACCCTCACGTGAGGGTTAATCTTTAGTTAGCCTGTCTAATGACGGGCTAACTACTCCGCGTGAGGAGGCGGAGTAAAGTTACTCCGCCTCATCACATGGCGGCAAGAGAAGTAATTATGATTGAAGTTACAAAGCTATTATATTACTGCTAGCTATCTAGCTATGCAGGCGGTATTTATCCTCATCCTCGGACTCACAAAACATTATTTGATGAAATGGATACCACTAGGATACTAGAAGCTACCGAAAATGCAATATGAAGCTGGAGTGAAAAGTTAGAAACTTTTGATCAAGTTTATATTTTAGCTTAATTTGATTGTAGTAGCAAACATAATTCTACATTGAATATTTGAATAAAAAAAGTACACATAAGTTTGCTAAAATTATTTTTTTTCTAATTTAAATTTGTTGTTATTAATCTTATCAACAATCATATATTTAAGTAGTACAGAAATGACAATTAATATTTGTATAGATAAGATGATGTAAATTCCAGTTGAATTTATTTATTATAAAAATAAAAAATATTCCAAAAAAATCTTAATTTCAATAAGGTCAAATTTGGTATTTTTCTAAAATTAGTGTGTTTAAGCTACTTAAACCTTTTTTATTTGCCAAACATAAATAAGTTAAACTTTCATTTTTAATTATCTAATCCAAATGGCGTTACGTTATGTTTAGCCTCCCATGACAGGTTAACTAAGTTAACCCTTCTCCTTAATCCTTCTCTCTTAACACCTTACCAAACGGCACCTAAAGATTTTAATATGGGAAAGAAAATTATACAACATCATATTTTTTAATTATACAACTGTTATATTTTCAAAAGAAACTTTAGTAAATTAAAGCATGTTAAATTCAACTATAGGTACATGTGTTATGATTTATATATTCACAAAAATATTTTTTGATAATTCTATTATATTTTTAAATTTTGCTTTCACCTACTTGCATATTGTTATGGTCCTGAACCCTCACTGAGGATGATCCACATGATTAAGGGAGTAATACTTCCTTCCCAGACGACAGTGACGTGCGAACCAAACGCACCGGC
>JBAKGM010000233.1:38947974-38961508 GCA_037177215.1 Asparagus racemosus
CGGCAAAAATCAAAATATTAAAGATTTGTGGGGCTAATATCGAGATAATCCATTTTCAAATTGAGCATGGTTCAACTTTAATAATTAAATTGTCCCATTTGTCCGGCTATTTTTATTCCAGCGTCTTTTATCAGAAGAATATAAACCTTTTCGTAGGTGAAATCTCCGCATCAGGAGAAGAACTTTATGCTTAATAAATAACTTTATGCTTAATAAAAATGACTATTTGAAATTACTCGTACTAACCAAAATTATTGTGCCCATAAAGCTTATGTTGGCTATGACGAGGACAATGGGGCGAGCATGCTAGGAGCATAACTTCAAATTTAAACTACAGTTAATTTCAGAAAATCTCTCTTAACTTTGAAAGGTGTTGTGGATATAATTTTTCCAAACTATTTTTAGTCCATAAACGCTTTAAATTTCTAGATCTTTTACATAACTTTCTTAAACATCTTAAATTCTGCCAATTCCTTTAAACTTTGAGGTCTTATTAAACAAATCAATAGTTATGATATTACAGTGTTCTCTCCACCACTACTTTTTGAAAATGCAGAAAAGGCGACGTTAGTAATGCGAATAAACTTTTTGAAAAACAAAAAAAACATTATTAAAAAAAGGATAAAAGGTAATTTAGAGCTGAGGGGTATCTTCATCTTTTTAGCCGAGTGCCTACGCATGTGACACGGTAGAAATGACAATGTTACTTTTGAAGTGAGAAAGCTTTCATAGCATCCAGTGGAATAAGAAAGTTAGAAAGAAGTTATGTTACTCTGATGTCTATGACACAACATCACGTGCAATCCTTACTGCTTTGAAGCATAGCTTTATTGCCCACTCACATTTCCGTTGACATCAAAAATTACAGCATCAATATGACGCTGCATCCGGTATCGGGTTTGGATCCGAAGCCCCCAAAGCCCATTGGGCCCTCGTCTGTTGGGGCCCGCCCTTGTAATAAAACTGGGGCTGGGCCTGAACTGAAAAGCCCAGTCCAACAACACAAAAACTTAACCAGCGAACAAAATTAGGGCGAACACAGCAGCAGTAGCAGGAGGAGGAAAACGACGATGATGAGTCGAGCGGCGGACTGGACCTTCAAGGCGTTCACCGCCGGCCTCGGCGTCGCCACCGTGTATCTCGCCGGCACCTTCTCCGTCAACGTCTACAGAGGCCTCTCTTGGCACAGCGCTCAATCCGTACGTCTATTCTTTAAACCCTAGAAATGTTCGTGGAGTTTCGAAATCTTCGATTAGATTCAAATTCGCGTTTGGTTGGCATGTCCAAGGGCCGAATATTTGCCAATTTGACTTATTATACCCAGAGAAAAAGGAAATGTTTGAAAATGAATGCTATTGTTTACCTCGATGTTGTAGATTGTCCAAAGGATGTGTTTCGTTCAATGAACTCTGTGCTATTCTGGTTGCTGAGTGCATTATAACGTAGATTTTTGTCCCTGGATCTTAACATCTTATAGGGCGGTAGATAGGTAATAGTTGCCCTACCCCATTGAATGAAGCCTATAGTCATGGTCACTTATGGAACTATTTGTGGTGGTATTTTAGGTTCTAGTTATTGTAGGGAAAGTATGTGGGAGCTAACTCACTTTAAATGAAGGTATTACATCAAATTCATGTGCAAGATCTCTTAGTGAGATCTGGGCTTGTGCAGGAGAGCTTTGAATTAGCTATGACCCTGGTGATGGGCAAGAACCCTTAGCCATGAGTCTGGGTTTCGTGTTTCAAGTGGAACAATCTTAGTGCCTTACTCGTGGAGTTTCTTGAAAATCTGGGTTATCTAATCCCCTTTCTCTAAGAACGTATGTTTGTATCCTGTTATAAAGTTGCAGACTGTGTATAAGGGATCCGTACCATCTAACTGCTGGTGAATGCGTGCTTTATCTCTTTTGCTTCCTTCTATAACCCTGTTAGGTCCTTGGTAGTTGATATGACCAATAAGGTCAATGGTTTAAATGGGGTGAGCATGTTGTGATCATAACTTCAAATTTAAAATAGTGTAAATTAAAAAAAACATTTGAACTTTTATAGGTGTTGTGGATAGTTTCTCTGAACTATTTTAATTCCATATACCCTTTAAACTTTTGGTTCTTTTACATAACTTTCTTGAACATCTTAATTTCACTAACCCCTCCCCCTGAACTTCGAGGTGTTTCTCAAGGTCCTCTGCAGTCCATACTTTTCCCCTAGGACTCCCTCACAGTGTTAAATATATTATGTAAAAAGAAAGAAAATATCCCTTTCAAATAAGCCATCATCACTTATATAACTGCAATTGGTCATTAATTAAATTAATTGTAAACCTACCTGCTAGCCAAATGTGGCAGTGGTAATGTGAATGAAGTTTTCTTAAAAAAGGAGCTGAGGGGTATCTTCATTTTTTTCAAGTGAGAGAGAGAGAGAGAGCGCAGTGGTAATGTGAATGAAGTTTTCTTAAAAAAGGAGCTGAGGGGTATCTTCATTTTTTTTAAAGTGAGAGATCACAATGGTAAGGTGAATGAAGTTTTCGGAAAAAACGGGCTAAGGGGTATCTTCATGTTTTTTGTCGAGCTTCTATGTGTGGCACATTGGAAATGACAATGATACTGTAAAGTGAGGAAGCTTTCAAAGCATCCAGTTGAATAAGAAAGGTCAAAGAACTGTGCCATATAAACAACTTAATGTGAATGAAGTTGTGGAAAAAGGGGCTGAGGGGTATCTTCATCCTTTTTGTCGAGCTTCTACGCGTGGCACATCAGAAATGACAATGTATTATGAAGTGAGGAAGCTTTCAAAGCGTCCAGTGAAATAAGAAAGGTCAAATAACTGTGCGATGCCATATAATTGACTGATAGTAAGTTACAGTGTCAATACAAGTCTGTGACGTAGTATTACATGCAATCCTTTCAAGCTTATGCCTCCTCACTCAAAAATTCTTAGGTACTCAATGAGTACCAAGGCAACATGCACTAGCCTAGTAGAAAAAGGCTATGCGACACATATCACATGCAAATGAGGAGGTGATAAAATTAAATATTTTTTCTTGTGTTATACACCCTTCTCCGATTGGTATGGCGTATGTCATGTTTCCATTGATATCAAATTACAACATCAATTGAGAGTCTGAGACTGCATCTGTTTTCAGGTTTGAACCTGGATCCAACAACATCTGAGTCTACCAAATCCCATTGGGCTTCCATGATTCAAAACCGGGTCCAAATGTTTTGTTTTTCATCAGGTGGGGTCCACATCGGAGTTGCTATAACAAAGCTTGGGTTGGGCTTGAACTTAAAAGCCTAGTCCAACAAACACAAAAACTGAAATGGCGAACAAAATTAGGACAAACACAGTCATAGCAGTAGCAGGAGGAGGAAGACGATGATGATGAGTCAAATGGTGGACTGGACCTTCAAGGCGTTTATTGTTGGCCTTTGCGTCGCCACCGTGTATCTGGCTGGCACCTTCTCCGTCAATGTCTACATAGGCTTCTCTTGGCACAATGCTCAATCCATACTTTTTTATCCTCTCTACACATTCTATTGTTTATTCTTTCAATCCCCAGAAACCTTGTGAAATTTCAAAATCTTCGCTTATATTCACTCTCAATGTCCTAAAATTGTTTGATATTCAAAATTTGTGTTTGATTTGCACGTTCGAGGGCTGAATATTTGCTAATTTGACTAGTTATACCTAGAGAAACTTGAAATGTTTGAAAATAAATGTTGTTTTTCTCAATATTGTAGATTGTCCAAAGGATGTGTTTTTTCTGAAGGATGTGTTTTGTCCGAAGGATGTGTTTTGTCGAAATATTTGAAAATGAATGTCACGGTGATTCTCACATAGGTAGATTTACTAGGGATGTAAGAGACCAGAGGAAACTCGCTCTAGGTCTCGGATCCAGTAAGAGTTGTATGACTCATCGTGTGGCCGCAGTTATGGAATTTAGAGCTATTTCTATACATTCTCCTAAGTCAGTACTGAGCACTTGGCTAAATTAACGTGCCAAACCTGCGACCCAGTATAATAAGCATTCTATGTGTACTTTGTTAATTCTCGATAAATGAGCCTAGTTCAAGGCCTTATATTCACTATGGTTTCCTCCGGATGCAACGAATGCTAGTAGATGTAGGTTCAAGGCCAAAAGCCACCTACACTGATGCATAGAATTCATGCCCTTATGTATATATTATTTTGTTATTTTTGTTGTTCTTTTATTTCTTTTGTTTTGTTTAATATTTGGTTTGAGGGGGATTGTTGGTATAACCGCATATCAAACCAAATATTAATTAACGGTTTGTTGGGTTGTTCCACAAGCAGAGAAATGTGGAATTTCTTTAGCCTAAAATATCTCTTTTTCCATTATTCATAGGGGAATTTTATCTGATTTTTTATGATGTACCCTATTAAGTATGTAACATCCAATTAGCAGAGCTTCACCCCAAAGGTTTTCAGGTGCTCATGAATTAATTAGGAAAGCATTAACCATATCCATTAGGGTTCTATTTTTTGTTTAAGCAACACCATTAGATTGAGGTGAGTAAGGAGCAGTCACTTCATGTATGATTCCATGTTCTTCACAAAATTGAGTCTTTCCATTAGAAGTGTACTCTACTCGATCAAATCATATTATCTTAATATGTTTGTCTAGTTGGTTTTCAACTTTAGCTTTATAAACTTTAAATCTAGCTAGGACTTCATCTTTAGTTTTGACGATATCTAGAGTGGTTATCAATAAAGGTCACGAAATATCTTCTACCACCTCTAGTTGAAGTCCTATTAGAATCACATACATCACTGTGAACTAATTCTAAAAGATCACTATCTCTATATTCTACTGATTTGTAAGGTTTTCTAGTTTGTTTAGATTGTACACGTATTCACATTTATTATTTGTATCTAAATTAGATTTAGGAATTAAACCCATGTTATTTGTTTTTTAATTGTATCTATAACTCTATATTTAAATGATCTAATTTATTATGCTAGGTATCACAAGATTCAATGTTCAATATAATAGAAGAAGATGAAGATATATCACTAGGTGATTTAGGAATAATATTTAACTTAAATAGAACAACTATTTACAAAATATTTTCCAATGAATACGTTGTTTTTGGTGATTACAAATTTATTTGACACCAAGACAATTTTAAAACCTAATCTAACCAACAAAGATTCACTAGCAAGATTTCTTCTTAAACTTGGCACAAACAAAACATCATAAGGGTAAGGGCCTTGCCAAATGTCATCCTAATGTAGTTGTCTTTTTTCCTTTTATTTGTCATCTCCTAAAGTTACACCACCTCCGCATGATTCTCATGAAGGTAGTAAACCAAGAGCGATCAGAACATACATGTAAATTAGCACTTGAGTCTGACCACCAATCACTAAAGTATGAAGTAAATTTACATATAGGGGTGTATAATTAGATCTAAAGGAGGGACTAGAGGTTTCAACCTCAAACATATTTTTGGATATATTTTAATACTAAAAGATTTTCTAAATTACCAATTTTTTTGGTAAATTATGCTATCGTATTATGATATTAATGACAAATTTAAATTAACAAGCAAATAAATATCTATGAAGTTACTTGGGACAAGATACGAAAAACAACAAAATATACCTAAGTAGTTTAGCCAATTTTCTAGGAAAAGCAATGACTGATTTATTTATCAATAAAATCAAGTGAAGTATTATAATCAATAGATAATTTGGACAAAAATATTTTATAAGATAATACGATTTGTCTTTTGCTACCTAGTTGTACAATCAAAACTTTAATTAGCTAGACTTGTAAGCAAGAGAAACAAAAAAGAATATACTACCAGAGCATGTAAATAAGAACTGCACTTGATATCCTAAGCGATTAAATTAGCTTTAAAAAAAGGACCGGAAGGATGTTACCTGCTCCTTCCTCCAACTTTAGTACTTGTCTTGAAGAGTGAGAGGATTAATTGTCTGAAGACACTCTAAAATAGTGCAATAGCAAAGATGAAAAAAATAATAAAATAAAATAAAGATCATAGTTAGTAGATAAGGCTTAAATAAAAGCAGCAACAGAGTTGTGCATGCTTTGGCCTTTGACTAACTAATAATTTGTGAGATAGATACTCAAACAATTTTGATTAGTCAATAATTCTATCTAAAGAAATATAACTCAAATTTGGATATCTTCACAAACTAAGCAAAAAATAAAGGTAATGACAGATTTTTTTCTGTGGTCTATGTGACCGATCAAGATAGAGCAGGAACAAATTAGATTTCTTGTTTAATCAAATTTAATATCTATATAGCTCAGATTACTATACCTAGACAAATAAAATAAATAATAAAGATAATAATAGAAACAAATGTTCCCTTTCTCCCCTTTATAGTTTCTGTTTGTTTATAAATTTGAACTACTCTATTATGTGAGATAGTTATATTTGATCCGAATAGTATAGATCAAATCGCGTGGACCAATGATAAGCTTGGCACAAATGTCTTAAGGATAATATGTCAAAGAGAGAATTTAATTTTTTATAGACTTCAGGAATAGATAAAACACAGAAAATAAATCTACGGTTAACAATTCTATTCAAAGAGTTAGTATAGCAGAAATCAATTTTCTAATTTATTCGCAGTAGGATTAAAACCACAAAAAAATATAAGATTAATTCTAGTCAAAAATTAAATGTGTCTTTAGATGGTTAGACTAGAATTCAAATATTTGATATTTTATTGAATAAAAAAAATAAATGAACGAATTTACTGGTCCAGGGGAAGAAGTGGAGAATCATTACCCTAAAGACATCCGCCGATTTTGTGGGGTCAACCTAGGTCAGATGTTCCTTAGTGGAACAATCGCTTGTCTACCGGAACCTAAGAGTGCATGATCACATCGGGGAGATGACCCAAGAGTAAGCATCCCAATAATAGTAGTAAAGGAGAACATTTGATGGGAAGAAAGTTGCAGAGAAAAAGAGAAAGCAGAGAAAAAAGAGTAGATTTTTTCTTGTGTGGTATCCCCAATTTGGATCCTTTTTTATTGGCTAAAAAATATCAGTTAGTAGATAATAGAAAAAGAGATACTTTAGACTAAAGAAATTCCACCTTCCTCTACTTGTGGAACAACCCAACAAACCTTTAATTAATATTTGGTTTGTTATGCAGTTATATCCAACACATATTCCTCTGGTACAATCCTATATTCACACTCCTCTGATGACATTCAATCCCCTCCGTAATGATACATCAACAGGCGGTATGGGCACCTTTACCGATCGCTTTACTCGATCCTCCAAATATGGACTAGAGTTCCCTATCTTCACCGGAGAGAAGGTTCATGGACGACTCTATAGGGTCCATTAACTATTGGAGTTCTATTGTATCATGCTAGAACAATATGTGCGACATGCTGCTTTTTTTGTTGATGAAACACCACTATAGTGATATAGATGGCTTGAGAAGGGCAAGGGCAGGCCAATTATATGGTGGGAGTTTGAGCGATCATTGCTAGCTTGTTTCGGACCCTTAAAATTATTGGATTATAAATGGTCGTTGTCAAAACTGCAGCAAACCGGATCGTTAGAAGAGTACCAAGTACAAATTGAGAAATTATCCAACTTTATCGATGATCTTCCCGAAGACTATTTTGTTAGTTGCTTCATCAGTGAGTTGAGAGAAGAAATTCGTTACAACGTGATGCTGGAGGAACTTGCAACCTTGGCGAGGGCCAACCGGCTAGCAAAAATTCATGAAGACAAGCTTGTGTTGGAGAAGAAATCTTAGTCCTGCAGGCCACTCTTCAGTCGAGACATCATATCATCCACACAACCTAAGCTTATCAGTGAAACTACTCTGAAAGCTCTACCTCCATCCACATAAATCAATAGAATAACACTTCAAGAAGCTAAAAGGAGGAGAAACAAGGTTGTGCTACAATTGTGATGAAAAATACATCATGGGTCATCGATGTAAGTCACAAAAGTTGTTCTTTATTGAAGGAATTCCGCTTGAAGAGGAAGGAAAAGATGGGCACTCCCACTTGAAGAGGAAGGAAATGATGGGGGCTTCAACAATATTGAGCTCGAGGGCGAGCTTACTTAAAGGAGGGAGACTTGTCAGGAACGTGGAAGATGAGAGACATGATTTGGTGGATGTAGGCAGTTGCATGGTTATGATTAGTTATGTTGTAGTTATTATGTAGTGGTTAGTTATGTTTATTTAGGCAGTTAATTTAGGAGTGGGTGAGTAGAGTTATAGATATAGTGTTCGTAATATTATAGATGGGTATGAATCATAATATTGTTGCTATATCTCTTCTCTAACTTCTTCTCTTTCATCTGATCTGTCTCCCTTTCCTCTGCTTCGATATTTCCCTGTTTCTCTCTCTGTTTCTTCTATTTTCTTCACTTTTCTCCTATTCAAGCCAATTATCGTCGACTGAAATTATGGCTGGTCAAGGAAGAGGTTGAGGTCAAACTTTGGCCCCTGACAGTTTGTTTCTTATCAGTTGTTTGAGGAGAGTGCATAATAAATTTAGGTGATAAATCCGAACTGACATGCAAGCTCTATTAAATTTTGGATTCATGTACATGAAACCTTAGATCAGTAACAAATCTGGTAATTCACAGTGGCAATGGCTAGAGTCCCTTGTGATATTAATTCAATTTTAATTCTTTGAGAATGGAAGTGTTCCCTCCTATTATTGCATTGCAGACTGCATATATTAGTAAAGAAGCCTACCATCTAACTGCTAGTTAATATATGCTGTATCATTTCAGTAGCTTTTCTTTAGCGCTATTGGATCATGTGTGGTCGACATGGTTAGGAAGATCAATGGTTTAAATACCTTTCCGATGACAAGATAACAAATCAAAAGCTTTATGCTCAGCGTCTTCTTTGTGTTTTTGAGGAGAATTCATCGGAAAATTAAATGATATTTAATTTTAGGCGATGGAAGTTTATGGGATTGATTTCACGCTAATCACTCTTGCTTCATAAAGAGCTCACCGTCACAGATTTGCCCATGATCAGCCAGTTTGGCTATATCACAGTTCTGGATCCTTAGCTTTGAGTTACCTGGTCTACGCTTCAACAAAAAATAATGTCAGATTGTGCTGTGGCTTTAATTATAATTTTTCAACATGGGCATTTTTGGCTCAGATTGGTATCTTGACATGACGTTTCTTGGCCCGTTGTTTGCCCTGTGACTTGTCTAATAGCAATCCGTCGGAGGTATCTCAACTCTGCCATCTAACTACTAGTGGATATCAAACTTCTAGGACACATTAACTATCCCGGTTAGACATGAGATTAATACATATCTTACTGCTTCTGTAAAGGAATAGATGCTATGAACTATGAAGCTCTGAACCACTAGGAACCACATTGAATAAAGTCAATATCAATATATGATATAGCTACATGAAAATTAGACTTGGGATCAGATGTGAGATTTAACTAGTTAGATGGATAGAAATATGCTCTTTAGCTGTGCAGGAGTAGCAAATCCGTTATGTTGTTAAGATCATTCTGTCAACAATATCAAATATTGCTTCCCATGGTCCGTGGACCATCATATAATTTGCAGAGACAGAATTCTTATGTTAGATATCCTTCATATGGTCCATGGAGCCAATGTCAGCATCATATTCTTTCAAGATATCATCAAGATTCCATGTGATTGAAAATTGAACTTTGTCACAGACTCACAGTTGTAAAAACTTAAACTCTAAAATTCACTCTTAAAAGGCCTGATCCCTGTTGTGTAACTATCCATTTCTCTTGGTTTGTAAAATAAGTTTCCAGCAAGAGTAATTAATAAAGTTCTACATGAATATGTCTCTTGATGTCATGTAAAATTTGATTCAAAGAGGTAATTATGTTTAGCTTCCTGCACATCTGAAACTCAAAAGTTCACAAAAATTGGTAGGTGGAGCCTTGAACACTGCAAATCAGGGGTAGAAAGCCAAGCCGGGTCCTATTTCACTTATTTAAGCTTGGTTCATTTATGTCCAAGACAGTTCAGCTAGAGTTAAATTTTCCAGGTAGAACTTGGCTGTCTAAATCTTAATCCCCATTCTAAACCAATTCTCTGCTATAGGATAGTCAATGACATTACATAGAAGACCGCAACATTGGTTGTATATTGGAAGAAATAAGACTAGACATCCATGTTTGGCTTGATTAACTGATCTATCGGCATGAGCTTGGGTTGACTATTACATTCCCATATTTAACAAGCTAATGTCCTACTAATATTTCTGTTTGAGCCAAATATTTCAACTTTAATGTCACTGATTCTTGCAGTTAGAATCCTAAATAAACTGACAGGGAAATAGCGAACCTTTGGATCGGTCTTGTTGATCAAAGCTGTCATGTCACTTTACCAAATTTCTAAAAGTTTCTCATAGGTGTCATGCAGTCATTTTTAGAGGGAATTAGAACAGCAATACTTCTTTTTTAGAGGGAATTACAACACCAATACTTTATTCTTTGCTTATCTTTACATCAGTGGAAGTTTTAGGTTCTGTTTGGCAATCAAGTAAAAACCAAGCTAAATCTGGTTTTTTCCTTAACCAGGCCAAATTTAGTTGGGTGGGTGGGTGGGGGCTGAATTCTGATCTGGTTTTAGGGCCTAAAGTGAGCTAAGAAAAACTAGGGCAGGAGCTGGCCCAGGGTTTTCCAAATAGAAAATACACTAAAATCGGGCCAGGCCTATTGCTGGCCCAGTTTTAGTGGGTTAACAAACAGGCCCTTAACCAATAGTTTAAGGAGAAAGTGATGCTAGCTCTCGATCATAACCATAGGCAGTTAGTAATCAAAAGAGAATTTGATCCTCTCTCTCTCTATTGTTGAAAGCCATATTTTTCAAATGCCACATCATAACTATATGTTAATTAATTAGAGAGGAGGTAGCATGTCTAAAAGTAGAAAATTAATCTAGGGTGGATAAACGATGAAGGGACAGGTCATGTGCATCAAAACATCATGCAGTTTTATGTTCTCTGCTCGTAGTTGGGAGGGTCACAAGTGAAAACTTATATGTCTATTATTGAGTATGGATTTAGATGAGCCTACTGTAGTGTAGCTTAAGTGTGACTTGTTTAGTCTACCTTGAAAACTTTAACTTGAATTGGTGTTTGAAAGAAGTAATATGGATCTATGATCATGACCTGATCTAATCGAGCCAAGCACTTCATGAATGGCTTTTCGCAGCCTACCTGTCGCTCAGCCATTTCAACTAGTCAGGTCTAGAAGTGTGAAGCTTATTGCTTTGGCTTAGAAATGGTCTTTCCATGTCTGCTGACTGATTGAAAATCTCCATACTCCCAACTTAAAGAGTATACATGCAAAATATACAACTGGACGTATACAAGTAACACTTTACATGATATAGTTCTTTTGTTATAGATAATCCACAAACAGTAGGTAATCTAATTGCATATTTGTATAAATAGTATGACTGACGTATCACATAATAGTATGATTGTTATATCCCATGTTTAGGAACTAAAAACTCTCTAGATACGATAGTAAACAAATAAAAACTTCCAACATTATGTTAGGACTTGGGAGATCTCATAATTTTCACGTCGGTACCTCCAAAATGAACTTCTTTTTTTTTTGCCCCTTACACAAGGTTGTCTTAAGTTTAAGCCATTTTCACACTGGTTTCTGCAAATATGCTTTTGGTTAATTAGCGATAATCTTAAGCTTGTTAATATGATGTTTTACATAAGAAAATAGCTTGTCCCTGTGGAAATGGCTAAAAGTTGAGTTGATGTAGTGATACTACAGATTTGTGGTATTGTCCTTAGTAGCAAAGGATACATCAGTAAGAATGAGAAGAGAAGATGTCTAGGGAGTGGAAACATGAATTACATCTTTGATATCTGTGATATAACTTATAATAGAGCGCGGGGTTTCCTTTGAATATGCGTCTGTAGCATGTATTATTCGAGCAGCACTCTTGTATTTTGGTTCCGGAGGTCAATTCTGCTCTTGGCACTACCCCAGTCAACAGCATGCGAACTTGTGAAACTTGGAAGGTTCAAGTTTAATAGATGGCTTTAGCGTTGATCTGAAAATTGATGTGATGTTTGAAAATGTAGATCCTGCTTCAGTGGTCAAATAAAAAGGGCAGAGATCTTTAATAGGCTGCAAAATATTGCAAAGCTGGTTTTGGACATGAAATGAATTCTCATTCAATTTTCAGTAGCAATGACGGATCTGTCTATGATAATCATTGTATTAAGGTGCATTTACAAGTTTGAACTTACTGGTATCTAATTACTTTTGCTATTGACATCATTATGCCCGTTCATCTGTCTTAGGTCTGTCAGTAAGTTTCATCGTGTTCTATTGCTTGTTGATTCATCTCGTTATTAATATTTTTGCAGAAAATAGAGAAGGAAAAAGCGCAAGAATGACTGGATAATGATATTCTCTTCCGCTTTTACGGTGAATTAGAAGCTGAATCTTTGTAACCATAAACATTGCATGGGCAAGAAAGCTGGGGTGCCTGTTGAAAATTGTTTGGTCCTTTTTTACTTTTAATAATTTTTCATGTCATATGATGGACGTATATCTTTTGACTTTTTATGTAAATTCTATTTATTATTTTATTCCACTGTCCATTGCAAATTGTGATATTTTCTACCATGGTTTTTGAAGTTCAGTCGACCTTTACTATAAGCACGTATTATAGTTATTCAGTGAGTTCTGAATTATTGATACAGCTTTTGTTAATCCTCCGGAGATCTGAAGTTTGAATTCCGTTCCCTACCTTATTTTCTCTTTTATCTGGACAGAGGAGTAAAAATTATCAATTGTAGGAACTTTGCACTTACATTACATTTGCTCTGAAAACATGAAAGAAAAACAATATTTGAAGAAAATTCTTGTGAAGAGGGAAAATATTTGATATCGAGGAAAAATAACTCTTATGTAAAGAGATAAATTTCGGAAAGGAGAATAGAGAAATTCTAATTGGTTCTTCATTGCACTCCCATATTGTAATGAATTTACACAAGTTATTAGTAGGGTCATTTAACAAAGAAGTTTATAGGCGCACAAACTTCATTAACTTTCAAAAAGGAAACATTATCATTAGGGGGTGGAAATGAATCCAATCAAATACTATGGTGTTCTTATTTGTATCCAATTCGAATGCCAAAAACCTCTCAAATATTTATCAAGTATTGCGGTAAATTTGTTTGACTGGTATGAAATTAACTATCAAATTGAATATGACCGAATAATTAGATAAATTAATGAACTAATTGTTAATTATTTGGTTCATTTCCACTCCTAATATCATACTGATCTAGTAGTTTGATGTTTCAAGTTGGAGGCTTGGAGTGAGGAGTATTAAGGTTATCTCTCAAAAAAATTACATCCCGTGAAAATTACGCCACAGTGTTTGAAAACTCTGAAAGTGGAGGCAGTTTTGTGTCAATATTATAGTCACTCATAGGGGTGCTAAACCGTATCCGTATCCGAGGAAATATCCGTAACCGTATCCGTTAGGATACGGATATGGTTACTCA
>JBAKGM010000233.1:38976749-39001365 GCA_037177215.1 Asparagus racemosus
CCTCATTATCCCTCCATTTACACCCCATTATGGTGGTGTAACACCCCACTAAGTGGGGTGACTCTTTGGGTACTCAAGCTATTCACATTGTTCAATATAAATATAGACCATAAGCCTTTGGCCTAGATACTTGCTTCAAACTTTCTCTACTTCTTGCCTATTCTCTCTATTCTAGTTTATAGTTTTATAACACTCAAATAATAGTCTGATTTTGAATTTGGGATCTTGTAACCTACAAAGTTAAAAATCAAGAATAGCGCAAACTTGGGGGCATTTAAACGCAAAAAACCCCGTGAAATTTACCGCTACCTCGTCCCAGTTTTTGGAGGGAGCGAGTCCCCATCTCACGTGCTCATCTTCTTCCTTATCCGAAGCTCCAAAAACTTTTCTCAGGCTTAAACCCCTCAACCTCAGCTAACAGCCTTAAACCCTATCTCAAAATTGCAAAGTTTGGAACTTTATCAAATTATTATGCTCTGAAAATTGCAATTCTCAACGAATCATGGCTCTTCTCTCCACCTCCCCATCCCAATTCCTCCCCAAAACTCTCTCCCCCTTCAAACCAAACCCTAAACCCAAACCCCATCTCAAACCAAAACCCCCATCATCATCACCGTCATCAACAGCCTCAGTCTCAAGGTCGAAGCCCAAAGAACTAACCTTGGGCTCCCCTTCAGTCCCGTTAGAAAAGGGCAAGTACAGCTACGACGTCGAAACCCTAATCAACAAGCTCAGCAGCCTCCCCCCTCGCGGCTCCATCGCCCGCTGCCTCGAGTCGTTTCGTTCCCGCCTCTCCCTCCCCGATTTCGCCATCGTCTTCAAGGAGTTCGCCCGCCGCGGCGACTGGCAGCGGTCCCTCCGTCTCTTCAAGTACATGCAGCGCCAGCTCTGGTGTCGACCCAACGAGCACATTCACGCAATCCTCATCGGAGTCCTTGGCCGGGAGTCGCTCCTTGAGAAAGCCCGTGACGTGTTTGATGAAATGCCACAGAATTCTGTCGCTCGCACCGCACTGTCGTACACCGCCATGATCAATGCGTACGGCCGCAATGGAGAGCATGAGACCGCGCTCGAACTGTTAAACACGATGAAGGGAGAGCGAGTCCCGCCGTCGATTCTGACGTACAACACGGTAATCAACGCGTGTGCACGCGGCGGCGTGGCGTGGGATGCGCTTCTGGGTCTGTTCGCAGAGATGCGGCATGACGGGCTGCGGCCTGACATTGTTACATACAACACTCTGCTTGCGGCTGCTGGAGCTCGTGGGCTCGCGGACCAGGCGGAGATGGTGCTCCGGACAATGCTGGAAGCTGGCGTGGTCCCGGACCATACGACACACACGTACCTCGTTGACACGTTCGCGAAGCTAGGAAGGTTGGAGCGGGTTTCGGAGCTGCTGGCAGAGATGGAAGCAGCAGGGCATTTGCCTGACGCTGCGGCGTATAATGTGCTGATAGAAGCTCATGCTAGAAACAGTGCTGCTTCTGAGGCAATTTCAGTTTTAAGGCAAATGCAGGCTGCTGGGTGCACCCCAAATGCTGCAACTTATAGTATCTTGTTGAATCTTTATGGTAAAAATGGGAGATATGAGGATGTGAGGGAGCTGTTTTTAGAGATGAAGGTTGGGAATACTGAACCGGACGCCGATACATACAATATCTTGATAAGGGTTTTCGGCGAAGGAGGGTATTTTAAGGAGGTGGTCATGTTGTTTCAGGATATGGTAGAGGAGAATGTAGAACCGAATATGGAGACATATGAAGGGCTAATGTTTGCCTGTGGAAAGGGCGGACTTCATAAAGACGCAAAGACTGTGCTCTCTCATATGAATGCTCAAGGAGTGGTTCCGAGCTCCATGGCTTACACAGGGTTAGTTGAGGCTTCTGGTCAGGCTGCATTATATGAGGAGGCGATTGTTTCTTTCAATACGATGCATGAGATTGGTAGTATTCCTACTATTGATACATATAATTCGCTTGTGTCTGCGTTTGCGAGAGGGGGTTTGTTTAAGGAGGCAGAGGCGATATTGACGAGGATGAATGGGGCTGGGATTCAAAGGAATGAGGATTCATTTAATGGACTGATACAGGCTTATTGCCAGGGAGGCCAGTATGAGGATGCTGTGAAGGCTTATATGGATATGCAAAAGTCGAGGTGTGAGCCAAACGTGAGGACTCTTGAGGAAGTTCTTGGGGTTTATAGCGCAGCGGGGTTAGTTGAAGAGAGCAAGGAGTTGTTTCAAGAGATTGCTTCAGCTGGGGTCTTGCCAAGTATTGTGGCTTACTGCATGTTGATATCGGTGTATGCTAAGAATGACAGGTAAGTGCTACTGAAGAGTATAATTTTTCTAACTAGGTTCATAATATTTCAGGGCGAGTCTATTCATCTTGGTTGAAGCAATATGGTTTTAGATAAGTTTGAATTGCAAGCTAATAGTAACTACTTGTAATGTTTGTCAATAGCATATTGTATGAAGTATTGAAGTTTGACGGTTATGACAAAGCTAAAGAACTTTGAAGCCTTTCTTTCTTCAGAAGCTGTGCTGTTTTGAGTTCAGGATGGACATACCATTGTTTTGTATAATGATACTGTGATAATTTCAATCACATGGAGTGTGACCTCAACAATTTTGTGTATTTTTCATGGGCTCTATCCATAGACAAATATGTAATTATGCATGTGATCTGGTGACTTATAATAAACTCAAATGAAAAGAAGACTATTGTTAATGGGTTTTAAATTGACCAAATTAGGCACATGAGAAATGTTAGGTCTTTTTTATATTGGGTAACTTGCACATGACCCCCTTATCTATAGTTGCACTAGATCCTCCTCAAGTCATTTGCTAGCACTTAGCACCCGTGAAATGCAATTTATTGAAAGATAAATTGCAAGTAACAATCCTCTATCTCATGAATTGAGGGAGGCTTTGTGCTCATAAACGAGTTGAGGGTGGTCTACCGATTTTTAGGAAGATAAATTGTAAGTAACATCCCTTTTCACCTACATGGAGTTTACAGTAAATCCACCTGATCTTTTTTAGCATTCCATCCCTCCTCTCTCTAGGTCCCTAGTGGCATTTGTTGTTTTATATGCAGTACTTTAGCACTGCTCTTACCTTGCAGATGGGAAGAGGCATATGAGCTACTGGAAGAAATGAAAACAAGTAGGGTTTCCAACGCTCATCAGGTGATCGGCTTGATGATTAAAGGGGATTACGACGATGAATCTAACTGGCAAATGGTGGAGTATGTCCTTGACAGATATAAATCTGAAGGCTGCTGTCTTGGTTTGAGATTGTACAATGCTCTCCTAGACACACTTTGGTGGCTTAGGCAGAAAGCACGGGCTGCTCACGTGCTTCACGAAGCAACAAGGCGCGGACTCTTTCCAGAGCTATTTCGTGAGAGCAGACTTGTGTGGTCTGTGGATGTTCACCGGTAACACATCCTTTCATATTCTCAACATTCCATTTCCCCTTTATTGATATATCACTATTGTGCTCGACACCAAAATTGTATTCTCTTTGTTAGCATGTCAGTGGGCGGAGCTCTTACAGCCATATCAGTGTGGCTTAATGAAATACAAGAAAAATTTCAAAGAGGGGAAGATCTTCCCAATTTGGTTGCTGCTGTCGTGGTGTAAGTCCTTACAATTACTTCCTTTGTTTCTTTCAGTTTTTAGTCCTTCCCTTGCTTAACCTACTGATTGATATAGGTTTTATGAAATAATCAGCAATATTCTGATCCTTGCAATCTGCTGGTGCCAATTGGTTGGTCATTCCCAATATTCATCAGAATAGAAGATTTATACTCCTTGAGTTGTTCATAGCTGATAGTTTCGTTAATAACCTATGATTTTTTCTCATAAATGAACTTTGGACCTCATTCCCCAAATAACGGCTTTACCAACTGTCAAAGGATACGACCACTACACCAAAACCCCAAAGTTTTGGTGCAGTAGCAGAGTCCTTTGACATGATATCAGAGCAACGCGGATTCGAATCTTATTCGCCACGAATTTTTACAGCGATTTAAAAATAAAAATAATATTGCTTCGGCTCACAAAAGGGCCCTCAACCTGGCTGGGTTGGGGTTGTGGGGAGGCATGTTCGAATATAAAACTAGAAGGGTTATTTGACATGAACCAACCACCCGATGGTATCTTGTTCATAATTTGGGTCCTGGATGTGTGTATATAGTTGTGTTGGTGTCTATCAAATGAAGAAGAAACTATTTTTTCTGATCCAGATAAACATGAGTAGAATTCTCTACTGGTTTTTGGGAGGAGAAATAGTAGGGGTGTAGGGGTAATAATCAGCTAGAATACACACACCTTTCTCACAAATATATTATCACATGCTTATAATAATTTCATTTGCCGTCATTACACTGAATTTTCCAAAAAATTGTTCAGCTCTACAGAACGGAAACTCATTGAACATTCTTTTATTAACAGACGTGGAGAAATGGAGAAGAGTACAGCGGCAAGGGGACTGCCAGTAGTGAAAGCAGCTTATTCATTTCTAAGGGACGAAATATCTTCGTCCTTCCATTTTCCCGGCTGGAATAAAGGCCGTGTTGTTTGCCACAGGCCTCAGCTGAAGCGACTTCTCACTTCAATTTCAGGTCGACCTTCTGATGAGCCTGTCACCGGTTTTGTCCCTATCACCAATTCAAGTTTCCCTCTTCCTGGGACTAGGATATATACTGCAGACGTTGACAGTGATGAACAGAGTATCACTGAGAGTGATACAGAATCAGAAGCTGAGCTCATGGCAACTGCTGTCTGATACAATTCGGAGGAAACCGGATCGTATATTCTCGAGTTGCTGACTGAGTTTTTTTTTAATGCAAATGAAGGGTATCGATGCTTATGATGAGGTGAAGTTTGATCTAAAGATGGGTCATTAAGGCCATTTCGCCGATCAACTTTACCATAAAGATGTCCTCTTGCTCGGGCCAGCAGTAGCTCGATGAAGGAAGTTATCCGAGTGCCGTTATGCTGACGCTATACTTGATTCTTGATCTGGTTCAGATGGCTTGAGTCCAAGTTTCAGATGTGGGTCTCTCCATCAACCCATTAATATAATGGGGAGGCAAGAGAGCAGCTTTCGTAATGTAGTTGGATGAAAACAAAATCTAATCTGTACAATTTATAACCAACAATTACAGTACTCAGAATTGAGTCAATTCACAGATTCTTGAATAGATGAAAGCAAGAAGGGATGCCAATTGCATAACGATCATCTCTGCTTGAAAGCCATATGAGCATATAAAAACTATTACAATTCTTTTATTTCATTGATGAACTAAAAGAAGGTATTGACCTCAATTTGGTATATTGAAATCTAAGAGAAGCATGTACTTCGTTTTCGCAAAGGAAAATAGTTTCAAGATTTTGTTTTGATAAATTTGTTTGAAGGTTGTTTTCCATGCATTACCATTCAAATGCTCCCCTTTCTTATTATCCTACACATTCAACAATGTTATTCTCTTTTACGTTTGCTTTTAGAATGTAATGTTTGGGTAAGATTCTGAAGTGATCAGGCTTCAGTTCTTGTTACGTGGAGTAGTGTATTATTCATGTTTCATTCTCCGATATTCTGGGAAAAAAGAACAATGAGGGATATTTTTTTTTAATCATTTTACTGAGAGATGGGGGTTTATAATTTTTTTAAGAAAGTGCATTTCAGTTTCTGGGATTTTTTGAAAGTTAAGGGGGCTTTGGTGAAACTTCAGAAAATATACGGGGTTTGCTCTAATTTTCAGAGCTCCGAAGACCGAAACCTCGCTCTCTCTCTCTCGCTGCCACTATGGCCACTATCTTTTCCGGGTCGGATCCAGAATAAATATCCAAACCCGCCAACAAACCACAGCCAGGTAAAACGCGTCCCTCTCCTCTCCTTCCGAAAATATCTCACGTGTCCCTCACGCGCCATCCCCCTTCCCAGTACCCTTCAGTGGTCGGCGCTGTTGCCTCCACACTCTCCCAAATCCCTAGAGTTTCTCTCTCTAGATTCACTCCCCAAATCTCACTCACCATGATCCAATCTCAATTCAAAATCTAGGGTTAGGGTTTCTCTCTCTAACCAAGCTATGATCAAGCAGATCCTGGGCAAGCTCCCTCGCAAGCCCAAGCCCTTCACCGCCTCCTCCGACGACCGACCTCCGCAGTTATCCGCCGCCGCCGCTGTCAACGGCTCCGGCGATGCCTTCGCCGCCCTCCCCAGCTTTCGAGACGTCTCCGCCGCTGAAAAGCCCTCGCTTTTCCTCAAAAAGCTCGCTCTTTGCTCCCTCGTCTTCGACTTCTCCGATCCCGCCAAAAACCTAAAGGAGAAGGAAATCAAGCGCCAAACCCTACTCGAGCTCGTCGACTACGTTACGGCCACCAACTCGACCAAGCTCGCTGAGCCCGCCATGCACGCCGCGGTCGACATGGTCGCCGCTAACCTCTTTCGGTCTCTGCCTTCATCGAATAACATCGATTCGAGATCTGCCGACGGGCTAGATGGCGACGACGATGAGCCCTCCATGGACCCGGCGTGGCCGCACCTTCAGATTGTTTACGAATTCTTCTTGAGATTCGTGGCATCGCCGGAGACTGATGCGAAGATTGCTAAGAGATATGTTGATCATTCTTTTGTTTTGAGATTGCTTGATTTGTTTGATTCTGAGGATCAGAGAGAAAGAGAGTACTTGAAGACTATATTGCATAGGGTTTATGGGAAATTCATGGTTCATCGCCCTTTTATCCGAAAGGGGATTAATAATATTTTCTACAGGTTTATTTTTGAGACAGAGAAGCATAATGGGATTGGGGAGTTGCTGGAGATTTTGGGGAGTATAATTAATGGGTTTGCATTGCCGTTGAAGGAGGAGCATAAGTTGTTTCTTGTTAGGGCTTTGATTCCTTTGCATAAGCCAAAATGTGTTGGGGTTTATCATCAGCAGTTGTCTTATTGTATAACTCAGTTTGTGGAGAAGGATTATAAGTTGGCGGATATAGTGATCAGGGGGCTGCTGAAATATTGGCCAGTGACGAATAGCTCAAAGGAGGTGATGTTTGTTGGAGAGTTGGAGGAGGTGCTGGAGTTGACACAGCCGGTGGAGTTTCAGAGGTGTATGATTCCGTTGTTTCGGCAGATAGGGAGGTGCCTTAATAGTTCACACTTTCAGGTAGTTTGTTTTTCTCTTGTATCTGGTTCAATTGCTAATGTAGTTTGATTTTGTTTCATAGTGATTGAAAACATACCTCAAGTTAGGTGTTTAGAGTTATAGGTTGAACAAATGGAATTCTGGATTTGAGTAAGTGTGTTGTCTGTATAAGTAGGTAGAATAATCAATCTATGATCCTTGTCTCTTGAATGACTTAAGTATAGAAAAAGTAGAACTGTGGGTTAAGTCGTGGAACAATAAGACTTAAGAGGAAGATATCTTTTGTGCTTTGGGAACCTTGAATAATGCAGAGCGCGTAGAGGTATAATTGACATTTGACAATGTTCATTGGATACTTGCCTAGAATGAGGTTTGGGGAACGAATGAGCACTGCATATCATTTCTGTGAGCTTAGTGTTTTGTTGAAGGGTGGACTTTTTGCATTTTAAAGAGTATTTGCAATCTCTCTTCCACATATTATATTGTATGAGGCCATTGCTTTGATAGGAAGTCTACTAGAAGCTCCTATTCATGACAAAGGATGTTCGTCTTGTAGATTTGCATGTCTAGATTGGAAAATCCATTATTTTTAAACTTTTTGGGCCTGGTAAGTCCAAGAGCAGTCCCACTACAGTGAGTTATATAGCATTTTTCATATTGAGCTTTGCTTAAAGCATTCTTGTCCTGTCACCTCTTTAGCTTAGAATTGAGTGACTGGTCTTAGGTATAATTACTTGGCCTAAGATAATTCTTGCTTGTGGATGTCTATCTTTGCAAGCAAGTCTTCTCTGTCTGATGAGATAGGTTGTAGTATCAGGCTATCAGCTCATAGCACGTGTTGTAGAGGTGTTCATTTTTTGTAAGGAATTGGGATTTTGCTCCTCTCTGCTTCTACTTCTATTTGGATTCCCACCCTCCATCTTCCACGTGGGATCAATTTACCATGAGATATCTATATCAGCTTCGTATACTATTGTTAAGACTAGAGTTATACACATCCAAGATTCACACTTTAAAAGCTACACCGGTATCACCTTTTCCGTATAGACTTTTTTTTGGGTAATACACCTGACTTGCCGCGCAAAGGTACATGGCATTGGTGAAACCTCCAAATGTTTTCTTTTATGACTAAAAGTATTATATAACTGCAAAATCCTCCGTGTCTTCATGGTTGAACCTCAACGATTATACCAAGAACAAAAAGGCATATGTTTGATAGATGTTGCTATCAATTTTGTTGTGGTCATAGTGCAAGCCACATAGAAGCACTCCTTGGACATTTCAATATCTAAAAGTGAGAACTGATTCTTGGAAATCTTTGACCTACAGGAGCCTATTGACCCTCCTTCAGGTTGCTCCTGAATTTCTTGTTCCCTTGCATCACTTAAGGCCGATACAAAGCTTGCCGCTTACTGCTGTGTCTGTTCTATGCTCTCAACATGAGGGCTAATGGGACAGTGAATATCTTAAGATGATCAACCACTGTGTACAGTTACTAAGTTAGTTTGTGGTTCACCTATTATATCTTCAGTGAGCAACATTCATTTGTGAGTTGGGAGGCACAAGATAATTGCTAATGTAAGCATTATACCAGTCTTTAAGGGATACTTGGCTGAAGGAGTTGATTTTTTTTTTCTTTTGGACTCTAGTTCAACTCCGTTAATTCCCTTTATTTTCACTGGCATCTGTGTTCATACATCATCTAGACTCTTCACTTATATAATCTGGGAAGTATATGAGAGGTCACAAGAGAAATTTGAAGACAACAATCTTTCTGGAAGGTCAAATGTAATGAAGATTAGGGGAATGAAAGCTGTGACCAAGTGCAATGCAGTAACATCTATCGTGGAGGAAAGGAGCATGAAACTATTCAGGGTTCATCGAGTATTAATACAACTAAAGCTGTGTTAATATCTAATACAACCTATACATGCTTCAAATATATAAGGTACATCATTAGTTTTTATTAGATATTGGATTGGACTTTCAAATGTCTTTTCTTCAGTTTGATATTATAAGTTTTAATATTTTAATCTATAGACTTTTAGATTGTTTTTATTTTAATTGATAAAGAATGTCCTTCTCTACTCCTTGCTACACAGTACATTCTCTTTAGTGTTTTATGAGGGCATAGTCTTATTCTTTCTTTTTCTCGAAATATTTCATAGAGTATAAGCACAAACGTTGGAGATTGACACGGGAGATAAATGGAGAGGGTTTTAGATATAGGTATCTCTTTATATTTAACTGATCAGGGGAGAGGGCAACGACGGCAACACAAACTATGTTTTGTTTGTTAGACTGTTATATGATGTCTCCCTCCTCAATCTTATTTTTCTTCAGCTACCTGTGCTTATGTAATAAAGCAATTGCAACTACATGGTTGTAATTTGATTGAGGGAGAGATCATAGAAGAGTAACAAACAAAAGGTAGCTTGTGTGTCTATTGTCACCCCCTCCCTTGAAAAAAAAGAAAGAAAACAGAAAGAAAAAAAATTGTAAACTGTTCAAGAAGTTGGTAGTTATATGTAAAGAGATACTTAAATATGAAATCCTCTCCATTTATCTCCGGCTTCAAGCTCTAAGTTTTGTTCTTTTACCCTAAAAATATTTCAAGAAAACAAAGAAGTAAGATAAGGCCCTCATGAAGCATTAAAGGCTATCTAGTGTGTAACGATGAGTAGTGTAGTATGTTCTTAGTCAAAATTAAAAATAAAAACAAAATATAACCTTAAACACTAAAATATAACAATTATGATCTTAAACTGAAGAAAAACTTTTGAAAGTCCAATCCAATGTTTGATAAAAACTACGATCTTGTTTTTTGAATGACTTAACTTTAACAAGTAGAAGTGTGGGTTAAGTAGGGGAACAATGAGACCTAGAGGAAGACATATTCCATGTTTTGAGATACTCGAATAATGTAGTTCACATAGAGAGATAGTTGACAATGTTCTTTGGGTATATACATTCAACGAAGTTTGGGAAATGAATAGGCACTGCATATAATCTCTGTGAGCTTAGTCATTTGGTGAAGATTGGACCTTGATTTTGCAGTTGAAAGGGAATTTGCATATTGCAATCTCATTTTCACATACAATATTGTATGAGACCATTGCTTTAGTGAAAAGTCTATGAGAAGATCCTATTTGTGACAAAAGATGTGGGTCTTGTAGATATGCTTGTCTACTTTAAAAATAAAAATCCATTATTTGTTAAACTTTGTGGTCCTCGTAAGTCCAAGAGCAGTCCAACAACAAATTATAAACTTTTTCATGTTGAGTTTTGCTTAAGGCATTTTTCGTCTTGTCACTTAAGAGTGAGTGGTCTCGGGTCTAATTATTTGGCCTAAGATAATTCTTGCATGTGAATATCTATCTTTGAAAGTAAATCTTGTGTTGGATGAGAGGTAATAGTATCAGCACATACTGCAGTTCGTAGAGGCATTTATTGTTGGTAGGAACTAGGATTTCCCTTGGCTCTGCTTTTGCTTCTATTTGGATTTCCACCCCCTATGTTCCACATGGGATCGATTTATCATGAGATATACAAGTCAGTTTCACATACTTTTGTTAAGACTAGAATTATACAAATTCAAGATTCACTTTGTAAAAGCTACCCTATCATCATCTTCCCAATCACCGATCATGACTTTCTTGAATCCTTGATTGTACCATAGCAACCATACTGACCTTGTCACACAAACTGAAGTTTATTACATGCTTTGTGTTGGTGAAACCTCCAAATGTTTGAAGTGGCTATGGCTAAAAATATTTTATAACTGGAAAAGCCTCCATGTGCTTTATGGGTGAACCTAATCGATAATACCAAGAACATAAAATGGACTTCTTTTAATAAATGATGCTATTGAGTTTGTTCTGATCATAGTGCAAGATGTCACATAGAAGTCCTCTTCTGACATTTCAATATCTAAATGTGAGAACTGGTTTTAGAGACCTTTGATCTAGATGAGCCAATTGAGCATTGACTCTTTTAGGTAGCTTCTGTATTTATTAATATTTCTGTTTCATCACTAAAGGCTGACACGAAGCCCGCCGCCTTAATCTTGTGCCTGCTATATGCTTTCAGCATGAGGATTAATGGGATGGTGAATATGTTAAGATGATCTACAATGTCTACAATTAATTTGTTTATCACCTATTGTGTCTTCAATAAACAACATTTACATGTGGGTTAAAAGGCACATGATAATTGTCAATATATTGTAAGTATTATATCAGGCATAAAGGGATGCTCAGTTGAAGCTGAAGGGGCTGAAGCTGTTTTCTTCTGGGCTCTACTTGAACTCCATTAATCAAATGGGTTCCCTTTATTTTCACTGGCATCTGTACTCATACATCACGTAGACCGTCGCCTTTTTAATCTTGCAAGTACTAGGAGGTCACAAGAGAAACTTGACGACGTCATTTTTGCTTGAAGGTTCTGGTTAATACCCCGTGGTGATGTTCTTACTGATTGATTAACACCTTGCTATTCCATTTTTATATCCTACTTGCCTCCTCAAAGCTTTGTTATCATGAACTTGAGTTTTTCTTCTTGTGTTGTCTATGTTTGTTTGACCAAATATTGGTCAGTGTTTCCCCTAATCTACATTCTTACCTTTTGCCCTATAATTGATGACTGTTTCTGCATGAAAAAAATGCATTTATCCATTAATTTTATCTCGCTTTGTTCTTAGAAACTTATGGTAAAAGTGATATTTCTGCTGTTGTTTGTTGTGTACTATGGCGAAACATAAAAGTGAATAGGAAACTTGAATGAAACAATACTTGACCTGCTTCTTGCTGTAAGATCTTCAGAAATATTGTTCCTTGTCGAATCCAACAGATATGTGGCCTTTGGTCATCTTCCTCTTCCTTACTACGATACAGATTAGAGTCCAGGTATTCTCTTTCATCTAGAACAAAAATAAAAATATTCCTTGACTTGAATAAAATCTGGAGTCGTGCCATATAAGTGAACATTAATTTCTTATCATTCAATGAGCATCTTGTATTTCATAGAAACTGGGGTAATGTAGTCCTTATGTAAGGGCCAGCCTATCCAACTTTCAGGCATCAAGATACATTTAAGGTGTGGATGATTTTCATAAGAGATTCCCAATGTATCAAAAGAGTCCCGTTCTTGAAAATCAACACTTCTCTAAATCCAAAAAAGTGATGGGATTTTAGGATTTTTCCTTGGGGCAAATATTTTTATGCATACCTCTTCCATTTATCTGTACCGTATTGTATTTTCGTAAGATGATATACAGCAAGTTTTAAATATCGTTTATTGGGGATTTATTGAATGGTCAAAATCCATATCGGATAGCAGAAAGTGGGGATATATCGGAGATAAGTAGTATTTATTGGAGTGTCATATCAAAGGGTGTGCATGTACAATATAATGTCCTAAAATATAATCTAAAATAACATACAAGCATCTAACAAGATAAACTAACCAACTGAAGAAACTTAATGAAATATAAACATGCCAAAATGTAAATGCACATGTTTAATATCACTAACCAAATGTAAATACACATGTTTAAGATCACTAACCGATAATTCTGATAATTTTTACCGCTAAAGTCGGCCGATTTATCGACTTATCGCCGCTTTATCACCGATAATTACCCCAAAATGATAACCGATTAAAATTTAAACTTATCATAGCAGAAGGCCCCAAAACCAATAAATCGCCGATAATATCAATTTATCGGCTGATATTTAGAACCTTGATACACAGTAACTAGTAGCTAAAAATCCGCTGGTGCTACATCATAGCCCATAGGCACACTGGGAGCTTAAATATTGTAGCCATATACGTATGAAGTGATAGCAAAGGAGTCCCAATCCTCAGTTTTTATTTGTATAGTCTCTACCCCTCAGCAATCGAAGCCCAAATTTCTATGAATCAGTTTGTGCTTGGCTAGCCAATTGGGTAAATGAACCAGCATCTTTCCTTAGTTCTCCCACGTTTGTATTTGTATGAGTATTTTCTATTTCCAATGAATTTTTGAAAGATTGGCCCGCTCTTTCTTATTCTGCAGAGACAAACCTTACCTAATTCACTAACTCGTGTGTAGATGCTGAACTTTTGGATTTGAAAAATGTTACAGAAAGTATCTCTGAAGTAGATAGTGATTGATAAACTAATCCTTGATCTTAATTTCTAGTATGAGTACTATGACAAACATAAACTTGTGATTAGCAGTAAAGCATCAATTTTTCTTTCGAGACAAAGTTCTATCTTCAAAGATTTCTCGAGATTTTTTCTTATGAAGTTTTGTTATAGCATCTATAATTGCTTGTGGTTTAGGCTGGCAGCCTGGCAAATAGACATCCACAGGAATTAACTTATCGAATCCCTGAAAAGTTCTATCAGAATTAGTACTGAACATCGGTCCTGTACTAGTACAGGTTCCCATAGCAATGACATACTTTGGTTCAGGCATTTGCTCATGTCATCTCACTAAAGAAGGAGCCTTTTACTTTGTTACTGTTCTGACTGTTAAAGTTAGCTCTGCTTGCCTAGAACTCGATCTTTGGTACTAATCCATAATGATCAAATTCGAATTGCGAGCCTACTAATGAAGCAAAACAACGGGTACCATAGAGAAGAGGCCATAAGTTGGAGAGTGGTGTGGTCCAAATTTAAGCAGACATATAGTTTTCACAAATAAATTGTCCATTGCTAATTATCGTAGATGTCTCTTCACAATAATTGTGATGTAGCAATTCAAATGGAATGGATTCAAAATGATATTATTGCAATGACTGGAATTAAAAGTTCTCCTATTTTTCATCTATTAAACAATATTTACTTCAGATATTTGGATCTGCCGAGTACCTTAGACAGAGTTGTCTCGCAACCATCCATTTTACTTGTTATGACCCGCTTACCTTAACATCCATGAACATAGCATTGTTTGTTTAAAGAACTTATAGCTCCTGTAACTTAGTTATATTGTCAAAGGACCTTCAATTATTAAACCACTTGATGCTTGGGCAAAAAGTCCTTATTTCGTACATGTTTTAGGCTGCGTATGGTGTCAGGTTAAATCAAATTTTAAGAAACTTTAACTTTGGGATCTATTGCCAAACAATTTTAAAATGGGTTTAGATAATCCAAACTAACAAATCAAACAAGTTAACCTGGGTTAAGATTTACCAAACCTGCATATATATGTTGGTTAAGGGATAACCAAATTTTCTCAGAAAGGAGTGACTCAGGAGTATGGCAAAAATAAATTGAAATCTGTTGGCTTATAAAATCTCAACAACCCTCACCTGCAAAGATTGTATCTGCCATGGCTCTTTATTATTATCATATTTAGAAATACGTGTTGCACATTGATAATAGTTGAAATTGATGTTATATTAATATTGATAATTTAATTTCTTTTAACAAAATGTGTATATCATTTGTCTTGTTCATCTCAAATAATCATTACATGGTTGAGGAAATTTAAACCATGTGTTGTTAAACCATATGTTCTTTAATATTTGCAAAGATTGGAAAAAAAATTGAAGGTTTTTGTTTGAAAGAAAGCATTAAGCCATTTAACCTTCCCATCAAACACTAGTTGTTTCTCAAAGCACCTTATCTAAACATGGTTGACTTAGCTCGCATCAACTTTCTAACTGTTTTTTAAATAACCTGGCCTTTACTTTCGTGCTTGACTCATTGTTTACCAACATCATAAGGTTTCTAATATCAAAGTAAACAATTGGATCATCCACTATGATAAACACCATGCCCTGTGGGCGTATTAAATTTAGTCATGCCCTGCCGTCTGAGTTCAGAGAGACACACCTGAATTTAATAAGTTCTCCTGGAGGCTTAACCTTTAATACCCCAATAATGGGAAAGGAATTTCTTGTCTCATTATCTTACACTGCTGATCGGGCACTTTGTTGTCTGACCAATACAGAAGGTCTCAGCAGACTTCATCACCTTTCTCTTGTTCACCAACATGAACTTGAATTTTGAAACTCAGCATGCAAAGTAGAATATACTACCTGGCTGTTATTTGTTTGCGACTCTTGGATGAAACTCGATTTTTCAGAATAACCCTTTTGGTGTTTTTAGTTTGAGATTGTTTGTTTGCTTCTGACTTAAAACGTTTAGTATTATTGGTTCGGAACTGGATTGTGGGATTGGAAACTCATGGAACTTTGGAATTTACTAGTTTATGAACTTCAGGTCTGCTTGAAGTTGTTCTCATTGGTCCATTCACTGAGAACATTTTAATCCTTTTCCATTCTATGTGCTTACTGGTTCACATATGCTAATAGCCCTGCTATCCTCATTATATCATGCTATTCTTGTTGGTTTTTTATTTACAGAAAGGGGCTTTGGTTTAACTGTAATAATTTTTTTACGCTTCAGGTTGCTGAAAGAACTCTATTTTTGTGGAACAATGATCACATACGAAATCTCATCACTCAAAACCGCAGAGTGATTCTACCAATAATCTTCCCATCCTTAGAAAAGAGCACAAGAGGTCATTGGAACCAAGCAGTACAGGGCTTAACTCTGAATGTTAGAAAACTCTTCATGGATTCTGACCAAGATCTTTTCGAGGATTGCTTGCGCAAATTCCAAGAGGACGAGGCGAAAGAGAGAGAAGCACAGGAGAAGCGCGATCTTCTGTGGAAGCGGTTGGAAGATGTCGCTGCATCCAAAGCTACTGTCAGCAATGAAGCTGTGCTTGTATCGCGGTTGGTGTCTTCAATTAGTTTGGCATCAAAAACAAGCTCTCAAACCGTTGGTACGTAATTTGAAGTGGATGAAAATGACGGCATTTTTGGTGGGTTTGTGCTTTGTGTTGTGAGATATGTTGTATTAAATTCAGCAGTTTAGGTGAGTAGGGAACGTAAGTGTGTGTATAATTAGAAAATATTACAGAGACTAAAGCTTTCGGATTATAATATTTATTTATTCATAGTTGAGGGAAGTTTTTATAGTGTCAGTTTGTGTAATTCTTGTGTACTCATGGTGTATTATTTAGTTGCCACGAAAAGGAGGGACAACTACTGACTTGGTACCAAGAGAGAGGGCGTGTTATGCTGGGTTGGACTTGTGATGGCGGCCCATTATTATATAAGCCCACAATTATATTACCCTTCATTGCATAAGCTCCTTTGGTCTGTTGATGACGATGGCTAAAAACGCTGAAGCTCTACGGTTAGTGTGACTCTACTACTCTCGATCATGGAGATATCTTTATTAGCCCTACAGGTACTTTTTATTTATAATTGTTTTTCGATGGGTTGACACTTAATTTGTGTCCAAAGAACTCACTAGGCTTTGATGATCAAACTCACTTAATTTTCTCCAGGGCCTTGCTGTTAATAGTCAGCATTTGACCCTTTTCCTAGCTATTTACTCTCGGGCTTCATGGAGTCAGTGTTACAAATGTGAACATTAAACATGCGAGAGATATTTAGGCTTTTTTTTTTAAAAGATATATATTAGTTTCTCAAATCTTAAGTTGTCACATATTATAAATTAGTCCCTCCGATCTTTTTGAAATTTTGCACAAATGTCCCTCAAATCTCAACAGGTCTTGTAATCTGGTCCGTCGATGACCAAGATCCTCAGCTAATTTTTTCAAGCACGGAAGGGTTTCACGGCAAACAAAAACTGATGAGTACTCTGATCGCTAAGAGACCAAATTGCAAGACTTGCGATTTGAGAGACCTGTGGGCAATTTCAGATATGCAAGGGGCTAGTATGCAATTATCAAAATATGAAGGACTGATATCTAAACAGGCAATGCTAGACATTAACCAAATACCCCCACGAAACTAAGTACTGAACTGCAAGGTGCAAACAAAAACCCCACCAGAGTAAAAAAAAAGCTAAACACTCCCAATAATAATGTCCAAAGCCACCAGAAACAGGTAGAACCAATCACATCACGCCAGCTGTTTCCACCTGCAACTTCAGAGAATATTTTCAACATCCGAGCTTTGCAGACATTTGATACTCGCAAAGCCAACACGCATGACCCACAAGCATCACAAAAAACATCAACTCCTTCAAATTAACAGAAATTTCATAATAGCACGAAACAACAACATCCAGCTCAAACAACTGCATATCACCGGGTATCAAATAATACACAGGCGTCATGATAGAATCCACTACAACTGGGCCTAATGCTTCAACACTCACAGAGCACACAATTGACATGACATGAAAAAGCTTAAATTCGCTTAAATTTCAGCGATTAAAGAAGGGCTGGAGGAACATCCAACTGGTATGCGTTGCCGAAGCCATTGTCCAGGAAATAGTGGGGGTGCGACGCGTCGCCCATCACCACGTAAGTCTGGATCTCTTCGGAGGGCTTCCAATGGCGCTTACGCTGGTTTATGAACCAGTTGTTTATTTGCTTTTGATCGAGTCCCGTGGATTCAGCAAGCGCCAACTTTTGAGACTCCTGAAACAGAATTGCGCTCGGTCAAGAGTTGGAAAAGGATTTCGCCTCTAGTAATAAAGACAGTATATATATTTATATACACTGTAGGCTATAACATTTAGGATAAATTGCAGATACATCCCTCAACTATGAGGATTTAACTGCTTATCACCATCGTGCTATTTTATTAG
The DNA here is from genome assembly GCA_037177215.1 of Asparagus racemosus. Taxonomy (NCBI): domain Eukaryota; kingdom Viridiplantae; phylum Streptophyta; class Magnoliopsida; order Asparagales; family Asparagaceae; genus Asparagus; species Asparagus racemosus. Next base: position 38,994,530 of record JBAKGM010000233.1, read on the forward strand.
CATTACAACACTAGCCATGTTACGTAGCTATCGTTTTGCTAGTTTCTAACCTTCTGTGAGAACCCTGTGAAAATGTTCTTGGCAAATGTCTAACTCTAACCAACACATGATTCCCACGAGTATTAAACATGTTCTTGACAAATGTCTCAACTTTGACCATCACATGATTCCCAAGTCAATTTTGAACATGTTCTTGACAAATGTCCAACTTTGACCATCACATGATTCCCACATGCGTTCCGAAAATGTCCTTGACGAAATGTCTACTCTGAGCATCACATGATTCCCGCATGAGTTTCGAAAATGTTCTTGACAAATGTCTAACTTTGACAATCACATGATTACCACATGAGTTTTCAATACTAACAGAAAACTAATGCCTTCAACCTGGTGAGGAGTTGTGTATGTGCTAATAATTCAAAACATGAGTGATAAGTAGCTACGCCCTGATAACACTCAAGGGTGTTCATGCAATTAACCCTAACATTTTACAAGTTTTTTTAGAAACAAAGTAGCAAAACAAAATGGTAGTGGGTGTGTTGCTGAGTTACCGAAGGGTAAGGCCATTTGTAGTGTCGATTCCACCAGTCGAGCAATTGTTGCCGAGCTTCCTTGGGTAGTTTCCCTTTCTTCCTCTTCTTCATGAATTCCTGTTTGAGGCTACCAAGATACCCGCTGTATTTACGTAGTAGCTGACCTTTGAGCTCCCTGTCCTCAGCGTGGGGATCAACGTAGTTCTCACACACGTCGATATCTTCGTCTGATGATGCATTTCTTTCCATGTCACCGCAAGCTAGGACAGAAATCATCGTTTTTCATTAGCGAACATATCAGATTCAGAGATAATAGAATAGATGACCAGATAAAAAAGGAATTTATGTATCTAGAAGAAAATTAGATGTTACAATTATCAAGACTTCATAAACACTTAATCAAGCTCTAGAAAGAAATAAACATGGAGAGTACAAGCAAAAATATCAAAATCTGTACATTGTTTGCTGCATATGCAACTTATCAGCAACATACTTTGTATAAAACTTAATTGCATCATAGATTAATTGCATCATGGAGGCACAGTTAAATTATAGGATTAAACATCAAAACGTCGACTTGTATGAACAGTTCATACAGCCCTATTCTAAGGTACTAGGAATACTTATAACCTTCAGTTCTTTCTGTTAGTCCTGATTTGCCAACTGCTGCACACACAAATGCGTCACAAACACGAGTAATACCATGACTGACACGAGTACTACCATGACTGACTAATCAATAGATAAAGCGTTTGGAAAATCCCTTTAATTAGTTAAATAGCCATCTGATTTCAATAATATCATCTGCAGATTGCTCCACCCTCACAGCTGAGTATGATCTATCATATATATCATCAGAGGCCTGCATGAGATGATAATAACCTGGAAAGCAATTATACAAAACCTAATAAATGCGAGCTACAACAAATCAACAATATAACATCTTCTAAGCTTTAACCTAATAAATGTTAAAGAGTAAGTACCAACTATTTTGAGCATCCCCCGGGGACATAGGGACCTTTTATCTTTATCCAAATCATATAATAATAATAATAAAAGAAAAGAAAGCCACAATTATTGGAGAAGTAATGAATTTAATGAAATCATGTAAAATCTGAAAGGCATAGTAATACCGACATTTTCTACTGATACAAAATTTCACCTAAATAAGACCCATAGAAAGAGTGTTTGGTACGCATGAATGGGGACAGGCATTCCATTCTCACCCATTCTGGCATAGCAAACGACGCGTAAGAGCATATCAACATGTACTATACTACTTCCCAAAGTAAGAATTTGTATTGACGTGTTTATTTAAGATGTTGTGACCTACAAATCAGCCTTCCAATCATACATTATGTGCTATGAATATCCACTACCAATATTAGGCAATAACTTGGAATTTAAACCAAAATTTTGGAGACTTTTAACACTTAACAGAGTTATCTATGGCTGTAAATAGATCAAATCCAACTTGGATCTACTGGATGTCCAAATCCAAAAACTTAAGAAAACTTTCAGATAAAAGAATAGTGTGTTCCATTGAAATTCGGATTTCTTAGTGGGTATCAGGAGTGATCATTTAGTGGTATGATTCAATAAGGCTACGGGTTTGATTTTGATAACCTAAATGCTCCAATCATCAAAATGATTGGATTCTCTCCAAGTATCATTCATGATATAGCATGCGGAGATGGTCAAAGTAGTATAAAATGGACTCACAGTTGCCCATCCACTTAGTATATCATCCATGCCCTAATCAAAACTTAATCACATTCTCTTTACATAAGATCCGATCTACTTGGCCTACATTCTTGGGCTTTAATGTTCCTTGTCTGCAAAATAGGTTCACAATGAACATAAGCTGCAAGCTCTCATTAATGGCAATGACCTTAATTCAAAACCCGAGTGCTTAAGAACTACTACCTCCTCACCCCAACTTTATGTTCCAAACACCATACGAAATTAAATATACGATCACATTCGCATAATGCCTCAATTATGCATAAGTGAAAATTCACTGAAACATAAGAATCGAACACACAACTTATATCCGATTTTCACCCAGTAAATGCAAAGATGTGTCAGAATAGATGAACTGCATGCTAACATAAAACCGATCACAAACTAACCAAGAGGCCACTTAGCAAAATCTAAATTTACAATAACTGATTTCCACTAACAATATATTAGGCATACACACATGTCAAAATACATGATACTTAAATGGCTCAGGATTTTTCATATAAAAATAATTCTTTTTAAAGGAAATGTACAGAAAGAATTTATAAAAAAACCCTGACAATAATCATAATATAAAAAAAACTTAATAATTACACTAATATGAAAAGGGGTGATATTGCAAGTAATAAAAGATCCTACTTTGGTAGGATCTTTTATTACTTGCAATATCACCCCTTTTCATATTAGTGTAATTATTAAGTTCTTTTATATTATCATTATTGTCAGGGTTTTTTCTAGAAATAACCTCATAAATAGGGTGATTATATAGGTACCACCTACAATTTCTAAGCTTTACTAAAATCACCTAAGAAGTATGATTTCCCTTCAATCAACCACCCATGTCCAATTTCTGTTGACTTTTTGACCAAATTTCCATTAATACCCTTAATGAGGGCACATACCATGCATGTTTTTCCCAAAAATTATCAAGGGTATTATCAGAAATTTGGTCAAAAAGTCAAACAAAAATGGTCGTGGTGGTTGATTGAAGGGCAAACATAATTTTTAGGTAGTTTTAGTATAAATTGGAAATTGTAGGTGCCTCCTATACAATCATCCTATTTAGTAGGTGGTTTCCATACAAAACCCCTTACTATTAATCATTATTATGACAAAGAGAAAAATGCAGATAATGAATGATTTTGCGCAATTAACATGTTTATACTCATACATTGTTTACCTCTGCAAGTACCTGCAAAACATGAACACTTGATAGTAAAAAATAATACAAAATGTGAAATGTCAAAGGTTAGAGATTCAAAAGGTAAAAAAAAGAAAACAAACTCCATCCGCTTAATAATAAATTATTTCACTAGCTGCCCGATCTACATAGAAAATGAAGATTTTCTAGAACTTTATTTGACAGTCTCCTAATTTCTTGAACACAAGCTTCTTACGTCAATGAAAAACTGCAAAAAATGTATTTTGAATGCCTGCCTTCCTGCCTGTAAGATTCTGAAATGATAAAACCTTAGAAGCAATTTCCTAGAAGAACCATTATATTGCAATATTATCCGGGAATAGAAAATTTTCTTCAACAATATATTAGAAATATTTACATAAAATGTTATCTACCGGTACATTAAGAGTCTCTATGGTTTCTACTTTTAACCTTTAGTTTGTCAAAGATAGATGATGTAAATTCCAAAACATCGGATCTTTCAATTCTCTTAAACTCCCTTTTAATATACATTCATGAAATGTAACAAATGTATCCTTTCATAGTTGGAAACAGTTTTATCATATTAGTGTCTACTCATTCTTGGAAAGTATACTATTAGCCATCTTATGTTTATAACCAACTAATCTTACTAAGCAGCTAACCATGAAATATGTTAAACATATTATAAACTGGACCAAGCTCTTTGCTCACAAGGCATGAAAAAAGTTGGTACTTCTGTAGAAAAAATCTTCATGGTGATCATCTGAGTTTCAAAGCACAACATGTACTTAGCATACAATATAATTCAGCACCAAAATATATGAGAATAAAAAACAATCAAACACAGTAATGCCGTCAAAGTATTAGAACAAAAAATGTACTTTCATATGAAAGTGAAACAACTAAATCCACATTTGTATCGTCTAAAACATCATCAGAGCGAGGGAAAATAAATTAGGTAAAAAAATTTACATGTTCTGATATCATAATGATCTACCACAATGCAACATTAAACATTAAATTTAAACAGTGAAGTTTTATTTTTAAACCCCTAAATCCCCCTTCTGAAAAAGAAAATTCAACATTCAACTTTACCTCAAAACTTTGCCTTATAAAACAACTAGTCGTTTTCATGCGATCTTCTAAGAAAAACAAAAACTGTAAACTATCAGAACAGTCGCTTTCTGATGCTTAAAATAAGTTATCTTGTTTTACAAAAAAAAACTTCAGAGAACTAAATATGCATTCAAATCTTCCTCTTTAAAGAATACAACTCTCACCCATAAGGAACCTCAAAGTCATTCCTTTCTAAGTAATGTCAAAGGAACTTAATTTGTGAACATTTATTATTCTCCTACTTTAAAGAGAGAGAACAAAAATCTATATATGAGAATTCCCATGCTTCTTGGAACAACAAGAGATTAATTAAAGAAAAAGGGAGAGCATTAAAAGCACAAATCCCACATGCACATGACATTAAACAATACTTAGACCCATAAATAATTAATTAACAAGAGAATAAAATAACTAAGTAGTGTATATAAACCTGGGTTGAGGGTGCTTGTAGAGGATGAGGAGAGGGAGAGAGACTTGAACTGAGCATCAATCCTTGAGAGAAAGAGCATGGCTTCTTTAAAGGGCTTTGAGAGCTCCTGCTCATATTTGGTGAGCATCTCACAGTAGGCCTCCATGAACTGATCAAGAGCTGGGTCCCCCTCAACTGAGGTTGAAGATGAAGATGACGCAGCTCTCCCTATCATTAAGGATGATGAGCATGCCTCCTCTAGCCTAGCCACCACCTCAGGTGGGGCCCCAACCTGCATCAAGAACCAAGAAAACCAAGATTAGGGTTAGTTTTTTTTTTTTTTTTCCTTTTTTTTCGGGTTTCTTGAAGTTTTTATTTTTATGTATTTTTTGGGGTACCTTTTGGCAGTTGATGTAAGCAGAGAGGAGCTTAGGATAGTGAGGATGAGACATGATTTTGGCCTTGATGAGGCTGCTATCAAAGTCTTCACCATTGTTGTTAGCTTGATGAGTAGAAGGAGGCGGCAAAAGCAAAGGAGGAGGGGGCAAGAGATGAGAGAGTCCTTCCCCAAATCCAAGCAAGCATGAAGGGTTTCTTGCCTCCATTGATCTCTTGAGAGAGAAACAGATGAGCCTCTAGAGAGAGAGAGAGAGAGAGAGAGAGAGGAGGAGGAGGAGGTGGTGGTGGTGGAGAAAATAAATAGGGCAAGCTCACTAGGGTTTTTGTTAGGTGGTTATATCTTCATCATGGTAAATTGTAATTAGGAAAAGATTTGCTTTTTGAGGGGGAACTAGGCTTTTAGAGTCGAGCATATGAGCATTTTGTCTCTGTTTTCTCTTTTTTGATGAGCTCCCGGATTTTGTGCTGGCTCAAGACTGTAGCAAATTTTTTGAGGAGCAGAAGAGGAGCAGGGTGTTTGTTTGCAGAAAAATCCAATGTTGCAGTTTCATCAATTATTAAAAATGTGACTGTTGTTGTAGTGCATGGCAAGTTGCGGTGGTGAATTTAGAGGGCAAAAAGGCATTAGCTTTGGGAGTATTTGTGGGGGTTCACGCGCAGGGGTTGCAGAGGGCTACCATCTTTCCTTCCCGATGTAACCACAGCCAGAGGGAAGTAAGAGTTAGTAGTATGCATACATCTGAGTAATAAAGAGGGAGGGAGATAGAAATTTAATCTCGGTTTCGACGCGCAATGCGCCAGCAGCACACTGGGGACAGAGGTAGCAAAAGAGGGGAGATGAGAGTAGTAGGACCCACTAGCAGTAGTACGATAGAAGTTGTCATAAATGAAGGGAATGAATGTGTAAAATCCTAAGGTAAAATTTCACAAACCACACCCCTGGGGTTTACCATTAAACCCCTTTGAACTTGATCCGTTGCATTAAAAACCCCTTTCTTTCGGGTGTTTTGTGGCCATCACTCCGAAGTTCAAGTGCTTTTGTGATATTTGCCCTAAAATAATTTAGGGTGAAGTTTGCCTCGCCACCTTTGATTGTCAAAGTTTTTCCCCAGTTGCTTTCTCGTATAGATATTGTCATGTTAGTCTAAATTTTGGCCCGCAGAAGGACACTAAACCTGTGGAGATACATAAAATTATAATATTCTTCCTAGCTAACTTCAAAGTTTTTGAGCGGAGGCAATGATCTTTGAACTTTTAACGAATTTATTTAGGATTTTCTCTTAAAGGGGTGTTTGGTTCAAGGAAAAGAAATTACGGGAAATGTTTTCCACCCATTTTTGTAGGAAATATTTTCCATCCATATAAAATATTGAGAAGTTAAAAAGGACAAATTTTCTTTTTCTTGTGTTTGGTTCAAAACAAGAAAATAGGCCTTGTACTTTTAAGAAATGTCAAGTTTTCCTTTTCTAGAAAG
>JBAKGM010000233.1:39001969-39018896 GCA_037177215.1 Asparagus racemosus
AAGTTTTCTTTAAAAATCACTCATGTCATCCAATAATATAGTGACAACTCATCTCCTTTCTACTTCTAAGAAGTGAATCAAACACAAGAAAACATCCAATTATAGAAAATATATTTCCTTTACTTTACTTTCCATGTTTTTTAAGCGAACCAAACAGCCCCTAATACAATTTCACCCTTTTTCCCCCTTCCTCATCCTCCACGGTCCTTTCTTGAGTCTGCCAAAGCAAGGGAATGTCTTTCCTTGAGATCAGAGGGTATTTCGCTGAATTTTTTTGTGGCTAAGGGGTCACATACAAATAAGGACAGTGAATGGGTGTAAACAGAAACCTATCGTTTCATTGATTGCCAAATGCCTACAATTATACAAAACAAAGCAGGGGGTAAAGGAGAATAATATTTGAGTCCTAATTGACGTGGATGGATTGCACCTCTCAATGCTAGTCTAGTTGTGGGTTTTGATTCCCTGACTCAGTGCTTTGCTAGTTCTCTTTGCCTCGTTTAATGAACCCCCAAAAAAAAAAAAATTTACTGCAAGTCTATCTCCACTCTTTTGATCCTTCCCCCTCTCTTTCTCTCTCTACCATTATTGAAGCTAGCAATTTATCTGCACTCTCTTTGGCCTGTTGCTCTGATAGTGGGAAGCTAGAGAATCGAAGGGAGTTGCAATTTGAAGAAAATGAGGGGTGGTTTTATAATAGTTCTCTTTCTTGTCTGTGCAAAAAGGAGTTGCAGTCAGAAAAGCTGGGTAAAGTGGTGGGCCCTTGGGAATGTCTCTATCTGTCCCTTTCTCACTGTCCATTTTCCCTCCCTTTCTCTCTCTAGATTTAGAGATATTTGGTGCTTACTTAATTAGGTGAATCGTTAATTAAATATGATTTATGCAGTTTAAGGAAGAAATGTTACCTGGGATTAGGACAGTTTAGTTCACTTTTAAGGTGACAAGTTAGCTAGTAATTTTTTAATCAATATAATTTATTAAAGTTACTAAATGATTTAGAACCACATGGTGTTTATCAGTTTATGGAACTCCATCTCTGAAAATTAAATGAATTTTGTTCGTTCAGGAGTCTCGAGCTAGATTTTTAGCCGTGTCCGATTAATTTTGATTTGATAAGTCTAATTTGTTTAGATGGTTCTTTTCATATGATCAATGTATTTTTTGAGTCATGTGCTCATCTTATATCTAATATGTCCCCTTTACTCTCTCTGTGTTGTGTCTCATTCGATTACTATGCAATTTTGTTGGGAATTGATTAGGGGCATAATTGGGTCTAGATACGGCTCGGATATAATTTTTATCATATTCATATTCGTTTACCAATTATGGATTTGAATACGTATACAAATATGTCATAGTAAGAAAAGTTTGTCTCCGCATCTGTCAAAATTGAATATGAATACACACACACGTTACATGTGGATGTAAGACATATATGAACAAAACACCATACAAGATTGAAAAGATTAGTTTATATTATAAGAGAGTTCATTAATATGATCGTTACTTTTGAAAAACTAAGATTAGATCTCTTAATTGTTAAAATTAATCCCAAACCCGCCGAGCTAGGAATCAAAGTAATTACAAATGTATAATCAATATATATTCGAACATTTAACTATATGTATGTCTTCGTAATCATATCCTATTGGATACAAATATTCAGTGATCACAACAGAATTCTAACGAGTACAACCATGGACATATCCGTGAGTATGGATATTTTTTGCTCCCCTAATATTGATGATACAAGCTTTTCTTGTTTAAATATACCTTTTTTGTATCTGTATTTGTGATTAAATTAGTAAGTGATATACATACATGATAAATGCCGTAATTTCCAATCCTTATCCAAATTCAATCCTGTTAATAACCTGTAACATCTGCAGGTCATGAATCCGGATTCATAAACTGCATTAGTTGATATGAGCCAAATATATCTTGTCTACCTCACACGCACAACATTAATTATGCACCACTGATGAGTTGACACCTAACTCCTTAACGCTAAATAAAGGTCCAGCCAGTTGATTAATTAAGAATCTAAGCAAATCATATCCCCACAGCCACTTGATCAATAGCTGGGCAGCCAAAGCACATAAAACCTAGGCCCTATCACGAACAAATTAGCCGCCCCTAGCTAAGCTACACACACAACTCTAGGCCTTTTTTCCTCCACAGGCGAAGGTCTACGCATGCAGCACACATCTAAGAATTAAGGAAAATGACCCATCAAACCAATTGTACACATGAGAGATCATGAAATGAAATGAAATGAGATGATGTGCGACCGAAAAACCATACATCAAACCTCTCATGAATAAAGAGAGCCATAACAAGCTCAAGGAACAATTGTGCCGTCGACCCATCACAGTTCACATCTACACGACCAACGAATCCCCCTTGGAAAATACGATTATTAATGCCTGGATGGGGGTTCTCTTCCCTTGGCAAGCTTTGCATAATATTGCATGCAGATGAATTAGTTTGCAACATGTTGAACAATTCTCACACGCATCTAGTACTACTATAGACTATAGGAGGTGTACGTACGTAATACGTAAACGCAAACCTAAAGGATATGGCCACAATATCTTGCTAGCTACAACTGTTATGTTCCTCTCCCTCTCTCTCTCTATTTCTCTAGAGACTACTTTCTCTCTCTCTCTCTCTCTCTCTCAAAAAATGTTTGAGTGTTGCGTTTGTGATTGCAAATTTCATAGAAATGTGAAGGTTTGCAGTGAGGCCGGAGCAATTAATGAAAGTGATGATTACGGGAAAAGGAAAGAAAGACGCGGGGGGGGGGGGGGGGGGGGTAATAGGGGCTCTGTGGGTTCACATGGAGGGGGTGTACAATTATGTGATTGGACCTTGTACTTCCTCCCCATCACCCAATGCTCCTCCTCCTCTCTCTCCCTCTGATGTTTTACAGCTCAAGGACTCTTTGTTTACTAGTATTTTTATGTACGCTATGCTCACTGAAAGAAAAGGCGTGACATGGGGAATTTTTCAGAGGACAGGGGATTGCTTTTAAAAGTGGGTTTTGTTTATATTGGATTTTGATGGAAGTGTATGCATGCATAACTAGAAGTAAAGGCGCGCCATCATGGGTTGCTCTGTGTGGCTTGTATTATCACTGCTGCCCAACAAATTTGCATCGAACGTTTTTGCTTCAACGAGCCTAGATGTTTAGTTTGCCGTGGAATTTTGCTAGTACGGATTATATGATTCAAACATTAGGGCACGTAAAGTTACACATCGTGGTGGTATGTATAACTTTAAGGCTAATTTGATATTGTTGAAGCTTATGATAAGTTATTCTATAAATAACTTATAGAAATGATAAATTATAAGCTATTGAAAATAGATGTTTGCTAATCATATATCATAAGTTAGCTTCTAGTAGAACTATGCTTAAAGATTATTATAAGTGAAAATAATAAAAATAGACATAGCTTTAGATACCAAAATTAACAAAATAACTTTGTGAGAGATAATGTGATAAGGTTGAAATGTAAAGGGTATATATGGTATGTATTAAGACTACATAGGCAAACGATGCTTTTAAAAGTTTTGTCATGTTACTTCTAAAAACACCATATTAAAGGTAGCAACATTTTCAATAAGCATGCAAACTCTTTTTTTTTTTTGTTGGTCAAATACTATTATTCGCTGCTCCTTTAAAAAAAACAAAAAACACGAAAAAAAACAATACTAAACTGGTCATTAGTCCGTATATGTTAAGATTCCTTAGATAAGCCAATCAGTGTTACTGATACATATTTAAATATACTTAAACTATTGGCTCGATTAAAAGTTATTTCTTTTCAGTCAATTTGCATTCAAGATGGATTGACGTGTTCATTTTCCTTCACTGCCCTTTACAACCCAAAAACACTGTACTATCGATTTAATTTTTGAGCATTGTTGATATTCGGATCATCTAATCACCCAGCATAACAAATACTAATTACGGGTAAATGTGGAAAGGAGAAAGGAAAATTAGCTAAATCTTGTTAATACCTCAGAACTTGATTGAGGTGAAGACGGATTAACAATAGAAATCCTGATCCATGCCAACTCCTAAAAATTTGACACTTCATAGAGATACTTGGCCTAAGAGATTTGGATCCCGATACAGAATACAACTGTTTTGCTCAGCAAAAAACGCAGGATATCCTACAAGGAACGAAGAATGGAGTAATCTACACATGGTATTTAAGAGTGGAACTTAATCCAAGTATTCTTCAAAGAAATATTTAGAATGGAAAATTTAATCGAGATGAAGCTCAAGATAGACAATATCAAGATGTGAACCGAATCTAGATGTGAAGGCATAGAGTGCACCACAGACATGCGGGATGAACTTGATTTCTTTATTAACCAAGATTGTTGGGATTTTTAGAACTCGCAAAAACCCCGAAAAGCACCAAACGCAGCAAATAGAATCACACAAAATTTAACGTGGAAACCCCTCAACAAGGAAAAACCACGAGATCGAAAACAATCTATTATCACCTCCAAATTACAATCTTTTGCACGGATAAAGATTGTCAAACCCTCTCTCACACAATACCCTTTAACCCGGTTACACCCTCTGTTAAACCATGATTACAAGAATATTCTCTCTCTCTCTCTCTCTCTCTCTCTCTCTCTCTCTCTTCCTCTCTTACTTCAAAACCCTAGAATAGGACGTCTTATTTAAAGACATCCCTGACTTGCCCATCAAATTAACTTTGTCTCTAAGAAAGCTACTATGACTGGGCCTAGCCTTCATATCCGCATCCAACTTAGAGTTTAAGTCGGTACCCAATATATCCTCTCTCGACGAAAAATCTCCAAGTGTCTGAACTGCTTCAGAAAAACTCACTCTCTTCTTCTTATTCTTCACCTCTCCATTGTGGACAAGAGTCTGAGAAGAGTCATCTACACCATTAATAGATCACCCATCTAAATAGCAAATATAGTTGTTATTCTTCCTCCCTCTCAAAATAATCACCATCTTTATACACTTTGTACCACTCTCCTTCACTCACATACTTCTACCCACGCGATGCTATCTCACCCAATGAAATTAAAGTAGCACCACATGATAGCGCATATCTCACATGACGAAGAATTCTAACATTCATAGTGTGAAGCTTGAGCCGAACACTCTCAACGCCTTCAACTTTCATCTTCTCGTTGTTTCTAACGATCACGTCACTAAATTCTTCATCCATCTTTAATGTGTCAAAATAATTTTTGTTGTTGCAAACATGCATAGAGGCTGCAGAATCTAACACCCAAGTGTTACTTGCATCAGTACCCGTACTTTCCATCATCAACACCACATCTTCATCACACGCAACTACCAAGGAGTCCACCTTCTTTTCATTTTCTTGAAGCTTCATTTGTCTAATACTCTTCAAATCATCTCGCATCTGAGACCATCTAAACTAAGTGTGACCATTCTCTCCACAATAATAGCACTCCCTTTCACTATCATATCGGGCTCGAGATTTTGACCTTCCTCGATAACTGTCACATCTCCCCTTACTCCTCTCTCGATTAGAACATTTAAAAGCTAGTGCACTCTCATCACCATTAGATGTGCTCTCCTTCCCCATCATTCTTTCATTCTCACGTAGGAATGCTGACACATCATCGAACTTCAAAGTCTGTTTCCCTGCAATTATTGTCTGAACTAACGGCTTGTATGACTTCGGCAAGGAAGACAGTAGGAGTAGCTCCTACTCTTCTTCTTTAATCTCTTCATCAATATTCATAAGTTGACAAACTAGCTGATTAAAGGCATTGATGTGGTCTTAAATTGCAGTACATTCTTCCATCTTCAATGAATAAAGCTCCATCCTCAAACACAATCGGTTGGTCATCGACTTCGATGCATAAATCCCCTCGAGCCTTTCCCATAGCCCCCTTGGTGTGGTCTCGTGCATAACATTGTACTTGATCTCGGGGGCGAGTGCCAAACGAATTGTGCTAACTGCCCTTTTTTGCATGAAACTCCATTCAGCATCTTTCAACCATTCAGATTTCTTCTCCTCCAAAGCTTGATCAACACCTTGCTGCACAAGAATATCTTGAATCGTGCACTACCATACTGTAAAATTTATCTTGTAGTTGAACAACGCAATATCGAACTTCAGACCCGAAGAAGTCATCATCCTTTAACCATAACCAAAATTCAAATCAGTCACCGTAGACATTGAATTTGTTCAAACCAACGTCAAAAACGAACTCAGCATGTCGAAAAATCCTAGGAACGACTCCTTGATCACCAAAATCCGCTTCCAAACCCTCGATCAGAAGACAAATTAATTTGCACCATCGGATTTGATTTAATAACTTTTAACCAAACCCTAAACCTCGTGAATAGTGTTTCGCCGCTACAGTTTTTTTGTTCTCTTGTTCGTTCGATGTCGATCACCGCGCCTCGATCATTGACGCCTTCACCAATTGCACACCGCTCGAACCCCCACGAACCGTCAAACCCCGCTCTGATACCACTTATTGGGATTTTTAGAACTCGCAAAAACCCCAAAATGCACCAAACACAGCAAATAGAATCACACAAGATTTAACGTGGAAAACCCTCAACAGGAAAAACCACGAGATCGAAAACAATTCACCATCATCTCCAAATTACAATCTTTTGCGAGGATAAAGACTGTCAAACCCTCTCTTTCACAATATCCTTGAACCCGATTACACCCACTGTTAAACCCTGATTACAAGAATATTGTCTCTCTCCCTTTCTCTCTTACTTCAAAACCCTAGAATAGGACGTTTTATTTAAAGACATCCCTGACTTGCTCACCAAGTCAACTTTGTCTCTAAGAAAACTATTAGGACTGGGCCTAGCCTTCATATCCGTATTCAATTTAGAGTTTAAGTCGGTACCCAACAAAGATAACACATCTTCACTCCTAACCCACAAATCTAACTCTGATATGTCTTTGTCTTGGTTTACAAAACAAAATAAATAATTAATTAATTAAAAATATTAAATAGATAAACAAAACAATTTCATCCCCACCCTTAACTTTTTATTATATCCCTCAATTCTTGCCACATCTTCGAAACTTAGTTATATTCCTTCTTCTAGCTTGCATGAATGTCAGGTATGATTTGGTCAAGTATTATTGATTAATTAAGGTTGGATATATACTCAATGTATTTAGGTGGCTATATATAGTATAAGGATGTTCTTCATATAATTAAGATTACAAGAGTTCAATTACAAAGAAAAATTAAAAATTAAAAATTAAAGATAATGGGAGAGATATAAATGACTATGATACTCACTATATATCTCAAATAGATCCGCAGTTGTTTACACCAATTACTCCAAAATCTATTCCAGTTAGGCACAGTTCTCGATCATTTGCATTACAGTGAACTAAGTGTATATCTATTTTTGATTTAGTCCAATACAAAGTGGTTGAAGATTAATACAATTACTTAACAATTACTATATCTTTAATATACCATTATGATTTATGAAGAAATAATATATGTGAACAGTTTGTTCCGAATCACATAAAGCACTCCCCACCCTCCTCTGATATAATTCAGAACATTGCTCTGATATGACTTTGTACTTTATGGTTTATGCTACAAGCTGATTATTACAATTTGTGAGGATGACTATTTACTAGCAAAATTACTTGACACTAGCAATATCTCACACGCAAATGCATGTGCTAAAAATATTAAACTTATTAATAATAAAATTTATATTAAAAACTAATTGTAGTTGACCCAACTACTTAGTCTCAATTATCTGCATGTTTGGTATTTCCAGGTTTGATGCGGTTTTCCATGTCATATAGATATTTATGACTAATCACGTTATTTATAGGTTTTTACAGGTTTCATAAGAGTTTTCGCTAATTCAGGTACGTATTTCATAAAATTATGAATAATCATGCTATTATAGGTTTCGTGTAGTTTTTTTATGTCAAACAGATTTCGTGTGAATTTTTCATGTCAAACATGTATTTTCATGTCAAATAAGGTATGTAGTTCATAACAGTTACGATAATTGTGTTATTACAAGTTTTGTATGATTTTTTATGTCAAACAGATATTTATGATGAATTCAGTTATTTACTGATGTTTTATGTTATATTCGCAATTTTATTTTGATAAGATTACCTCCCATAACGATCACAAATTAATTTGTCTTTAGTGGGTGATAAACTTACCATGGTGATCATATACACTTTTTCCTACACACTTCAATAACTACCAAACACAAGAAAAGTGAGAAATGTCTAATCAACAAAAGTTTTTTCTTTTTTTTTCATACCAACTAAATGCAAGAAAAATGTATATATTGATTTCTTGTTATGTTTTATGCGTGAAATAAAACTGAACAATTTATTTTCTTGAAAAAATATAAAAAACTAAAACTTATTTTTTTTGTTTCCCAGTAAGTACATGGGAACGAAACCAAATAGCCCCATAAAGTAGAAGAAATAGAGAGGGTCCGTTTGCATTTTCATCAGATCAGACATTTGGCATGACCTTGATTGATGGCAGTGTAGAGTGTCTTAAAATTTGAACCCTTCCTCAACAAAATTATTTCTTCTCCTTTGTAGCTACCTTCTCCTTTGTAACTGCTCCCATGCTCTTTGAGACAGCCATCTAATATCTATACATATATTCTCTTGACATGGGAAATTGAAGACGTGTGGAATTCATTATAGATGTTGAAATTTGACTGCACTACGTTCAAGAGTCCTTCATCTGTTTGGCACTCTAATTGATATGTTGGCAAAAGAGCTCAAGAGATCCAAGGGAAAAAACACTTTGACCTGTTGGATATTAAATCAAATTTCAAAGACACATGCAAGATTCCTCCACAAATAAAGCTACTTTTAATAAGTGTGCTGAGACATAAAGTTGATTAATATTGAACTTCAGGTGTACTCCCCACCCAAGAGCAAATCTTTAGAGAAATATGCAATTCATCTTATAAAGATTGGTTTCCTCCCACAAAGGTGACAAGGACACTTATTGAGATGAATATTAAATTTCAGGTCTCCTACTCTCCTAAGCGCAAATCTTAGAGATAAATGCTAGATTATAAAAAGCAGGTGCTCTATAACAAATTAAATTTCCAAATTCAAAGTACAAAGCTGCGTTTGACAATTTCAAAATGAGACTGAGCTTGAGTTACATTTAGCTTGACTCATCTAGAGTTTGTCCTTGTAGGGTTGGTGCAGAATAAAAGTAGTTTAAGAGCTAGAATTTGATCTGAAAAGAGAACTATTTTAAATTTAGCTCAAATTTTGCCAGACAAGAAACTAAAATTTAGACTATGTTTATATCCACTAAAACTAGATCTCTTGAGCTACGTAACACACCATTAAAAATTGGAACACAGGAACAAAGGTTTACTGAGCTTTGTTCCCCAAAATGAGGTTTGTAATACTGAAGTTAAGATCATGGTCTGAGAAAATCATGTCTGAGTGGAATTCTCCAAACCCTCTGGACTGGATGCTCAAACAATCATTATAGGTATTGAAATCATACGTGTGTAAATAGAGATTTCAATTTTAATTTAATATAAGCAGAAAGTTTTTTTTAAAGGGTAACATTTACCGGAGTCATATACAATACTGATTATATAAACACATATATTGTCAAAAAGCAATGAAGGTGTGATATGTAAGTCAAGTAAAGCTAGTATTATGTTATCTAACTATCGCAGGGGCTCTGTGGATTCCATTTGGTAAAGATAAAAGGGGGGTATACAAAACAGATGGATAAAACTTAAAAAACACACGGCAAAGCCTCGCAAAATCAACCAGCCACCACACGGTCCCAACGTCCACACAATTTAATAGCAGCAGAAGAATATCAAAAATAGCAGCAAGGGTAATAACTATTGTTCAGATAACACTTAGCTAAAATTACTGCATATCACGTTTGAATTGGAAAGTGCTGTATTTTACTAATATATACTAGATATGAGTTGTCATCTCAGCATACAAAATGAGTTACCAAGAGATAAAAGTGATTGTATTTGAAATCCTCAGAAATTGTCCTCGCTCTGCACACGAACAGCTTAGAGTTTTTGAATCACGACCGAATAGGTAAGGCCAGCTTGCTCAATAGTCTGGGTAGCATCAGTAAGTTTCTTGGGTGGAAACCCAACAGTCTGCAACGTATAAGAAGGCGGAGCTGCTCTTCCACTGCTTGCTGCATGGTTGTCAATAAAGGCCCTAATATCCCCAACAGTATGGTCAGTATTAAAGCGTGCAACTGTTCTCGAACCATCAGCCAATCTCAGTTGAATCGAAGTATTCGGCCTAGAATCGTCCACTACTACAGAAGCAGCAGCAGCTACAGCAGCAGACTCTTGGTTAATAGGCTCGCTAAAAGAAGATTCACCACCGAGAGTTCTTCCTACTCCTTGAAATGGACTCAGACGCCTCACTGGCTCCTGCAATAAAGAGTGTAAGTTAAAGGTGAGCACAAGGTAATGAGAAGTAAGAGGAAATGGTGGATTATTGATTAGAGATGTACAGGGCAGTTTTCTTCTCTCCTTATCAGGTTAACGTGCACTGTGGACCTCCTGTCTTCTGGCTCCAGTTCCTTAGGGCACTCTTGCTTTTTGATGCTCTGCAAAAATCAGATATTAATCAGGACTTTAGGTTTGTCTAACATTTCATAGAATTCAAAGTGAGAAAAATGGGTTGTGGTGATAACTTTATTGAGACTAAGGAAAGTAATATTGCATATATTATCCAATGGAAACAAAAACATTTGCCAATGTAGTTTGCAACCGAGTTCCAGGACCCGTAGGAGTATGAATTGACTTAAGGTGCATTTGTATAAGGTTATGATTAGTCTGAACAGTGTTATTCATGTAAATATCCAAACGGCAAACAAAGATAAATGCTCATAGAATCTAGAAAAAAAACATAAGGTCTACAATTACTAGCAAATGAGTGATACGCAACTCATGCTAAGCTCCATTACAAATAGCTTCCTTTACCTCCTTAATAAACAAACAGATGAAAATGTTTGGTTTCTGAAAATTCTATGTGCAGAATATGCAGAGAGCAAGGCATTGCAAACACCATAGTTCTCTTCCGGGCCATATTTGGCAATGCGATAAGTTCACAGAGTGTAACCAGGATTGTCTCAGCAAACAGATTTTGGACAAGGGAAAAAAGAAGTTCACAGGTAGGGCCATAAAAAACCATTTTTCTTCTCTTAGACTGCAGTACAGACCACCCAGCGAAGTAGAAGTTGAGCTTCAACTTGTTAGGTAACAATGTAACAAAACTGCCCAATTTGTAAGTCCTAATTGTTCATTTCATTCAGAGCGCGATACATGATTATCTCGACAAAAGACAACATATCAGAAGTACAAGTGTATAAGAAATACCTCTAAAAATGATTCATTTGCAGGATCGTCAAACCTTCTCAATGGCCCATCATCAACAGTAAACCCATTCCTCCAAAAATATATATTATGAATAACATTGTCAGGGGGTTGAGGAGCTGCGGGCACTGTTTCACCTGAGAGAAGTCTACCAGTCCCAGTAAAATTTCTTGAGCTTGAAGATGGATGAGGCTCAAAAGGCCCCTGCATAGCTCCCATTTGCCTAGCTCGATCAAATAGTGCATCGATATTATTTCCCCCCTTGGTAGGATCTTGAACAAGCATTCCACTGCATGACAAGTACAGTATTAACAACCACTCCAAAAAAAGAAGCAGTTTTGATTACTAGGAGAGGGCCTCGAAAACACAACAGATCGGAAGACAACTAATGTGTAAGGAACAAGCATTCCACTGCATGACAAGTACAGTATTAACAACCGCTCCATAAAAAAAAGCAGCAGTTTTGATTAATAGGAGAAGGACGTGAAAAAACAACAGATCAGAAGACAAATAATGTGTAAGAAACATTTGATAATCAAAACTTCTAGCAGCCAACAATTTGCAATAGAGTTTTGGATGAGTTTTCTTGTTGTTTGAGAAGCTAAAATTACCAAATACTTGTTGTTTGAGATAGATACATCTGTCCAAAAGAGTTTAGCAGATTGCATAAGATAAACCAATTTGATATATGTTGGTGAACCTACAAAATGAATAAGAAAAGGTACTGAAGCACTAAGCACAAAAAAAAAGTTTACCCCAGCGTTGCAGCCATATATCATATATGCATATGCCTAATACCTCTTGGATGCTGGATACATATTCAGATTAGTGAATACTTTTAATTGCTCCCTTTAAAGCATTCTGAAAATTCGCAACATCAGGCATCCGTTTCTGAATAAAGATGTCAATAAATTACTGCAGGAATGATGAGAAACCACACTTCGTAGATGCATACATGCATTTTACTAGCATTGTCATAAATGTTGATAATTGTTTCAGGTAGATTATTTATAAATTAGAAGATTTTTTTTTAATGCCTAGCTACAATGCTTTCATTGGATTATTTAAGTGCATCTATATCCCTATTCTGAATTTCTAAGACAAGCCAGGGCAGCAAACACATATATCTCTGGTCCAAATTTCTAAAAAAGAACCTAATTAGCCTTGACATCAAATTGAACAAGGCACCCCACTTCAAGCATACCGAATACTCATATAAGTTTAGCATGAATACCCCTTCTCTCCCCAAACAACCTATTTTTCATTGAACCGCATGCATATAGAAGGACCAAGCATCATAAGCTGAAAAGATGGTAATATTTTATGTTGATAATGATTGTTCTAGAATGCAGAATGAACAAAAAGTTGGTGAAACTCCCAGCAACCATTTCAACTTATCAACAATTAACCAAGCGATTAAGCTCCACAATACAAGAACACACCCTTTTCATAGTAGAAGCAATACTAAGTTAGTAGATAAGTAATTTAATCAACATTAAAAAAAACTCAAACAGTATTAACAGAATAGACTGATTGCTCCAAAAATATTTCTTGTATACTTCACGAAGTTTCAATTTGAGTAATCAGATAATCATAGTTTTTGCAAGCATCAAGTATGTAGGATCAGCATATAGTATTATGGAAGCATAAAAGTCAATAAACATGCAAGAGGTTAGTTAACTGAAACTGAAAGTGAAGGACTTTAACAGAATATAGTTCCATCCAAGGTTTAAGAAATCAGTTTTAGTTGAGGCCATCAAAATTTAGTCTAATCAATTTTAATCAGTCACAGGAGCTCTGGAACATGTTTACATTTTCAATATTAAGTTTTGCTCAAAGATATAAATATTTTAACTTAAAACATGAAACTAACTTTTGAATTACACTTGAGAAGGCACTAGAAGATTATTAAATTACATGAACATAACCTTTGGACTTGTGGCTGCAGTATTGGTTCGTTCTATTATCATCATAATTGTATTGAAAATAAGCAATAATAACATTTTATATATCACATCCAAACTTTTGAAAGTAAGGCCTATTCATACAACTCACATGTGAGTTAAATGATTCGAAACTTAGAACTTTTAACTTAAAGATTGAAAATATGAATTTATGATTCAAGTTTATAATCGGTCTAACAATTCATTAAGTCAGAACATTTAACTTAAAGGTTGAAAATATGATTTTGTGACTCAAAGTAAAGTTTATAATCAGTTCAGTTTAGATTTTTAAACCCAACCATAACTTGGATCCGTAGAACTTATGACCACAAGGCACAAATACACAAATATATTCATTGTATCTCTATGAACAACAACAGGAAGCGGCAACGGCTCTTCTACATGAAGGGAAGCAAAGAATATACAAGCTGAAAGAGATAAGATCATTAGCTTCAGGTTAGATTCACCATTTCTCTGTATGCGTCTGTCATTACCAAGGGCGGATCTAGACACCCACTTAGGGTGCTGCTGCACCCATGAAATTTACAAATTTGCATTTGAAGCCTTCAAGTGATTGCGATCAGCCTCCCATAAATTTTAACAATTTGCATCCCGACCGTTATTGTACCCATTTGCTTAGAAATTAGAAGCCCATTTAAATTTAAAATTATAAGATCGAATGGGCCCATACACTACAAACCCAAGACCAATATACGCCTTCAAATTCAAAACTAATACTAAAACCCCATTACCTACTATCCAAAACTCTCCCTCTCTTTCCTGGGATCATCATCCCAATTTCAAAGAGCAAAGACCAAAACCATAACTCTCCAATCTCCGCACAATCCCTTGTCAGCCCGGGCACTCACGTCAAGGCTGTCCTTATCGCCTCCACTACTTCAATCTTCTCCAGCCTCCTCCATCTCTCCTCAACTCCTTGCCAAATATCAAATGAGTTGAAATTTTCTTTTGGATTGTTTTTATAAAGACTTGATATTGTTTTGTTTGGTTATTCATTAACACATTCACATATTTTCTTCTATTGGCACGCTAAAAAAATTTAAATGCACCAAGAATCCAATTGAATAAGTTAGTTTCGTTTATCAAGTAGGTTTTTCAATTTTATTCAAAAATATAAATACATTAAAGTGTAAAAGGAATATATGACTAATGGATTATTTTCTTACTCTGAGAATTTGAGTCACTTAAAAATTAGTCATAGAAAGCAAAATTTATGACAATATATAGTTAACAGGTTGCATTTTATTTTTAGATAAATAGTTACTTGTCCACCCCCTAAGAAATTTTTTTTGGATGCGCCACTAGTCATTCCCCTAAATATTCCTCCCAATATCTTTAACGGGTTTTGACGGCTTCAAGCTAGTGTCTTTATGATAAGGATTTTTTGTAATCTTTTAAGTAATACCAGAAGGGTTTTCTGTTACTCCACTGCAGCCACCTAAGCTTAAAATTCTGCAACTTTTTAATATTGAAAACAAACCTTTTTTGTTTGTTGCATATTGACTCCTCTCCAAAAGGGTAGCAAATGAGCGAGCCTCCCTCTAGGCTTGGTATCTCGTCTTCGTAAGCCAAAACAGTGAATTAAAGAGCAAATGTTAATAAGCCAACTTTATGTCTGACTTACAGAACCGTTAACATATAAACCAATCCTTAAAAAATACTTAATTTACCACCATACATGGTATCACATACAGACTACCGAAAACTATCTCTACTAAAATTATAAAAGAAAAATAAATCAGCGTGTCAATCCTTAAGAATACTTAATTTACCACCATACATGGTATCATAAACAGACTACCGAAAATTTATCTCTACTAATATTATAAAAGAAAAATAAATCAGCGTGTCAATCCTCAAGTCATCCCTGCCCTCCAGCATATACCTATTAGAGAGTTGTGGCGACAAAATTGGTTCAATTATTACAATCTAGGGTTTAACTTTTTTTTTTTTGGTTTGACAAGGTAATTTCCCCATAATCCTTCGACCATGGGTATAAACCCGGGCATTGCTAAGGGGCAACCCCCAACACACAACCTCAGGTGCTCTAGGAAATTAATTTCCTATAGGTGCTCCCCAAGAGAGTCGAACATGACGCCTTGGTGTACTAATTATAGGCAACTTATCAACTCGGCTAGACCCTTTTGGGTAGGGTTTAACATTTTAGTCCTAACTATATATAATCAACCAAACCCTAATCAGATGACTTTCACTCAAGCCAACAAAGTAAAAAACCCTACATTAAGTAATTTTCCATTCCATTCTAAAAGTAGATCAAGCTACAAGCATAGGTTATGGTCTGACATCATATAAGAACCCTGAATCAAATGAAAAACCTTACTTTTTCTCTCCTCCAGTACAGTACCCCTACATGATAGTCGTAATGACAGAATTGGTTCAATTATTACAATCTAGGGTTTGAAACTTTAGTCCTAACTACATAGTCAACCAACCTCTAAATCAGGGACTTTCCATCCAATACATCCACAACCCTAACAAAGTAATCAGTTAGACCCGTATCAAATACAATCCCAACCACATCATATTTCAAAAATAGCACATCCAAAAACCCTAGATTAACTGGATTCTCACATCATATTGCACAATTCCGAATCAAGCGAAAAATCTCACCTTTTCTGCTTACAGTGCAGTATCCTACTTGATAGCCATGAAGACAGGATTTATTCAATTATTACAATCTAGGGTTTGAAATTCCAGTAACTACAAATCAACCAAAAACCTCAATCAGGTAATCTTGCTCGATCCATTACTCACACCCTTAACAAAGTAATCAGTTAAACTCATATCACGTACAACCCCAACTGCCTCGTATTTTCAAACTTTTCAGAACAAGGAATTGGTTCAAATTCACTTATCACAATCTAGTTTTCAAATTCTAATCCTAACTACATAATCAAATGAACCCTAAATCAAGCAACTTCGCTCGATCCCAAAGATGTCACATCCAAAAACCCTAGTCGCATGTTACAGAACTCTGAATCAAGTGAAAAATCTCACCTTTTCTCTCCTCCAGTGTAGTACTCCTGCGGCCCATCAGAATCGCTATCGGATCCGGCGTCGGGTCGCCGGTTCAGATCCGCGAGCGTCCGTATACCGCCGCGCCCGCTGCTGGATCCCGTCGTCGCCTTCTTCTTCTTATCCTCTCTCGAACTCATCGCCGACGGATAAATCGAGGGATTCGGAAAAGAGAAAGGAGGGATTTCCTCTTCGAGCTCTTAGACGATTTTTTTGATGGTCTCCTCCTCTTTTGCTGACGAACTCAGATCTCTTTGTAGTCTTTATTACTTGGGTGGAAACTGGGATAATGGGCCTAGATCCATTATTCTGGTTGCTGGGCCCTTATTGGGCTTGAATTAAGATTTATGGCCTGTTTGGGAGTTCACTTGGGGAAGGGAAAGGAATGGGGGAAATTTCCCCTTCCTTCCCTTCCTCTCCATTACACCCCAGTTTGGGGTGTAAGAATTTGGCTCAAATTTCCCCTCCATTCCCCTCCTAAATAGAACTCACAAACAAGGTTAAAATTAGATTTCTCTTCCCT
>JBAKGM010000233.1:39028592-39039031 GCA_037177215.1 Asparagus racemosus
AATAGTATTGTCAGTTTTCCATGAGATTTCCTCTCAAAAAGCTCGGAAGTTGTTTTCCAACTATTCTGTACTTTTTAAGAAATGTTTTCCATAAATCTAGAGTGAACCAAACACATGAAAACTCAATTATAGGAAAACTTTTAATTACGAAATTGCCATTTTCTAAAAACTTTTCCCAAAAGTGGTGAACCAAACACCCCCTAATTCTATTTTGGTAGAGTTATTATGTTTTGGTAGTTGACCTTATCTTGATTTTAATATTTGTTTGTATTGTAATGGGATATCATGTTTTGACTTACTGTTTTGCTTTGAGTTAACTGTTTATTCAGATTGATTTTTTTATTTTTTTATTGTTTGATGTGAGACTTGCTTGAGTCACTTCTTTTTGGTAGTTCATCTTATCTTGGCATTCTATTTGTTTGAATTGTAAGGCTGTTATGGGATATTTTAATGTTGTGAGTTACTATTTTTTTTCAGATTTTTCTTTTGCCTGGCTTCATGCTAGTTCTATTTAGCTTGACTTACTGTTTTTGCTGCTAATCTTTATCTTGGTTTTATATTTGATTTGTTCTGTAATGGGATATCATGTTTTGAGTAAGAGTTCTGTTTGATTTACTATAATATCAAAAATTAACTTATGGTCAAATTGATCGCAATTTTGTAATGGAAAAACATAAGTTATACTACCATGAACCCGTACAGAATTTAATTTAGTTGTCTAATAAGATCGCAAAACATGTATAATGCATTTGCATGAAAGTTGTAGTGAAACTGCGAAGTCTGTGATTCTGTGAATTGTGAAATATCATTTTGTTGGATATTAGACTTGACTTTTTATTTGTGGAAAATTATTCACTCTGTTTGGTGTGTTAAGATTATAGATTAAGACTTATTATGTGTTTTGATAGGTGAAAATTATGAACTTTTGGGTTGTGCACCTCCTTAACTGAGGCAGTTGTACCATATTGCACCTTGCCAATAGTGCGGCTAAAGGGCTTGCGCCCCGCATTGTACCTAGCGCCTTTATAGTTGATATCACTGTAGACTATAACAAATAATGATCTCACTTTTCTTTAAAAGCAAAACAACACAAGACAAATAAGAAAATAAAAATGATAAGGATAGTCGCTGACTCACTGTAATGATAATAGGCTCATTGTTTGCTTCATATTTGCATTGTACTTATAAATACTTATGATACAATGTTTCATGATTAGAGTCTTAGACATTCGGAAAAAGATTCATACAAAGATGAAACACTACCTTGTTTAAGTGGCTGAACCAAACGAGCGCAATATTGAGAACTGCCATACTCCTGTCGCCAACCAGAACAAAGTGAAAGAAATTATTGTTAACTTTTCGAAGAAGTGGAATAAAACAACATAACACACAAACAAGTAAATTTCGTAAGTTAGAATCAATCTCTGCCAGAAGACATCTATCAAATGCGGATGCAAGAAAAGGGTGGTATCGTTGTACAGACAAGCCTGTTTTCCTATAATAATTCGGGTCTAACAATTAAAGTAGAACAGAAAAAATTGAATGCTATACATATATCCTACACCTTAACTATGCATTTGCAGATTGATAATATTACATACATAAATCTCGTATAACATCTGTTAGCAAGGACGGATATAGGTAGAATGAGTGTGGGGGCACGTGCACCCTTAAATATTTCCAATATATTAGGATTTATTTACACTTTTAATAGGTGCCCCCACAAGATTTTTACTCGGTGTCCCTACAAAGAGAATAATTGTGAATGACATTGTTGGAATTTAGTAGTATTTTGTTCACTTTTGTGATGAAAATGAAAATGATTGTGTTGATAGGAAAACCTTAATGAAAATTATTATGTGGTGAGATATTTGTTATTATTATATAAATATTTTTTGGGCTATAATTTAAATTGTAAAAGTCACTAATCTGTAATATAATTGTATAGGTGTTCCCTGAGGAAAAATTTTCTGGACCCGTCCCTATCTGTTAGCAAGATCCTTCAAAAAAGAGCACATATTCAAACTCAATTTTCAATTTTCTGTTTTATTATATTGTATTTTTTCTCATTCTGATATCGAGGATGAGATGCTCCTATTGAGGATAAAATGAGAGAGAATCAGTTGAGGTGGTTTGGTCATATACAACGGAGGCACTCATTTATTATCCCATCTTTTAGTGTATACGCACAAGATCATCATAACATTCTCATTTCTGCTATTCTCATTTTTGCACTTGTTTTTTAATTTCCCAACATTCCGATACATAAAGCATTGCTAGTCTTACAATTGTTATATAGAATTTAACCTGGTAAAATTCAATCCCATACTTATTAGGACATTAACGTAATAAGTATTGGAAATATATACAAGTATCCATGCAAAACTGCCATCACTATTACATGGGTTTTACCGCACCGAACCTACTAAACTAGTTGGTGAGCAATGCTTAACCACACAGCTCCGCAAATGAAGATCTCCTAACTACTACACATTTGATGAGGTCAGGTTCAGGGCCCAGGTCACAGTTACCACTCTATTCAGAAGCCATACATGCTGGGTGAATGAACTAATAAAGCACCATTTGCCTTGCTATGTTTAAGGAGTAGCACTTAGTAGAGCATTACAGGAAGTAATTGAAAATTAAGAACACAACAAACGAACCAAGGAATTGCATTCTGGTCATACATGTTGCATTTTGTTTCCTTACTATCGAGAAACCACACTCTGATAATCTAACTAATGGTTTTAGGCTTTTAAAAGTTTAAAAAATATAAAATTGTCAAGTAAACCATAAAGAGAGAGTTTTTTCATCTCAGATGTTTGTGCTTGAAATCACATGTCATATTAACTAAGCTAGACATCTCAAAATTACAAGGAGAAGAAGAGATATAGTGGAATTTTTGTAAAAAGTGTTGATCTAGAAGATGAGTTAAAAATATCCTTTAGTGAAAGAAACTCATGACGCATGAGAGCTATGAAGAATACATGCTTCTATCTGAATCATGCCGCACATGCGTAGAAATTGTAACATGCACTTCTTGCAGTGACATTGCCATGTTGCATGTACTATAGCTATTTGCCCACCTCTCATGTTCCATGGTTCAGTTTCGGTGGGTCCTTCTTCATACTCCATGCTTAACTTCAAACTGACAGACATGATTGTAATGAAACCTCACCAGTCCTTCTAAGTATAAAATTATTTTCAAAGAAACTTTCACAAGTATATATTTGGTAAGTGGTAAGTGGTAACACTTCACAGGCAAGAAGGCTAAAGACCCAAATTTAATGACTTGTCACCAAAAATAATTACACAGACTTTTCTTTACAGTTTAAGAAGATAGGTGGAAAATACGGGCATGCTCAGAGATTCTGTAAGATTGTCGCATTCGCATCAGGCTTCTGAAACAAAGATTTACCAAAGCCTAGCAGAACTTGATTACGGGTATCTTAATATGATCCATCACTACTAAAACAAGCTTCTCCTAGTTAACATGCAATAAGATAATTATACTAGGAACTAAAATGAAAAGAGGGAGAAAATAACTGCATAGCTTGAGCACAAGAAATCACCCTTGATATGGGTACTGTCCATCCATGCTGTGGAGTCCAATTTAAGGATGGCCGCAAGTCCTTGCAAAAAGCTTCATAAACTTTTCCTTCACCAATTGGAGGATCAGGCAACTTTATCTGTAGACATAAACA
The DNA here is from genome assembly GCA_037177215.1 of Asparagus racemosus. NCBI lineage: Eukaryota > Viridiplantae > Streptophyta > Magnoliopsida > Asparagales > Asparagaceae > Asparagus > Asparagus racemosus. The sequence goes on from JBAKGM010000233.1 coordinate 39,032,297, forward strand.
GAGAAAAACTTCTTATTTTTAAAACTACTTTTCTTTATGATACCCCATCAGTGATGACTGAATATAACAAAGAAAATTCACTTTCAGTTATCACAAAAATGGAACTCATTAAGGCAGCTGGGATATCCATAATCATAAAAAGTAACTTGAGATGAGGTCATAAACTAAAAAGGAATAAATGTTCAAATGCACAGTATGCAATTGACCATGTCAACGTTAAGCCTACTTAATTCAATTCAAGCATCATAATCATCATCAGTTAAGCGCTTAATCCTTTAAACAAAATAGGGTGGGCTATCCAAGCATACATCCATAAAGAGAAGGTTCAAAAGAAAACTGAGTCAACTTTGTGAACTTTGTACCTTTTTCCTAGCTGGAAACTGGGTAAGAGAGTTATGTTTATGTAACAGGCTAGTGATAACATCGCTAGTGGCACTGTTTTAAAAAGCCTTCGCCTAGTCCGCCTAGGCGTACGCCTAGGCCTAGGCGGTACCTAGGCCGCCTAACTAGCGCCTAGCGCCTAGGCGGTACCGAGGCTGTCCACCTAGATTTTGGGAGTGTTTAGGAAAGCATTCTCTACTAACGTGAACTGCACCCTTTAGGCCTTGATCGTGATTTTCTGTGTTGCACTCTCTACGTCCTCCAATCTCCTTCAAACTCCTTTAACCTCCAAATATGAACACCTCCACTACCTTCTCCGACCTTCAACAAAACCTCCTCAATCACCACTTAATGAAGAAAAAAATCCGCCCAAACACCAGTCCGTCACCTAAGCTTTCTATAACATTGACATTTACTATTAATTATTGTAATTTAAACAATAAAAAAAGAAAACCTCCTAGGCTCTAGGCGTCGAGTCCAATGCCTAGTCCTCCTAGCGCTTTCTATAACCATGTTAGTTATTATTTTGGCTATTTAGTATTTAAGTATGCCTGACTTATTGTGGATCTAAGATTGCTATCTTTTTTTTATTATAAATTTATATGAATTTAATACATATTTTTATCAATTATTATAAATAAATAATTTTAAAAATAGCCAAACGCCTAGACGCCGCCTAGGCGTATGCCTAGGCATCTAGGCGCTAGGCGCCGGCTCAAACGCCTAGTCCGCCTAGCGCCTTCTGTAACATTGACTAGTGGACATGCAGTGCACTCTTATGGAACCCAAGAGAAACTGTTCCTTCTCCAAGACAAAGAGTACAGAAAAGAAAGAGATTAAATGATGATAAGATTGCTTATAAGGATTCTTATTCAAGTTTAAGGCATCATAAAATCCAAAATAGCTGAGTAGAAAATTAGACTACATAATCGAAAAACAGCTGAGTAAAAAGTTGGAATATAATTTCAGATCTCTATTCAGTAATTAATCTCAAAACTCCTATATATTTGTCATGCATGTCTTAGCGACTCCTAAAACCTGTTAACTCTTTTTCTCCAGAACTTATTACCTTTGTCGGTCAACACAGCCGGATAATAAACCATAGCCCAAAGCTAATGGTATCACAAGCCATGTTTACTCCGACTAGTATAGCTCTTGATCCATTCCTCTTGACAACGTATGTGAAATCACCCCAATAGGAAATTTACATTGTTCTTTACTCGCATATGTCGAAACATCTACTGACAAAATCCACTGGTTAGGAAATAGCTTGGACGTGCGCTAAGTGTTTTCTTCAATTCTATAATTCAAGAACTAATGTATAACATTTTTAAGCACGGAGAAAGGGGAAGTAAAAATATATATGATTTTGTTTATAAAAATGTGTTACTGAGACATCTATGTAATCGTCAACCTCTGGCAAGTGAAACAAAAGATATGGCAATGACAGTGATCAGAAAGTTCCAAACTTCCAATACACAGAATATTCCTATTTAAAAAGAAAGGATTTATATCTGTAATGTGTATGTGTAACTAAGTCTAGAAGAGTGGATGAAGTCATTGAAATGGAATGGCCAACGCACAAAGTATCAGAAAGTAGAAATCTACTACTATACACAGGTGGTAAAGTACCTCAAATTGAAACACAGTAATCGAAATAGAGTATTTCCCACCATCAGCTTTGAATTAAAACAGAGAATTTAGACTGCTCCACTTACCTCTACACATTAGTCCAGAGGTTTATACAAAAAGATATTTGATAAGATGTTTAATAAACATGTGAAACCAGTGATCGTAAATTTCCACCCAGTGAACATGTCCTCACAAGTAAAAGGATGATAGGAAGTTGTTGTTGAGTAAGATAAGTTTCTTTTCACAAAAGATACTATCTATAAGTCACATCAGGGGTACAAATTTACTAAACAAACTTTGTGAATGATGGAGGTTAAAGTAATTAACTGCACAGTTGAATGGTTATACTATTACTAGTTATGTATCTCAGATTTGTAGTAACGATAAAATTGAGAGATGGTTCACTTTCTAGTCATTCTGCATCCTCGACAGCGTGGAAGGAAAAACAAACTATTGCAATGAAGCCAATATTGCTAAGACACTAACATAGATTAAAGTTAGATTAGAGTTAGATTAGTACCAAAATAAAGGCCTAAGTAGGTATCTATAAATTTTTAAGTTGACATTCCAGTTAGAGTGCAGTTGCTCTAGGATGTACAAAGCTTAGGTTTCTTGAAAGGAGGCATCCTTATGCACTTGATACACTAGCAAATAAATACAAAAATTTACAAGAGTATTAAGAGCTTAGAAATGAAAAAGAACCTAACAAGAGAAAGGAAAGGCAAAGAAAGGGGTGTAGTGTAGGGCACAATTCCAAAGATAAAATCACTTTAAAATGTTGCAAATAAAACTAACAAAAAAATTACCCAGCAAAAAAACAAATATAAGAAGTTGATTAGAACCTGAAAGAAATTAACTAAAGTGTCTCTACGGAAATGCTACTTGACTAACATGAGTCTCTTAACTCATTAAGAGAAGTGAGCCTGATTCTAGGTGGAATAGAATCTCAAGAATTTAGTCAGTAGTCATTGATTTTAAGTAAGTCCAATAGCAATTGTGTAAGAATTAATAGACGATGTTAGTAGATGAAATGAAAGTATATTCATTTATTCAAACAATAGTATATGACAACTTTAGGTTTAAATTCTCCATCATGGTGACTACTCCACACTATGCGAAAAGAATCCAGATCTTTGTTGCATGCCGCAGACTGGGAAATTAAAGAGGCATGGCGTCTGTCCCGCTGCTTAATGACAGTTGGTCCATCATTTGAAGATGGCATGCAGGCAAATAGAAAAGTATATGCAATCACAATAATACATCTCATAGGAGTACACTGACCAAATGTAGCAACTGATTCCAGCTAAAATAATACCTCAACTCTATCATTCCCCAATATCTGGGTAACTCGGCCAGACCAGAAACAACCATCAGACCACCAATCCACCAAATCCCCCACTTCCCAGTCATCCTCAACAATAGCAACCACATCAGCTGCTGGATATGAGTCAGGACGTGCGCTTTCATGAAAGTAAGGTGGGAATGTCGGGCGCACCATAAGCTCTAGTTTATTGTCGTCGTGTGATTTAGAATATCGTGGGGGCTTTTGATACAACTTTGTCCATGTTATCTCTGTCAACATCAAGTTATGAACAAATGAGCCAAACATGATTATTGGTAGCTACCATTTTAATTGGTGGTCAACAATGTTGCAGGTATATGATAATATGGCTCCAATTAAAAAAAATATACTGACATGAAGAATGATATATAAAAGTCAGAAGCATAGTTTATAAACTATACAATTCCTCCCCAAGACAATCACCTCCTCCTAAGTAATCAATTAAATGATTCACAATTACCTATCTCGTCTGCGGAACTGGACAAGCAATATATGTGAAGAACATCCATCATAGTTTCTAAAAACAATTGTCTTCATAAACTTGCATGCCGATAGATAGCAATGAGATTATAGAATTACTTACTTTCATCTGGGAAGTCAAAGAACTCTAAAAAATAGTGAATATTTCCTTTCTTTCCACGTATTTCCTTTATCTGATAGAAATCATAAGATTAATAGATTAGGAAGCAAGCGTAAAAAATGATATTAAGCAAAAGTATTTTTATGAGTATTCAGAAATCAAATAAGAAAGTACCGACTGAAATAATAATCAATATCATGAGTGGTAGATAAGAGGCATTCGTGCAATGGAAGGCAACACTAACAACCTAACAAAAAGACATGACCTTACACACTAATATATAGGGGCTTCTAATTCCCATTATAAAATGCATTTATCTCATACTCGACATAAGAGTGCTTTCACATATTAAGATATCTTATTGCGCTTACTACAATTTCTCCCACCTAATTGTCATGGATTATTTCAGACAAAAACAAAAACAGAAAAAAAAAAATTCCCTGTGGGTTAAAACTGCACAAACGACACAACATCTTCTATCAAGCATCACCTCAAACTGCCAACTCTAAATCTTAGCTTTCCATATGTTATATAAAGTCAGAAAGGTTATGCCAGTTACAAAAACACAATTCGTAATGAAAGTACAACGGAAATAAGATGTAAAATACACTTCACTATGAGAAGATTATGGCATTTTCACACTGCAACGAACTCCAACTTTCTAATTCAACATCAATCATATGTTCTCATGCATAACTGAGATGAAGTTATGATACAAACGAGGAGATCGGTTTTCACCCGTGTCTGTAGAACAACCTACCTAACTACCTAAGGAGCAGTTCAATTCATGAAACAAATATATCAGTGAGCAATCCAGAAAAGTAAACAAATATATTGAAATTATAAACTACCATAAACAAGCATAATGCAAGATTCCATATCAAAATACTTGGAAATGGAAAAATCACCGGAAACAAGAGCATGGCCCCAAAATGTACCTTACAGCGGAACCAAGCACTGCGATAGCCATTCATGAAGCTCTTTGACTCAGCCTCTTGTCCGACTTCGAAAGGCAAGTGGTTTTGATTCACTGCCATCCTCCTAATGTGACGAACTCTTCAATAAATGATCAAAAATTTCCTCATAAACGAAATATGGAGCGAATAATAAATATAATAATAATTCAAGATGATAAGTCTCCAAAACTAACCCTTGATTTTCCCAAGAACAAAAAACCTCGTCGGGGAAGAAAAATGACCTTGGATTCTGATCGCGAGGGTAGCAGCGGAGAGTTTTGGATTAGGGTTTTGAAAAGAGAGAGAGGTCAAAAGAGGGGATGAGTGTTTGCGCTCGTTAAATGAGTTTTGGATTAGGGTTTTTAAACAAAGATAATTTTCGAGAGAGGAAGAAATAACGACGTTTGCTCGAGTTAAACGGGTCTAAATACGGCTTAAATTCGTTTCTTGTCGGCCCGCTAAAGGAAAATAAACTGCAAGTCTGAGTAAATGAGCTGCTTAAATGGGCCTTAGCCCGCTTGAGATGTACGCAGTCAAAAAACTCCGCTTGAGAAGTACGCAGTCAAACGCCGGTAAAACTATGACTTTTTTTTTTTGAGGGAAAAGTATTATTGATTTATAAATTGTAGTTCTTAACCGCAAATAAGAAAATTATATGGTTTCCATTAGAAAGCAACGATTTTTATTTAGGGGTTGTTTGGTTGGTAAAAAAAAATAAGGAAATCTATTATAGGAAATCTATTTTCTATAATGGACTTTTTTCTTTTGTTTGGTTCACCTCTTAAAAGTGAGAAACGAGGAGAGAAGAGATGAGTTGTCATCATCTTATTAGAGGATGTGACACAATTTTAAGAAAACTCATTTCATGATTTTTTTTTTTTTTTAGGAAATGAATAGAAGACAAGTTTTAGTGATTTCCTTATCTTATTTTCCTTTTCTTTGATTTTAGCAAATCAACCAAACAGCCCCATAACTGTCATAATATTTCTACCAAAAATTGAAACATTTGAAAGGTTGGTCCCGCTTCAAACAACTACAAATGATATGATAACAATATATGAGTACAGTGCTCTTGACAAATTCTATCATTTCAATTTTTTTCTTATAGTCCTTATGTGATAAGTGATATTGTCTCACTTATGTCAGTGGTGAGTGACGTGTCAGTTGGAGAAACGATAGATTCTATCATTTCAATTTTTTTCAACTCTATTTAAGAGGATAAATTCCCTCTTTCCAGGCAACAATGTTTAAGCTGTACTTTATCTAATCACGCTTCTATTTGCTTTGTTTTTTCGGGTTTCCCAACAATTTCATAGGATTTTCATATTTGAAAAGATTTCGCTCCAATCCGAAGATTTTATTAAATCTATTCCTAATTGGTTTCACAGTGCCCCTTCTTGTCCCTTTGCAGCTAAGAATATTGTGAACAAGTTGAGGTTTGTTAAGGAAATAAAAATAAAAATTGGGTTCATACTAGTTTTTACAGTGTACAACAAAAGAAGAAAGATTTGCTTGCAAAAAGTATTGGAATTTAATGTGATAGAGGAGAATAGAACTTTGACTGATGATGAGTTTATTCAAAGAGAGGGGATGAGTAATGAGATGAATGACATCCTAGCACAAGAAGAAATTATGTGAAAACAAAGAGCTAAAGCCCATTGGTTGAAAGAGGGTGACAATTACACTTCCTACTTTCACATATTGGCTAATGGAAGAAAAAGAGCTAATTAGATTTTGTCTCTTATGATTAATAACTAGTCTTTTAGTCCGTGCTAAGCACGGTCTGATCGCAATTCTTTTATAATTCGTTGTAAATTAATCAATCACACCCAATATGTTAAGTT
>JBAKGM010000233.1:39039131-39062153 GCA_037177215.1 Asparagus racemosus
AGAAGTGCTGAGGTGTCAACCTGTGAGAGGGTTTGAGGCAAAAGGTTTTCGTTTAAGGTATACATATAGTAACAGATACTCAAGTCAATATAGAAGAAGAGGTTGCTCAAGCTTTTCTTGATCATTACAGAGCAGTGTTTGGTTATGTTGTTGATAACAGAGCAACTCTAAATTGGAGTAGACTTTTTTTTAGAGTGATTGGGGTGCTAGTGATCTTGAACAACCTTTTACTCTAGAGGAAATAAAAGAGTCAATATTTGCAATGAAAGGAGATAAATCTCCTGATTATTTTTCTATACTTTCTTTTAAACCTGTTTGGGATTGTGTGCAAAATGATATCGAAAGACTTTTTGATGAGTTTTTTAAAAGGAAATTTAGAAATCAATATGCTGAATTATTCCCACATTATTCTGATTCCCAAAAAATCTTTGGCTTTGACTGTCAATAATTTTAGAACCATTAGCGTGCTTAATGTGGTTTATAAAATTGTGATAAAAGTTTTGACAATTAGGCTTAATGTAAAACTTCATATGTTGATTGATCTAGTGTCATCTGGGTTCATTAAAGGGAGATATGTGCTTGAGGGGGTGGTTGCAGCACAAGAAATAATATCTAATTCTTTTCAAAATAAGGAAGTGGGAGGAGTTTTGCTGAAATTGGATTTCTTAGAAGCTTATGATATATTTTTTTTATTGGAAATTCATCACTGAAGTCCTTAAAGCTAAAGGTTTTAGTACAAGATGGACTATTTGGATTTCTATTTGTTTAAAGGGTGGTCTTTCGGCGGTTGTTTTGAATGGTAAACCAGGACAGTGGATTTTATCCAAAAGAGGAGTGAGACAAAGCGATCCTCTATCTCCTATCTTATTTGTTCTAGCTACTGACTCTTTTGCTAGAATGTTTCTCTTTGGTTGTTGATTCCAATTTAATTGAAGGGCTAGATCCTAATCATATGATTCAAAAAGTCATATGCTTGCAATATGCAGATGATACCCTTATCTTCAGTGAATCTAAGAGAGTGCAGTTAACTTTGTTGAAGTCGATCTTATATAGCTTTGAGTTGGCCTCTGGCTTGAAAATAAATTTCAATAAAAAGTATGATCATTGCTTTACAGAACAATGGGAGCCTTCAGAATTAACTAGCAATCATGATGAATTGCAGAAGTGGTAGCTTCCCAGTTACATCTTGAGCTACCTCTTAGACCAGGAAAACTTCACAGTTCACAGAGAAGATTGGTTCCCTTTGTTTAAGAAGTTTGAGAGAAGATTAACCATTTGGAAAGGAAAATCCATGTCTAGGAGAGGTAGGCTAATTCTTGTCAATTTAGTCCTATCACCTATGCCAATTTTTTGGATGGCATTTTTTCAATTTCCAGTGTGAGTTTGTGGTAAACTTGATAAAATGAGGAGAAGATTCTTTTGGATTGGGCCTGAGGAAAATAAAAGCCTAGCTAATCATAGATTTACAAACTATGAATAAGGTCTTACTTGGTAAATGGTGTTGGAGTTGGTTTAATAATCACAATATTCTTTGGAAAGATATTTTGTATCACAAAACCTATGATAAAAAAGACTTCTTTTGCTGTTTAACAAACTCAGACATCAGATTTTCTAACTTCTTGGAAATAAATGGTGAAAATTTTTGATAACTTCAAGTGTAGTACTCAAGTTGAGGTTGGTGATGGCAAGCTGACCTCATTCTAGCTAGATAAATGGGTGGGGTCTTATAGTTCATCCGCTCACTTCTTATCACTATTCTCTATAGCCTTGGATCATTATGCTTCTATTTACTTATTGAGAGTTCAGAATGAAGGAAGAGCAAGATGGCATATCCAGTTTACAAAGCAGCTAACTAGAGCTTTAATTTTTCATTACTTTGATCTCTTGGCTGCTATAAACTCTATTCAGTTTGCTACTGACAGGGATGTCAGACACTGGTTATGGGACTCATCCTTTTCGGTTCACCCTTATTATAATTTCCTAATTGATGGTGGTTTGATATTTGACTGTGCATTGATCATTACATTTTATTGTACTTCTGTACCTCATTATCTATTTTATTTGAATAAATATATCTACTAATAATATTTTGTATCTTAATTTATAGGTAATAAAGATTTATTGAATAAGAGCTTACATGAATATTATTTCGAGCCCAAAAGATCCCTAATGAAGCCCGGAATGTCTAAATTCAAAGCCTATGACTAAGTTTAAAAGCAAAATCAGAGAATCTTATCACTTTCTAGGTCAGTAATTGTTAATAACTTAGCTTGCAATTGAGAATCAAATCAAATCTAGAAAGAAACAAAGTCAAATTCATTCTCAGGATGGTCAACCGCAAAAAACTAGGAGATATCTCTCAATCTGGAAAGTAGAATTTAACATATTATATATGAAAATCGCCTATCTTGACGAGACGGAGCCATTCAAATTGGGAGATTCTAGAAATTTCATTAGTAGTAGTAGGTTATGATAAAAATTTGAATTTAATTACATATTCAATTATTTGAAGGCCGAACTAAATCCTAAGAAACCCAAGAGCATTCAGGAAAAGCCTAAAACTTTTAAATGAATTAAATGGAAGAGAAATGAAGTCCACAAAGCCCACCTCTTAAATATTGAATCAATGGTATAAATTATTTTGAAAGATCCTATGGTTGTGAAGGTTACTTGGGGGCCAAGACAAAACTAAGGATTGTGAGAAATTCTTGTTATCTGTAAATAGAGAGGTAGAGTGAGGGTTTGAGGGTGCGAAAAGTTTTGTAAACTCTTTCTTGGAGAGGATGATCTTTAATTAGGTCTTTCAAATTGTAAACTTTTTAAGTTTACGGCAATGAAAAAACTTATTCTTCCTTTTCAATTTTATTTGTTCTTTTTTGTTGATGAAGAAGAAGATTTGTTTTCAAGATGCCAACCCCTTGAAATATAAGTTTTTATTTTTCTATTTTATTTTCTTATTTTAGAAATTCTTCTTTTTGGATTTTTTACTTTTTATTTTTTGTTGGTAGATTAGATTTATTCCTTGGCTTGTACTGTAGATTTTTTTCACGCTCTTTTATTATTTTGTTGCTTTGTAGAATTTAATTTCTCACATTTTTCTTTTATAGTGTAGATTTACTTTTATGCTCTTTTATTTTTGTTAGTTAGATTTATTTTATGCTCATAGTTTAAATCTTTATTTCCTTGTTCTTGTTCTTATTTTTTATAGTTAATTTTTATTGTAATTTAGATCTCCTTCTTTTATGCTCTCTAGTCTAGATTTTATTTCTTTATTTTTATTTTATATAAAATGAGTTACTGTATCTTGTAGGAATTTTAGAATTGTACGAGACTAATTTGGATTTTTTTATGATTTGTGAATTACTCTCTTTGTGCTCAAAATGATCATGCTTAGGATAATCAACTAGAGAACTAATTGATAAAAGAAGAATTTAATAATGTCTATCTTGAGCGGTTCGATAGGTTATACTTATAAATTCTAAAATTACTATTTAGTTGCTTGTTCTTTTCATGAATGAGAATTTTACTTGGATGATAATTTAATAAGTTATGTTTTCTTTAAGTGGTTTGATAGTTTATGCTTAGTAAATTTAAAATAAAATGTGATAAAAAAGAGAGTGGTTCATAAATCCTAAATGAAATTAACTAGTGAATTTAATTCTAGATTCATATATTCTCTACTTGATTTCCTCCATCATTTGCTTATTTTGATTTTTCTTTTTTATTATTTTTTCTATTCTTGATTTTGTTCTTTTGTATTTTCTTTATTTCTCCTCCTTATTCATTCTTTATTTTTCTTTTATTTCTTCACTCTCTTTCTCACCTCTTGTTCTAGTTTTCTTTTATTTGTAAATAACCACACCCTCTCTATATCTCTATACTTTCACTCCTCTTTGTCCGCACATATTTCTAAGACCATTTTAAGGATTTTTCTACACACACTTTCCTCGTGGGTTCGGCATTGTACTATGCTATAACTTGGCTATGCACTTGCAACTTGACACTATTTCCACAATACAACATGCATATATTTGAAAAATACATATTCCTCTCAAGGTTAAAATTTTCTTTTGGTTAGCTATCAGAGATAAACTCAATACTAAAAGATGTTCTTATCAGCAAAGGTATGACCCTTAACATAGCTTCTTGTCTGCGCGGGATAGAGAATGAGACTCATAATCATGTTTTTATACATTATAGTTTCATTAAGCCTATCTGGAGGTGATTCTTTGAAACAATTATGGCTTTCCTGGGGTTGTAAAACTGATCATGAAGCAGAAATAAAGATAGGTATTTACATTTGCGCTACAGTTCGGTGCATTTGGCGTGAGAGAAATGAAAGGATTTTCTCCAGCAAAGAGAAAACACCCCTTATGTTTGTTTAGCAAGATTGTGCACTTTGCATCTTTTCGGGTTAGGTGCTAATTCTTCAGCTCGTGCTGCCCGTTGCATGGAGAGGTGAAAGAGAGGAGGCTTAATGCTCATGGAGATAACCATGCTGATCCCTTGGATAATTCTATGGTTTTGTTTGAGGGAGGAGAACAATCATGTCCTATCCCTTAGATACTTCGATGTCTTCTCTTCAGTATTTTTTGGGAGCCCTTCTTGGTCGTCTATATCGAGCTGTGTGGATTGTATGTGGTTTGCGAGATACTAATGTAAACTCTCTTGTATGACCTCATCTCTATGGTTGGAGAATAAAGTTTATTACTTAACAACCATATAGTAATGTAGCAGTCTGGGGTTTTTTTTTTCCCATTCTTTTTCTCACAAAAAAAAAAGTGACAAGTAACATTTTCCTTTTTATGCCTTTTGTCTTAATTTTCCAATTTTAGGAGCTCAAGTAATGTTTGAATTATTTTTTCCCTCCTACATGGTAAAAAATAATTCATGGGTTTTAATGTTTAGTTTGCTCAGCATAAGCACACGGAACAACTTAGAAAACATTCTTTTCGCACTCCACTGTTACTTTTCCCGCCATATTCTAATGTCAGCAATTAATTCTTAGATAACAAAAAATTAACAATATTAATCTTTTATAAATCATTGGTAAATAAGAGTTAGAATTAGTTTTCGAAGATTTCAGTGCACTGGCTCATTTTCTCATTTATTTTAACTAGTATAATGCACGTGCTTTGCACGTGAACATATTTTTTATATTTAATATTATAATATCTAATAAATTATACTTAAATATTTTGTAAAGTTATTTTATTGCACTATTATTAAAAAATTTAAGTTATACTATTATTAACATACATTTAATAGTTATTTAAATTTGCTTATTGTTATGTTATTAAACATGTTATTTAAAAGTATAATTATTAAATAATGATGTAATCATTAGTTTAGGTAACAATATTGAAATACTTAAAGCATTTATATTGTTAAATATTTCTAATATGTAGATATTTTATTACAATATTAATTAAACAATGACAATAATTCTTAATATTATATGACTTTATGTTGTAAATAATATTACCTTGTTTAATAATTAACATCGTCTTTAGTAATAAAAAATTTGAATGTTTTAAATTAAAAATACTTTTATTTAGGAAAAATACTTTATATAAAAAATATTGGATCCCTGAAATCTATGATACATTTACTTTCTAACAAAAAGTGCATGTCTCATAAATTTCAAGGATCCAATGTTTTTATATAAAGCAATTTTCCTAAATAAAAGTAGTTTTAATGTATAATGTCCAATTTTTATTACTAAGACAATATTATAATGTTGAACAAGGTAATATTTCTTCCAATATAAAGTATCAATCACTATTTATAGTATTATTAATAATTATAATTATGTACAATAAGTTATTAAATAGATAATTTTACTATTTCATTACAATTAATAATTCTTTATAATAAATTATAATATATTTATGAATTTTATTATCATTATACATAAATAATATATTCTAGTTAATGACCAAATATTTTGGGAAAATAAAGAGAAAAGTATATGTCTCATAAATTTCAAGGATCCAATATTTTTAAATAAAGAAATTTTCCTAACTAAAAGTATTTTTAATTTATAACTTCCAATTTTATATTACTAAGATGATATTAATTATCAAATAAGGTAGTATTCTTTACAACGAAATGATTCAATCCCTATTTATACTATTATTAATAATTAAAATTTAGTACAATAATTTATTAAATAAATAATTTTACTATTTTATATAATTAATAATTCTTTACAGTAAATCATAAATTTTTATGAATTTTATTATCATTATAAATTATTAATATATTCTAGTGAATGACCAAATATTTTGAGAAGAGGTGCATAGTTAATGAGGGGTTATGACTCACTAGTTTCATAAATAATGGTATAATTGTGAGTTATAAAAAATTGAGAGAGTAAAAAAGAAAATCAAAAGTTTTGGCAAGTGTATTCTCTTTTATAAGGATGCTTTTGATACAAGCCCCTTAATTCTTTAGTATTTGGATTATTCTCTCAAATTATTGAAATTGCTACTAACCCCTCAACTCTTATATTTTACTATACTACTTTTGATTAGAGAGATTAGTTAAAAACATAAAAACAAAGAGGGCTTAATTTGAACGGGGCCCAATAGAAAATTCAATGACGTGAGAGACTAATTTTGAGACAACTGAGGACTGAGGATAGGGATTCATACAGAAACTCCCAAATGAAAAAGGGATTTTTTTGGTATATATCCTTCAAGTTCTCTGTATTTGTAAAATTACTTTCCGTATCAATCTTGATATTTATAAAATTACCTCAAAATCTCTCACATTGAGTTTTTTTGCCCCTCCCAGTTAACAAAATGAAAAAAAATGTTGCAACCTTATTGGAAATTATTGACAATTCTTAACATCATGCATTTTAAATATCAACATTGCCAAGTGGGAGGGGCCAAAGGGCTCAATGTGAGAGATTTGGATGTAATTTTGAAAATACCAATATTTGGAGAACAGCTTTTCAAATATAGAAAGGTTGAGAGGTACATATGCAAAAATGCCAATAAAAAATATATGGATGGATAAATAAGATGAAAAGTTACCACAGCCTTTTTTACAAATATTTGGACCAATTAATCCCATTCAGAAACCAGCCTAGTGTCCTGTATCTGAAGGCTTGTTTGGATTTTAAAGGAGTGAACGGAAGATATAGTAACAATTTTCCTAATTTATCTTTTTCATAGAGGTGTAACAAATTTTATACTATTTAGAAGTGAATCAAAATAAAAATAAGTGAAAATCTTACCTTTTAATTATTCCTAAACAAGATAAATGTCCCCTACCTTCCCTTCACCCTCATTCATCTCAGTCCAAACAAGCTGGAAAATCAAACAAAATTGGCAGCAGCAGCAGCAGCAGCGTCTACTACCACCTTCTAGGTCTCAAGCTTCACTCTCTCCCCCACTTCCATTTCTAGGGTTTCCACCAGAAAAAAAAACCCTAATTCTCTCCATCAATCCATGGCCAAGACCAAGCCTGGCAAAAAAGACCTCGATTCCTACACCATCAAGGGCACCAACAAGGTCGTCAGAGGTAAACCCCCCGAAAAAACCCTAATTTCTCCGCTTTATCCCTTTCATTTCCCCTCATTTGATCCTCCAACCGATCTTTCAGTCGGCGATTGCGTCCTGATGCGGCCGTCGGACTCCGACAAGCCCCCGTACGTCGCTAGGGTTGAAAAGATCGAGGCTGATCACCGCAATAATGTGAAGGTTAAGGTTCGATGGTATTATCGGCCGGAGGAGTCGCTGGGAGGAAGGAGACAGTTCCATGGAGCTAAAGAACTGTTCTTGTCTGATCATTATGATGTGCAGAGCGCTCACACAATTGAGGGGAAATGCATTGTGCATTCTTTTAAGAATTATACGAAGCTGGAGAATGTCGGCGCTGAGGATTACTTCTGTAGGTTTGAGTATAAGGCTGCTACTGGAGGGTTCACGCCCGACCGAGTTGCTGTGTGAGTAATTCGGATTTTGTTGTTGTTGGGTTTGGTTTGTTGGGAGTTGTTTGGTGCTAAAAGTGGGAATTTTTTTTGTTGTAGGTACTGTAAATGCGAGATGCCGTATAATCCGGATGATCTCATGGTACAATGTGAGGGGTGCAAGGACTGGTAAGTTGTTACTGCTTTCTTGTTTTTGGTTCAATGAATCTTTTATGCTAAGTACGCGTTTTATCTACGTTCCATATTACTTCCTCTTTACGTTTACTTTTGTCTTGGCATTTACAATGTTGCATACAAATCTGTATTTTTATCTTTTTCTCACCATTGCCTGACTTTAGGGTTGCGCTATATGGTTGCTTATAATGATGGAATATATAATATGCCATTGAATGTACGAAAAATTGTGTTTAATTATTACCGACCTTGTTTCTTTGATTAAGAATGGAAAGCTATCAATATCCTTCAGTTATGCTGATAATATATCTGAAGGGCTTGGATTGTTGCGTGTTGTACTAGGCAACTTACCTTAGTTTCATGAGGACAATTCACATGTTCTTCGTTGACATAAAAGTTGCCTCTGGTTGTCACATATCGAAGTTTCTACTAGGAAATAAATCTTGCTGGCTAATAAAGCTCCTAACTTATGCATATGTTCTTAGTTGTGTTTGCTGCTTCATTTTGTTAGTAATTTCCCTGAATTATAATAATTCGGCAACATTGGTAGGTTGTTTAATTTAGTCAAGTCCTTGTGTTATGTGTAAAGTGTAGACGGTCTTCTGTTAGTTCTTGAGGATCTGGCTCTACAAAGTACCAATTTTTTATGTTTTAGACACCTTAAAGAAGATGGTGTCGCAGTAGTAGTAGTAGTTAATTTACTATGCTTGAGAGGACTTTCACTTGTGAACTCCCAAAATCTTAGCAAGGCATTGTTTGGAGAGGGTTCAGGATACTATTTCTGTTATGAAGTTAGTATTAGCGGCATCCATTTGGTTGTAGGTTCTGTTCTTCTAAGCTACTTTGCTATCTATGTGCATTTCAATTGTTAGATTTCATCCGTGTTAGTTTCTGACTATTGTCCTATGTAAACAAGTTTTGTCTTGCGTAATTCCCTGGACCCCCTTCGAACTATCGTACAGTTCCTACGAACTGATTCCCGGTACATTTGCAAACCGATTCCCTCCGATACACGAATTGGTTCCCCAAAAGTGGGGTACCGCTTACAGATATGCAGGACACAAAGTCCCTTTACATGCACATGCACACAAGTCCCTTTATATGCACATGCGCGAGGCGCAATGCGATGCATGCTTCCGATTGAAGCGAGGCGCACACAATGCATATAGCAGACAAAAAACATGAATCGGTATTTATGGGTTTACACGTAAAAAATATTTCAAGAATATGAACTTAACCTATGAGTCCAGATATAATAGATATTACCAACTACCAAAACACACAAAAGTTTTAATCAATCACATATATGTTGAAATGCATAATTTAGATAATCTCAATGTATCAATAGAATCATAGTTTCGTACTACTGTTTTGTATTAACACTATGATTATCATAATAATAGTTTGCATAATTAGCATTTCTAGGTTCTTTTTCTACGTGCGCCCAAAAAAAACTTATAACCTACCGTGTCCTCTCGAATCCAAAATAACTATGTGGCGAATTGCATACCATGACCCACTACGTACTGCGTACTGCGTACTATGTAACTATGTCTTCAACAATTGCTATCTTCATTGTTCTTTATTGATCCTTATTTCTGTGAAGAAATTTTGTGAATGTAAAGCAGTCAACCCCTTTAGTCCCATGATCTGGTCTACCTGTTTAATCTTATTCTAAGCTCCATTATGGACTTGCATGCATAATCTGTGACGAGGTATAAAAGTCTTTTAAGGTATCATGTAGTGGAAGTTATTTGCACAACCAAAAAAGATGAATGGTTATAGACCTAATTTTTTACTCTTGAATTTTTTGTATGTTGTGGGCCTTGTGGCCCTTTTTTAGCCTTACATCGCAAACCTTTTTCATTCCACGTTCCGTAGTGGTGATAACAATTTTGGATGGTTATGAATAGCATAACATTGATGTTGTGTCATAGTTAAAGTATCACTTTTTAGTTGGTTCATATCCATAGTTCAGAGTTTTTTTTTTTTAGAATTCTTGTGGCATTCGTCCAAATCATCCTATCGACTTGTTTTCATTTGTTCAACTTGGGGTACTATTATCTCTTTCATTATGCGAGCTAATTTTATTGAACCACATCATTCTAGTTGCCCTTTTGATGTAGTAGGTGTAGGTTATATCACACGGGAAGAAGTTAGAAGCTGTTTGATCAAGAAATCTAAATTTTTTTAGGTCTCCTAATTGCATCCTGTAAGTGAAGATAAAGAAGAGATCAATAGGATATAGATTATCCAGATAACAAACTTTACTTCCCAGATTTGTAGCTAGAATAAAATATGGGCAAAATTACAAACAAGAAGGAAAGCTGAAGGTAACAAGCATATACGTAACACTTAAAAATATATTTATCTATTGTCCAGTACCAGAATAATGCAGTAGTATCAAGACAGGTATGGTTTAACTAGCATGACATCTGTGGATTAGACAAGCTGTATACAACAAATTGAATGGAATATTGTTAATGCAGTTTATGACAGATTGACTATAGGAGTTATTCTGAGAGAGACGTGATCTTACATAAGAAAGGTGGCATTGTTGTGGGTGTTTGGTAGACAAGAACAAAGTTTTGTTAAGGAGAAATATGAAATGGATTACAAAATCAAGGATGAGAAATTGAGAATAATTTAAAAATTCATGTTCAATTCTATTTTTGTCAAATTACAAAAAGCAGTTGGGTAACTTATTGTTTCAAGAAGCCAGGAATAGTTTCTCATAAGTAGAAATGACTTTTTGCAAACTAAGTTAGGCCAATGTTTCTGATATTTATGGGACTTCCATGTGGCAAACAATGAAACACAAACATCTTTGTATTATTTTAATATCTTCTGTGATTCTACTACCAAATATATTTCTTAGAAGCCACTGTTTTATTAGAAATTATTCACTAGCTTCTTATGGCAAGTATCAAAGGACCATTCCACTACACACCAAATCTGCAAAGTTGTGAGAGCTGAGGGTTATATAATTTTACATTCTAACATGCCCACAATACGCCCTTATGGGCCGAGCCTGAACTCACGTTGTGGTATAATTTTCTTTAAATCCACTTTAAATGCATGGCCGGTGGGAATTGAACCTGGATTGGTCCAATACCACGTCAAAGGACCCTTTGACCACATCAAAACTCCGAAGTTGTAGTGAGGGTTGACAGTTATAATTGTATATGCTAACAGCAAGAAGACACATTGGGTAATTATGAAAACTGATCAGCATGTATATTGACTTGTCAATGTCTATCTCGCTTGAGCGGGAGCGGGAGCGGGAGCTTTGACCTGTAACTTTCTTCAAGACCTGTTGTAATGTTAGTTGCTTATCTCGTAAAAATTTGAAAACAAAAGAGTGAAAAAAGTTAGTGGTCCCCAGTGCTTTTGGCTGGTTTGGAGTCGTAATGCTTGTTGTTAAGCAAACATGGTTGCTATCTTTCTTTATTTGGTTTAAACTATTACATTGTATTTTACTTTGTTACCTTCTACCCGAGGAACTGAAAAGGCACTATTGTGATGCGTCACATTGGTTTCATGTATCTCTTTTAGCTTCATGATGACCACACCTTCAGGTTACTAGATTGGTGATATTTAGAGACCCACCTTTGCAGTGGAATACTGCTTACAGTCATATAAGGGAGGGAAAAAAAAATCATATAAAGCACAAAGTTATTGGTTTCAATTAGTTTTATGGTGGATCATTGAGTATGCATCATCCAATTGTGTCATTACCCTCCACGGCTTATTCTATTTGCTCCCATCTAGTCAAGAAACTGGTCCTGTGGTGAGCTACAAGGTTATTAAAGTTTTATTAGTATCACTTCAGCGTGTTAAGCACCAAAATTTGTAGATCCAAGCATGTTAAGAGTCCAAGACATAGTATAGTGGAGTATTCTGATAGAATAAGGGGAAAATGTGGATATCTATGCCTACAAATGTACATGATCTAGGCTTATGTTTCAAATGAACATGCTTACGTTCGCCAAAGTGGAGATATTTGAACACCTAGCCTTCTAGTGGTAATGGAGTTGCATTGAGGAACAAAAATCATGCTTAAAGTTTCATAAGGAAAACATTTTCAGATTAAACGCTGCTTTACTTGTTTCCGTTACTGTTTTAGTGTATGGCATAGCATGCATCATCAAGTTGTGTGTATACTGACCATGGTTTATTATATTCGCTCTCGTCATTTCAATAAATTGCTCATCAGGCAGACCTACAAAGTCACTAGAGTCTTGACGTGGTATCACTTAATTTGCTGAAGAGTTAAACTTGTAAATGCAAACGTGTATCAAATTATCTATATGGTTGATTCGTGAGGAATACAGTAATGGAGTACTTTGATATAATGAACAAAAGAATGTTTACTTGTCCGTGGCCCATGTTTGTATATGTTCACTAATGTACCATGATTTTGACTTATTTTCCAAATGAGCTTGGTTTTTGCTCTGAGGATTGGACCCCCATGTGAAAAGCATTAATGAACAATGGAATAGGGAAGAGGAAAAATCAGGGGTTGCCTTAAAGGGGGCTGACGAGCTTCTACTTTATCTGTGATATGCATATTCATCTGTCCCCAAGGCTGCTACTAAGCTTAGAGAAAGGAGAAATTGAAATTTGAAATTTTGAAAATTTAGTTAATCTCTGCCATGCATATTTATCTGTCCTAGAGCCTAGAGTTGACAATTGCTTGAGTTGATGAAGTTAGTGAAGAATTGAGCTTGCACAAGTCTTGAAGATGATGTGCGTTCCAGCAGAGATGTGTGTAGCTTCCAAGAGGAAGCAATAAAGTAATCACCTTTTGATTTTGTCCTATGGAATATTACCATGCTTTTAAGCTATTACATTGTAAAATTCAGAAAGTACAAAATTTATGAAAAGTCACCAAGAGCATGACCTTATAAGATCAGATAATTGAAGAACAACCAGCTAGGTCGCTAAGTTACCCTTTCCAGCTTCTAGAAGTATAGCCAATTATTAAGCACCTGCTGCTCAAAATTCTTTTTATACCAACAGTACACGGGAATAGCCAACCTGTTGTGAATTATATCATTTCCTGCTTTTTTCTCCTGGCATAAATTTTTGGTATCTAGTTCATCCAAATGCTGCCTGTTTCTTAAGGTTGTTGCATGGAGCATCTTCTTCTTTGGCTTTGTACAGCTTTGGATGTGTTTGCACTTTAGTTTCCTTCTAGAGACTCCTGGTCATCTCTAGTTGTTTCCATGCAGTTTATTTCTCTATCAATGTCATTGCAAGAGTATCTTGTTTATGCTTGCTCTTAGATTGTTCTGGATTTTATGCACTATTGATTGTTATATACTCTATTTATTGTCTATTTATTATCATCTTACTTCTTAAATATTCTATAGCAAACATTTAGGCTATAATTTTCATGTTCTGCTTTACGCAGATTTTTTGGTAATTCTAATTCCTTTTTGTCAGATTCTTCTCTCTCTGTCTTCTTTTTCATATTTTAAAATCAATAAAAGTTCATAATATTTTTATTGAAGATGCTGAACTTAGCATGTAGTTTTTTCTAACTGCTGTAAAGCCTCTCTCTTCCCCTTAATTTTCTTGGTACGAACTTAGGGTCTGGGGCAAGTTAAGAGAGGATATCTGTCAGGTTGAAGCTGGTCATAAACTTGTCAAATCTCTGATGTAGCCCGCTGTTTAATAGCTGACATTTCTTTGATGAGAAGAGGAGTTGAAGTTGCTCTAGAGAATTGATTTATAACTTATGTATGAACATTTGCGTTGCTCTTTTGGTAGTTTCTTCTTTTAATTGTTCAACTGCTCATTGAATTTTCTGCTTGCTACTATCTTAAAAGATTGAATAGGGACAATGTGGACTTCTATTTCTTTTGCTCTTTCAGTTATATGGTCTTCTCCGCATTTAGTTATTTTTGTTATTTTGATCACTGATTTTATCTTATGCACATAAAATCTGGAGCAGGTTTCATCCAAATTGTATGGGTATGACTATTGAACAAGCAAAGAAATTAGATCACTTCCTGTGTTCAGATTGTTCCTCTGAAGATGATGCAAAGAGATCTGGGAATGGTTTTCCTTCTTCACCTGAGCCGAAGGTGACGAAGATTTTCTCCCTCTTACTTTTCCTTTCTGTACTCACTTTATTGAAGTAAATTGCTCGATTAAGAGGTGAACATTTGCACTTCACTTTATGTAGACATTACTTGGTGGCATATTCACATTGCTGCTTTTCTAATTCTGAGTGCAACTACATCTACATTGCAATTTGTAATCCTAGTGAGAGCTACCTTATCTAAATGGGTTGTTTCGTTAACACTGTTCTATTGCAGGTTGAAACAAAAAGGAGAAAGAGGTAATCGCGTTTGGGGCAGTGAGCTGGCTCATAAGGGATAATTTGATTGTATGGCTAAACCAGCAGCGTTTGGGGGCAGCGAGCTGGCTCATGAGGAGATGTTTTAGTTGGATGGCTAAATTAGCAGCAGCTCTTCCATTGTCGTCCTTAGATATTATGGAAATGTACAGTGCAGAGAAGAGACTGTCCTTGCACAAACTAGAGACTGTTCTTGCACAAACTAGGACTCGGTTTCTTTAACTTATAATATATGATTTAATTTGCTTTTGTGTGCCCTAGGAAGTGGATTTGAATGGTCTTTTACTTGTAGGAACACGAAAGCGTGAAAATTGTGGCCTTTTACTTGTAATATGATTTATGTAACCGCATACTTTTTTTTTCGTTTTGAGATATGAGATTTCGTCTGTGCATGAGAAATGTAGGTTTTTAGTCTGGGATTATGACTTGAGATATCTAGCTAGTTTTGAACTGATTATCTGCAACCAAGGGCAATATAGTGGCGCACAAAAGGGTGGATTATCTGCAAATTTCTTTCCTTTCGTTAGCGCTTTTTAGCCCCATTATTGTTGAGTATCTTAGATCATGCGATGGCCTGTGAACTCTTTAAGTTTCCACAGCACTCGGAAAAAGAGAGCTACTTGGACAAATCCTATTTTCTCACGAGTTTTCACGTTGCTAATCTCGGCATCCTGATATGGTTATAATGCCGTTATGCTGTTCTTGGTGGTCAGTAGAGCTTGTGCTATGTGAATTATGAGCAGTACATCATGCAAGGGCACGAGAAGATACACAAATTTATCATCGCTTTCCTCGTTTATCTCTAGCTTCATGAACCTATCTCTCAGAAAAAAAGGGGGACAACTTTATCTTTTTATTACTGACAAGTTGAGATATGAAAAACTTTGCTCCCTTCTGTACGCATCTAACGTCCCAGAAGCATCAGTGACATTTACCTACCGTTCAAACCCCATTTGAAGTACATGAGATTCAACGGCCGATTAGAACGCAATCAAACATCTCACATTGTTTGTGGGTTGTGAAAAACATACAGCAACCGAGCAGAGGCTAAAACGTGAACTAGCATATGCCTACACCACAAATGGCAAAAAAAGGGCAATTAGTCACATATCCTGATGGAACCAAAAAGCATCAGTTTTTTTATATCATTAACCAGAACCGAACATATTCTCTCTCCCTAAAAGGGTTAACATATTCTACAACTCTTCTCAACTTCTCCAGCTAGCTTGACACTAAGGATTAACTTGAACCTTTGTCTCCCCAAACCAAAACTGTCCGTGGGAGTTACTATCCTGTTCCATGAGAGCGCAAACATATTACAGGCCAAAGAAACCGAGCTCGGTAGCTCTCTCCTTCTCAAATGTTTCAAAATACTGGTATATAATTGTCACGGCAAGCAGAATACCCGTTCCTGAACCAATTGCACCCATGAAATCTGCGAGGACTGTCAGCGCGCCAATGCACATACCACCAAAAGCTGCAGCAGTAGGAATGTATCTGTTCAATTCCTTCTGTAGATTTGACTCGCGATGACCAGGCATTACCATTTGTTGCTCCTATAAAAGTAAAAAAAAAAAAGTGGTTAGATATCTAACTGCAGTAAATAACGTCAATCAGAAAATAAAGCTGAAAACAAATGTCATTCCTCCATCAGCATCTCTATGGTGCAATCAAAAAAGCAGTGGCTCGGCCAAATCATTTTTCAAGTGGTATGGAAGCGCTGCCATCATATGTACAATTTTGAAAAATGGCAGAGACACCTTAATCAAGTGCAATCTGACACAGTGACTTTTAAGTGCCAGAAAACATAAACTTTGACAATGTTACTCCACTAAAACCTATTTGGCAGTCCCTTTTTTAGCCCTTACCAAGAAAGGGATCCACAACATAATTTGGTTTCACTTTATTAAGCCTACTCATCTTATTGCCATATAGGGCCTATAAATGTTCCTTTTGGTCATTGCTACTTGCTATTACAGGTGAAAGTCCAACTAAAGCTTGCAAAACAAATATAACATCAGTAGTCTCTCTGAAAGGTCCCCACTACAAGCACACAAGTGGGACGCTGGTGGATTGGCCAGGTATAATTAAAAAAAAACCCATATGTCCTTGGTCAAAAGTATCACCTACTAAAACCCAATAATTCCATGGACATTCCCACGTTAACGTAGAATATGAATGTACCTAGATTCTTTTCTGTGTTTTTTCACGCACAGATGATAAATGCTATGTTGTTGAAGATGTTAAGGTCTTGATACTATTTCACGGAGAATTATGAAAGGAAGATTTCAAAATTTTCTGAATCCATGAAATGGTTGGTGTCATATTTATACTTTATGATCAGTCCACACGTGTGCATATGTATACAGTTAGCTGTTATTAGGAAATTGATAATGAAAATTGAATATGATGCCTCTATATGCAGTTTTTTATAAAACTACAGTAGAAATTGTATGTTGATCGCTATGCGCGGTAGGGATCCAAGATTTCTAGAAGGCGGTGTCACTATATAATTAATAATTAATACAATTGTCGCAAATGAGTTTTCATTATTAGTAACACTATCAAATACATCTTTCTCAATGTGTAACTAAGAAATCAGTGAGTCAATCATCATTCACTTCATCTTGCGACTTGCTTTATCAACTACTGTTTAGGAAAATCTCTTTCCACAGTTGTCATAGCCACATGACACCACCTTCTGAATTAGACCGCTCTCTCTCTCTCCCCCCCCCCCCCCCTCCCCCTACTTTGGTTCAATGCTTCATTCTAACTCCCATAGCCTTTCTCACCAATTGTTGCTTTAGTTTAACGATTTATTGATTTATAACGGGAAAACCAGTTTTAACTACCTACATTTTAATAGTTTCTAATTGCGGATCTAAATAATGAATCTGGTGTAACATTAATATTTGTCCTATAATTTGGTTTAACATTTTTTATCAATTATTACCACTATTTTGTATAACTAATTATTACAACTATTAGTCATTAGTTTTTAAGCGGGATTACATGGGGTCCCTAAGAGAAGTGGTGTCATATACCACTATTTTGTGTAACTACTTATTACAACTCTTAGCCACTAGTTTTTAAGTGCGTTCGTATGGGCCCCCTGAGGGAAGTGGTCTCTAAGTGGTCTCTAAGGGTGGATCCGCGACTGGCTATATGTCTAGAGAATCTATCCAGGCAGGCAGGATTATGATTGCATGGGCCTGTACACAGTCTTTCCACACCAGGCATATAGAGAATTGTTCCAATGACTTGTGCATAATCCTAGTACCTCGTATACAATGCTAGTACAGAAATGTAAAAGAGAAAATAGTACCTTAAGTTGCTTGGCAACATCTCTTGCTGATGAACCAGACACCTCTATCCATGTTTTGGAGAAAAGAGCACAAGCAGTAAGCATAAAGACAACATAGAAAAGTGCATGGAATGGATTTGCAGCCACATCTGCCAAGCTGGACATTTAACATAGCAAAACAAGAAAGAAAAAAGGACACATTAAGAGTTAGCTACGTGACAGGTTAAAAAAGCAAATATCATGATCAACCCATTGACAAAAAAGAACGTTGAAACTAAGCATGTGAGTAATGAACTAAGTATGGAAAAAAAAAAGAATGTTGAAACTAAGCATGTGAGCAATGAATTAAGTTCGGCAAAGAAGGCAATCACCTTGATGGTGCGGTAATGTAGTAAGCAAGACCACCTACAGGAATGAACTGACCACCAGAATACTCAGATTCCTTCCACTTGCCCAGAAGGTTTACGAAGAAATTTCCGCTGAACCTCCTGTAGAGTAGCTGCATCAAAAGCGAAAAATGTATACATTGTATTAGGTATAAGATGTGTTGACACTTGTATATGGTAGCATAAACATAGCAATCTCTTACCTGTGAAATGAAGTACAGATTAGAAACAAGTGCGGACTGTAAAATTATCGGCATGTTGGAGGTGTAAAACAACTTGATTGGATAAGATCCTTGTTGTCCCCGGGCATTCTTTGATCTCACAGGAAGAACAACACGAAAACCTTGGAAGTAGATAACAATGAGGAACACCAAGACAGTCGCTAGTAAGTTTGTCACGTTTGGAAGATTTTGACGATAGAAAGCCTCGCGAAGAGCACGGACTTTATCTGTTCGAGTTATTAGCAAATGGAACAAGGCAATAACAGCACCTTCAAATTCAGCACCCCGTCCACTGTTTATGGTTGTGGGGCTAAATGCCTTCCAGATAATATTTTCACTGGAAAGGTACAACATAAATTAAAAAATTCAGTAGCTATAATTGCAGGTACTTGCAGAAACATGAACAAAGAAGATACAAAAAACAACCTACCAGATGTTAGTGGCAATGAACAACGAGATACCGGAACCTAGACCATATCCTTTCTGGAGAAGCTCGTCCAAACAAATGACAATGATACCAGCAAAGAAAAGTTGAAGAATTATAAGGATAGCATTCCCAGTTCCAAGCTGGCTGACACTACCATACATCCCAGATAAAACATATGCTACTGCCTCTCCAATTGCGATGAGTATACCAAGTAACTTCTGCGCACCATTTCTGGTAGGAGAGAGCAGTATTAGAAAAGCAATTCACATGAGCCATTTCTGTAATGAAGGATAAGTATATGCAACAACTAGTTTACAACCCATCAGTCAAAAGTATTTGATGTGAATACCAAACTGAACAAATATTTTAACTGTGATTGCATGTCTGAGAAGGTATACTTACAGAAGAGCACGATCTTCACGTACACTATTGTCAACTTCAATGATCTTTGACCCGGCTAGGAGTTGCATCACTAGTCCTGAAGTTACTATTGGAGTAATTCCGAGTTCCATAACAGTTCCACGATTGGATGCAAGAATAACACGCATCCAGTAAAAAGGATCTGCTCCAGTTGTCGAATGTATGCCATATAGGGGAAGCTGACTGCAAACAAGGAAGATGAACAGAGAGATTACAGTATAGATTACCTTCTCTCTGAATGGGATTTTCCTATCAGCACTTTGAACTTCAGGCAAGAATGCCAGAAACGGCCTGACAAGATGAAGAACTCTGAATCCCCCAGCCATTTAACTGTAACAGAAACAAAATACTCCAGGTTACCAATATTGAAAACCAAAATTATTTAAACAACGAAGATGACTGGTTGTTCCTAAATCTGTTCATAAAGAATAACAGGTGCAGTACACATATACTGCAAGATCTGGAAAAAAAAATTAAAAATGATGAAAGCGAATTAAAGATAAATTTCATCCAGAAAAAACCATATTCTCTAGGTTGAGGTTCTGCTATTCTACACTGTAGTATAACAGCTTCCCACTATACCAAAGAAATCGGAGACCATTTTGCACATGGAAGCTATCCCCCGGGCTGATTTTGCTATTATACAGTACAAAAATTTCTCGATATTTCAAATAAATACAGTCTACATACACTTAGGTATTGCTCGAAGGTCATTGTAATGCTTTAAATTGAAAGGGAATTATCTATAACCAGATACTTATTGTCCAACTGTCATGTTGACGTGAATCCGACTACATACTACATATCACACGTGTACATACATACATAATCCTCGTGACGGACCCAAGTCCAAGCACAATCGTAACTGGACCCGACCTGATCCGATAGCAGTGCTCGCTAAAACTATGTCTACAGCCAACTTCAGACATGAGATTATGATGACAGTGACACGTGACATAAATGATACGCACGCACTCATCATTTGAAATCCATCAATTCAAGGCAGCAGATGATGCAAATGGCCATGGGACAGAGAGAGAGAGAGAGAGATTTTCGTTAATAACCGGCGCATATTATTCATGAATTATGAACAGATTATTAGGTTAAAAGTCGGCAATCTTTGTCCATTTTCTTCATCATCATGTTACCAATTGAACGGAAAGCCAGCTCAAAATCAGCAATTTACCGATCAAACTTCAGTTTCATCCGTAAAAAAATTTCTTTAACCAAATAAAAAATAGATCAAAGAACAAACTCCACGGGTACAGAAATCTAAGTAAATTTTCTACGGAAAAGATAACTAATCGATTCAGATCTGGACAAAAAACTAAAAAAAGTACATAAATCATTTCATCTCTTACATAAAATTATAATAATAAAAAAAGAGGGAAAAAAAAACTTACAGAGGAGGGCAAAACCCTAGAGAGAGAGAGAGAAATGAGGGCTTCTCGGATTTCTGTTTCTATTGAGACAAATAAAGCGACTAACGCCCCGGCCGAGTCGTAGCAGCGTGTCGTTATGGGGCCAGGTGGCCTGAACCGGAGAAAAGGGTCGCTGACTTGTGGACCCCACTAGATTTGCTTCCTGAATTTAGGATACTCTGGATTTTGGATAAATACCAATTGTTATTGGATGGAAGGGACTAGTGGGTCTGTACCCGATTCGACCCGGACCAATGTATTCTTTGTATACACCATACCTCTTACGTTTGGCCCTTAGACTTTGGGCCTTCTTAAAAGAGCGTGTTTGGCAAAACTTGTAAAAATCCCCCAAATCTTATAACTTGCAAAACTACATTCAAATCATCAACTTTGTGAAAAATAGCCTTAAACTCAATAAAGCATCAATTTGATACTAAAAATTTGACTCTTTTGCTGATAATATTTGCATCGCAATTACAAATTAGCTTGTTAAAGTTGATGATTAATTGCTTTTAGGATAATTTTTTCAAAACTATCAAAATTGATGATTCGAGGGGTGATTTTGTAAATACTGAGATTTGAAGGGTATTTTTGCAGATACCCATGATTTAAGGGGTATATATGCAAATAACCCTAATTGTTTCCACTTATAAGTATCTGTCAAGATCATGTTTGGTAAGAGTTTAGTTATTACTTATTTTTAATTTATAAGTAGGAAAAAAATAAGTTTGAATTCTTCAACTTATTTGTTGGTCACTTACAAGTAGATTGACTTATTAAGGTTTAAAAGAGTTTTACTTATTATGGTTTAAAAGACTATCTTGCGCTCTAACAAAATAAATAATAAGTAACTTATAAGGAATCATAAAATAAATAGTAGGCAAACATGCTTTAACCAAGAGCCTTAATGGGGGACAAACTTTACATAGGAAGCTAGAAGATTGTGACATGTGTCTCAAGTGCAATCTTAAAAACTAAATGAAATAAAGCCTCAATAGCAAATGTTACAACAAAAATAATATTTCTGGTGTTGACCAGTAACGAAGTAGTTGGAAAACGTTGAGTTTCTCCCCAAATCTCATAAATGAGGAAGAATAAGTGTCTAGTTGGAGATTGGTAACATTGAAAAATGTAAAGGATTAAAGTTTGAAGGGCTAATGCATAAATAGATAAAATGATGCATTAGTTATTACTTTCTTGAACTTTTCACTTAGAGGCTATAAAAGGAGGTGTGTTAATGTTTAGAAAGGTCATCCTCTTGTGGAGAGAGGGGAACCTCTTAGTCTCGTAACTATTGGGTGATTAGTAACCTCAGGTCCATTGAGTGATGTGAAATGATGATAGCCTCTTGGAGTTTTGAAGCTCTTGAGTGATTGGTGTTCTTGGACTCCTTGAGTAATAGGAGATGATGTGGGATGGTTTTCATGTTTTTTCATGCAAACATTGTCTCAATTGTATTACTTGTGTTGGTTTGTGAAAATAGTGGATTTCTCCGTCGAGAAATCATGGATACGAGTGTGGTTGAAAAGCCATGTAAAAACTCTTTTTATTGTGTTGTTGCTTACTCTCTTCTCATGTGCGGTGTTTGGATCCTCTCCACTATAAAAAATTAGTAGAGAGATCACTATTTTTAATCTCAATCATGAATTGTCTAACGGGTAATTGTGATATGTTCTAAATCTAACACTCACCACACCTCCATGTATTGCACTCGTTCCTAATTTGCACTCAAAGAAAAAAAATCAAAAATACCCACTAGATAATCAATGGTTATGATTAAGTAGTGGTCTCTCCACTGCTTTTTTTGATAGCGAAGAGGATTCAAATCTATGTTTTGTGTGCTTCAATGAATGATTAATCCCCAACCGAAAATGATAAAACATAACTCAGTCTGATTTTGAGTGGTCGCCAAATCACAGTCTTAATCTTTGTTTTACCCGTAAATCCAAGATTAGTAAGCGTGTCAAAACCTTTTCAAAATGGAAAAAATAAAGAAAAGATAAGACAGTGAAAGGCTACTGGCTCTTGTGAACCGTAACGTACTTTGATTAATGAATGCTAGGAACCAAAATTGACCCATGAGAGGCGGTCCGAGCCTGCAACTAGATCTGAACAAGTTATATAATTTCACAACAAAAAGGAAGACAAAGTCTATTTGCATATATTAACTCCTGGGTTATAGTTATGTGCATGTGGCAAATATGTTAAAGTTAATCATTATTCTAAAAGGATTTAAATTAGTTATCTTTAGGAATCATAACCACACTAGGATTTGGGTTAGTCATCTCTAGGAATTATAGTTATACTAGAATTCTATTATGAAACACTTTGTAAAGCCTTTAAATAGATATTCATACATC
>JBAKGM010000233.1:39062253-39090712 GCA_037177215.1 Asparagus racemosus
TTTATACTCCCCGATCTAATACGTCGCGGGCTTGCTCGCGTCCCGTTTCCGTGTATTTTGGGAAGCGGGGCGTGACATGATCAAATTCCTTTCCTAAGTGAAATCTATTACTTAAACATAGAGTTTAATTTGTTCGAAGTTTCAATTCTGAATTGTGCTAGTTGGTTTATATTTCTTTGATAGGAATATACTGAACTGTGCTTGTGGACTTAGGTTTTGTATCTTTCAGGTTTATTTAATTTGTCTAGTTGTTAAATTTGGTGCAAAAAATAAGAAAGAAAAATTATAAGAATTGTCATGCATTTTCTTTTCAATTGTATTTTATTAAATGTAGGTAGCAATAGTGTCGCATGCTCATGTGGGTTCATTTTTTAATTATCCCAAATTTACTTTTGCTATAGTTATATGTTGGGCAGCCGTTGGGGCTAGAGAGCTAAGTAGAACAAAACTTAAAAGTACAGGGGCTTATTAATTAGAATAATATTTTTTGGGCTTCATAGAAAAGTTGAGTGTAGGTTAGTGGCTCTCGAGACTTTTAAGCTCCAATTCCCGTGTCCTTCTCTCCCTGGGGGACCCCACCCTGCTTCGTCTTCTGTAATCCTATCTTTTTCTTTTCTGCCCTTCGCCCATTTAATAATTAATTAATTAATTAAACGCTACTAGCACCCACAAAACATTAAATTAGTGTGACCCACACCTTGCTTCGTGTTATCATGCCGTTTTCTTTTCTACCCCTTCCTAAACTTGTTTAATTTATTATTTGCTGCAATCAGAATGTCGCGTGCACAGTTTATAATTAATTCAAAAAATGCAACAGAAAACATACACTACTCAAAATTCGAGAGAGAGAGAGAATATATAATAAGAGGCTGCAAAGTGCGGAACTAGTGTTGAACTTAATTTTCAAGAAAGGATCCTAAACATTTGTTGGTAGGGATACAAAAATAATGTAGAAGTTATAGTATAACTATCATTTTCCTCCGAGAAAGTGGAATGATCGATGTTATTTTTCATTTTGGCCAGGGAAACTCCACCATGCTCCCACAATTTCAACATCGTTATTGAGCTTATCTTTCCCCTCTCCCTTTTGGTAGGGTTTAACTTATAAGAGACATTAGACAAAAGAATTAATTCGCTATTTACATTTTAGTCTATTTTTAAATACAAACAAGGGATTGAATTGGTGTTAATCCCTTTTTTGTGTGTGTTTTTTTTTATTGTATTCAACCTTCTTTGTGTTTAGGAATAGAAAGATTAATTATCACTGTTTTCATTAATTGTCAATTAAGGATTGTTTTCTAATCCATTTAAAACGGTGAATTTGTGGACACATCATTTTGAGAAGTTGTGTTTCGATAACTTGTCTGGAAGAATTATCTCAACAGTTTCGTAAGGGTTGTATTTTGACAAATTGTGAAGATTTTACTTTTCTTTTTCTTCTTCTTTTTGATCGATGGGTTTAACGATGAAACATCTACGTACTTACACAATTCCTGCTTTGGACAGGAGAGGGAGTAGAGATAGGGACCACATACAAACTAAAAAAAGTTTCTCCCGTGAAGTTTTGGTATTAAAAGTCAACCAAAATTATACTTAGACCTTTTTTTTTTTAATGTTGGTTAAATTTTACACACGTAAGTATAACGCTATCTTACGCGATGTAATTTTAGGGATGTCAGAACGCTGAGATGACTATTTTTAGATGACACAAAAGGGTTTTAGATGACAATGCAAATATTAAGCGGGAGTAAAACTAACCTTAAAGCATCCATCTCAGCCTTTTAATATCTTTCAAATTGCAACACACGAGGTCAAACGCCGCTTGTATATGCAAAAGTTGGCTAGCGGCAAAAAAAAAATAGGTGTAAGTACATTTTCAATTAACTTTAAATACTAAATGTTGGAGGAAACAACGGCAAAACAAATAGAAGTATAATACGTATGAGGTGAGATTTAGCGGGAGAAGCAAACAAATAAACTTTATTATAAAAAGACTCTCTCTCGGGTTACTGTAGCTACAGTACTCGGACCTCTTTCTTCTTTTCTCTCTCTTAGATACAATGATGTATGAATACCTATTTAAAGGCTTTACAAAGTGTTTCATAATAGAATTCTAGTATGACTATAATTCCTAGAGATAACTAACCCAAATCCTAGTGTGATTATGATTCCTAAAGATAACTAATTTAAATCCTTTTAGAATAAGGATTAACTTCAACACTAAAAAGTCGCCCGAGAAACTTTTTAATACCAAACATGTTAAGGGGGTTACAAAAATACAAAAATTGGTAATTTAGCCCCCATAAAAACATATTTTGATTGGACAAAATCGATGGATGGTGTTTAGAACTAGATAACGAAACCTTTGCATGCGGTTTCTTTGAACGTTACGAGCCCGGAGTCGACGGAGAGCAGAGAGAGAACACGATAAATCTAATCTCAGAATTTGTGTCTGATTCACCTTTTGACCCAATAGTAGGAAAGTAGGCAGCGCGTGCCCCTTCGCTAAACTCGGCTAGGCTCAACCCCATTTTATTGTCTTCTTAACTCTCACAATTTACGATTACTAGTTTATTGTCACCACAATTTCCTATCATTGTTGTATTTATTATTAACGAATGATAACAACAAAGATTATTTCACATTCATCATTCGACCGAGGGTCAGTTGAACCAAGTTATTTAATTAACTCATGCAATATTACTTTTCTTTCCTTTAAACTGATGGTTGCAAACTATGACGAATGTATCATACTATTTGACATCATGTAAAATTTGATGATGTAGAGAGACTTATTAATAAAAGGACATATGAAATTCTCATTGAAAAAGCGAAAATAATTAAGACAATCCCTCTCATCAGTCATTTGTTTGGGGGAAAAAATACAACCGACCGCTCTCGGATGTCTTACCAATACATAACTCGCAATCATCGCATTCCACAAAATCAACCTCCTTAAACAGTTCATCAAATACTTGTAGGGCCTCATCAACCAACCCCAACCTCACATAAGCACTGATCTAAATTAACGTTGTGGTCCAAATGACTTTCTCTCTACACACCTTCCATTCATTAACTTAGTCGCAAAAAATTTGACATGTATATGAACATAATTGTTCGGAATGTCCCCGTATCTCAAAAACCAAAGTTTATCTCATGTTCATGCAACCCCCTCCTTTTCTTCCAACCCCCGCCACCTCAGCTTGATTGCAGGTCATCCTCCTCGGCCCCTACTTCAAGCTTAGTTTCGTTACCAATTTGATTAAGCAAGCAAGGAAAAGCGAACTTGTTGAGAGAAGAGATTGAGAAAGCATGTGGGCATAGAATTGGGTAAGAGAACTGATGGCAATATTGAAGATGAGAGGGTCAGTGCTGGAGAAAGGATGGAAGAGAGTGAGGGTGTAGTTGGGTTTGCCAGAGGGGGAGAGGACGAAGAACTGATTAGCGCTCAATGGTATTTTTGCCGAAGTTGAGGACGAGGCAAATGCGCTGCAGCCTAAGATGAGGTGTGGGGCTTGTAAGAAAAAGGAGGAGGTGGAGGAGGGGGTAGGTCAAATCTCTGGGGAAGGAGAAGAGAATCAAAAGAGCGGGGTATTTTAGGGTTTTCAACTTATTTTGGTAAATACAGTATACAAATCTCACGTATTTGATACTTTGGGTTTAAAAATAGGTGGGATTTGTGTTTTGGGTGTACGAGTCTTAATAGAAGTATGTGGGGTTTTAAATAAGTTGGGGTAAAACTTGGGTTTAACCCTAAAAAACCCTTTTCAATATCTGATTACCGAGGAAATTTTAGATAACATTTTTTTCCTGAGAACAAAAGATGGTTCTGTCGCGTACACCATGGCTAATAACCTTTGTTAGTTAAACGAAAAAATATATACTTTTTGTACGGCTTTATTTTAATATAGTTTTTTCTTACTAAATAACATCTTTAAAATAGAGTCATTCTACATAAATCATCTTTAGTTTTTAGTTTATATATGAACTACATTTAAACGGCTTTTTGTTGCAATCAACCACCTAAAGTCACTTTTAAGTCAAGTTTTCTAGATATTGCTGTAATAATTAGTTCTTAAAGAAGGTGTGGTTGTGTCATTTACAGAAAAAATTTAACTGAATGTGGGATCAGGTGGTTGAATGCAGCAGAAACCCCTTTGAAAGCGGTTTATGTATAAATTTAAAAACATAAGTAATAATGATTCTGTTTTAAAGATGGTTTCTAGGGGGAACAAAAACTCCTTAGTATAATACACACATGTTGCATAATTTGCTTTTTCCATATACCCTTCTCAAGATTTTTATAAAATGTAAATACAAAACATTGCATACATCAAATTATTTTTCCTATGAAGATTTGAATGGA
The DNA here is from genome assembly GCA_037177215.1 of Asparagus racemosus. Taxonomy (NCBI): domain Eukaryota; kingdom Viridiplantae; phylum Streptophyta; class Magnoliopsida; order Asparagales; family Asparagaceae; genus Asparagus; species Asparagus racemosus. The sequence continues at coordinate 39,066,620 of JBAKGM010000233.1, forward strand.
AAGGTTCATCCCTCTGACACATTTACACTAATTTTTTTTAGCACATTGGTACCCCTAATCCAAAGTAATTATTTTACTGCAAGTTTGGTGGAACTGGGATTGGTTAATTCCTAACTAGAGATGTATTGGACCGAAGACCAACATATTTAATTTCCCTTCTACGCACACTTCTTTTGTTGAATTTTAATTTCTTTGACTGACACTCTTAGTATCACCCAATTGCAAATGGACCGTGTATGATTTTTTTTTTCTTTTTACTCTTTCGCCGTAAAAAAAGAGAATAACTTTTTTTCTTTTTGACAAATAGACCGGTCGTTAAAGCGTCATAAAATTAATTTTCACTCGGGGGTCTATCAGCAATCAATCACAATTATTTCCTTATTTTTATTGATAAAAGGGAGGTTGATGCTGTTTAATTGACCACAGGAAAGGGAATAATATTGGAAATGAAAATTATAAGATTAATACTTCAACCAAACCAAACCAACCAACATGTAGATGTAACGTAGGCCCCAGAGTTTTGGCACAATGATTATGCATGATTTGTAATTTTAAATTAATGTTTCTCTCTCATTAATACTAGACATTTGTTTCCTATCTTTGTCGTAGCAGGACCCATCATTATCAATAGACAATGCATTCAGATGAGGAGTGCTTGCCATGTAGCTACTGACATTCTATCCACCACGGACAAACTCCTTGCATCTTCATCACCCACATATATATGTATATATAGGAACAAAAGATAATAATAATAATAATAAGGAGGCACAGTTTTTGTTTCGAAGTTTTTTTTTTTTTTTTTTTTTTTTTGTGGAAAAATTACACGTAAAGCACAAAAGTTATTTTCTCCTTGTTGAGAGATTGTTCCTTCCGACTTCTCAGCTTTGCACCGACACAAGATTTTCAATAAATGGACTATGGTATTCAGAACCTTGAATACTCAGCTTTGCACCGACACAAGATTTTCAATAAGTACCCGTTCAGACTGATGTTAATGAGAGCTAAAGGAAGATAGGGAACACTTAGTTTGGAAAATTATTTGTGGTAGATAATGAGGAGGAAGTTAAGATAACTAAGGAGAAAAAACTTGATATTTTATTCCCCCTAAATTAGAGTGTAAATGGAGGAGAAGGGAACTCAAAAAAAGAAGAAGAAAAAGAATATCACGCGAATACAATTTTACCCTAGTATCAAGATGAGATCCAAATGAGTGAAATAGTAAGTAATATTTTTTTTGTAAATTTACATATACTTCCATACATTCTCTTTACTTTATTTAACTTTCTAAACAGTGCGAAATAAGTTCTCATTGATTATCTTTACTATATTCTCAAATAAATTTTGTATGTTACCTTAACTTTCCTTATATCCTATGATCACCTAACTTCCCTCCCTAGGAGCAAATCCAAACATGCCCTAAAAGTAAGGATCAGTTGCAGTTGCCAAGTGAATAGGTTCAATTAATTATGTAGTGCAATACAAATATCTAGAATTCAAATTTTTTTTTTGTTTTTGTTTTTTGTTTTCCTCTGTGTGTCATAGTATATTTTGTCCGACGTAATAGCCTCAAAAAGCCTCGTCCCCTAGACTTCCAACGAATAATATCCACAAACATGAACGTGAACGAAGAAATAGGAAAGCTCTACATGAACGGCCCAAGGCCCATCTTCGTGTAGTATATACGTATTATTTTAGCCCAACACAACAAGAGAACGGGGCCTTTTAAGAATAGACGCCGATAATAGCATATAATTCGTAAATATGAGGGAAGGAACTCTCATCTTATCGGGCTTTCACCGTCTTTGAGCAGGAAGAGACTGCGAGGGTTTTGGGTGGCTCCGACTGCAAAGCCCTAATTTTTCTTCCTCCATATTTGTAGATGGAGACGGAGACAGAGGCAACGACGAGGACGATTATTTTGAAGGAAGATGTCGACAGGCCCTTAATAATTCATCAATCGACGGAAGAGAAAGAACAAGAGACGACGGGGAGGAGGACGACGACGGAGAGGCGCAAGAGGGAAGGGGAGGCAGAAGAAGAGTCTGATCGGGGCCCACTATGGAAGACGAGCCTGTGTTCGTACTTCAGGAGTAAGGAGGGATGCAGCCACGGGGAGTCGTGCCGCTACGCCCACGGGGAGGAGGAGCTCCGACCCAGACCCGATAAGACGTGGGACCCCACATCCGAGAGGGCGAAGAAGCTGCAGAAGAAGGCGAGCGAATCCGAGGGGGAGGAGGAGGAGGGATTGGATGAGACTAACCTGGACAAGTGTCTGATCGGGCTCCCCAGGAACTGGGGCTCGGATAACCTGAGCAGGTTTCTCGATGGACAGGCAACTCCTTCCCCTTCTCCTCCTTTGTTTATTTACAACACGAAAATGCTTTGTTTGTTTCCCTAGCATACTTTAATTGACTAATTTTATGGAGAATGGACTGCTAATTACATCACTTCATTTTTATAACCCAAACATTCAGTAATGTGTTGCTCTGTTTGCTCCCTTCTACTTCCCATTACGGCACGGGGTCTTGTAAACAAAATCAAGCAATACTGGAGCCAATATAGCTTCTTCTACCGAATATTACGATTCGATTTCACTATGTTGCATCCCGCATTGCTAGCGTATCTGAGGGCCTCCTTTCACAGGAGCCCAAACCCTCTGACTTTCACTCTCTGCTCTGTTGTCACTGCTTCGTTGACCTGATTAGCTTGTTTGCTGCGGTTGCTAACTCTGAACTCTGTCTTCTTTACAACAGCTGTTGTGGGGGGCACTTATTCATATGCTTATCAGAATTATGCTCCTTGTCCACAGGGAATTCACTATAAATCTGCTAAAAAGAAGAAGCGAATGACTGTAGCCTTTGTGGTATTTGAGAATGTTGAGCAGGTCAAAGATGCTATCAAGGTACCTTCTCTAATGGGATTCTGATCCTTAAGCAAATTAAGCGCCTGATATTGTTCATTTCAGATTTTATGTATAAACTTCTCTTGATAGATTTTAAATGGAAAGTCTGATGGTGGAAAGCAAATAAAGATTGCAAATGCCACTCGTCGATCTAATGAGAAGAGGCATTCATCTGGAACAACTCAAGGCCTCCCGGTCAATGAGAGTCGTGATGAGGATAACGATGCTGCTGGTAATGACACCTCGGTAACTGAAGGGTTGGTACCGAAGACAAGAAGTGCTCGTGATGTCGTCACTGCCCTGGCTAATATGCCCTACACTGACCAATTGGAACACAAGAAAAATTCATTATTGCAGACACTTAAGCGGCTAGTAAGGAAAATACGCTTGTATTGACCATTTGGGTTTTGATAATTGGTGTTCATATCACAGTCTCATTGAAAAAGCTTCCCAATTTAATTCTTCCATGTTTGGAATTAGTTTATCTAAGCTTTGATGATAGAAAATGATATTTTATTTATTAAACATGATTCCTTCCTTTGCAGACACGAAGTGCGCGCAAGGCTTGTCCAGATGCTATTCCGCTTCCAGAGTGGATTTTTAAATCTCGAGAGATAGGTAAAGTCTCTGAATATATTAGGTAGCATACTTTCATGACCTTTGCTTGACAACAAATTCCAATTATTACGATGATGGGTCTTTTTCTGAAGTTTTTAGTTGCTTTTCTTCTTTCTTTGCTCCAGTTCTAATTCTATTTCTTTATTCTTGTTATTACTACCTGCTTGACCACTAGATCTAGCGGTGGCTTCTTATTTATCTGCATCCAACTTCCTTAGTGTGCTCTTTTTGACCAGTTGTTTAGATTATATAAATTTGTTGAGGAGTCAAAGTCTAGAGTTCCTGGCCACTCAGTTGTATTTGGAAATGTCAGAAAATCAAGCTTCAGGCCTTCTTCTAAGACTTGTAAATTGCAGTGTAGTTTCGGCCAATCATAGCTAGTTAGCTGCTCCAAATTTTGATAAGGAGTCTTTGCATGGTTTTGATGGAAGCAGTAATCATGTGACATGTACAATTCCATGCATGTGCAGAGAGGACAAGCTACTAACACCAGATTGGGCAGCTCTGTGGCCATGTTATGGCTATCCCAATTAACCTCTGTGATATCTGTTTCTGACCACACAGAATATTGTTGTGGAGTGTAGACTGTACTTGTTCCTACTTCCTACTAGCTCTCCTGTAGGAGATACTTCAACTGTCAGAAAATGAACATAACTTTACTGAAGAGACAAGTTCAATACCTTTTTTTTTCTTCCATTTCATTGTTGCAGATGAAATATTATATAATTAGCCTTCCATGCAAAATTTTCATTATGAACGAAAAATGATCTCTTCCTTTCTCTTATATCATATAGGTGGTCTTCCATGCAAATTTGAAGGCATTTTGGAATCACCAGTCGTTAATGGATACCGGAATAAATGTGAGTTCTCGGTGGGTTATTCATTACAGGGAAAGCGAACCGTGGGGTTTATGCTTGGAAATTTTAGGTCAGCTTGCTCCCACTGCCTAACTGTTAAAATGAAGCATCTATAACTCCATACAATTTTTTGATGTTTTTAATCTGGAAATTTCAGAGAAGGTGTGACAGCAGTAGAGGAACCAGTTAATTGCCCAAATGTCTCCAGAATCTCTTGCAAATACGCCCTTATATTTCAAAATTTTCTGCAATCATCCGTTTTTCCTGTTTGGGACAGAATTAATAACACTGGATTTTGGCGGCAACTTACGGTACACTGCGATCTGTCCTATTAAATATTTACAGTTGAAGAATTATTTAATTACACATAAGATGGCTTCAGGATTTGCTGTTGCTCTGTTTTATGAAATTTCATTGTTTTATATATAAATGATCGTCTGGATCTTTCTTGTTAATTGTGAATATAACAAAGAAATTCACAAAGTTGAGGTGAATATTAGGTGCGGGAGGGAAGAAATCCAGGGCAAGCTGATCTACATGAGAACCCAGAAACTCAAATTGCAGAAGTCATGCTTATGATTCAGGTTTACTTCTACTAGAAAAAAATAACAAGATTTCATATGTTTCGGCACATTTCTTGAACTTGGCCAAGGATATGAACTTAACCATCGGGTGCAGTTTAACTTTGTTGCATATTTGCATGTTACGTGTATAAATATGGATTAACTATTAAGCGCTATTAATCTTTTGTTTTCTAATTGGCCTACTCTACAGGTTTGCTCACTAGATGTTGATGATGAACAAATGAAAAATGAATTCACAAGAATGGCACAGGCTTTTGCACAAGGTGCAGCTTCATGTTCACCTCCACTCCCTCTCACGACAATAGTAGTGCAGGTTGGTTTCTAGACTTAGCGTGCTCTTTTAATTGTGTTTATTGGTTCTAGAATTTATTTGGTGCTCGATTGATTTGGTGCATCTTCATATATGCCACAAGGCCCAGAACATATGGCATAAATCATGGTTGGTAAACAACTTAATTCTGACTTATTTTATTAGCATGTTCTTTTATTTGTGTTTATTGGTTCTAGACTTCATTTGGTTCGCAGTTGATTTGGAGCATCCATACTTCTTGTTTGTTAGATTTTCTGTTAAATTTGGTTCACATTACTTTTAGTTTCATTTTACCCCATTGCTAGGTGTTCAAACAAAAAACGTTCCAAGTAGTGGCGGACTAATTTATTAGGGAATCTAACAAAATCTGGATGATATCAAAGTGAAATGGGTTTGAAACTTTGGATATCAAAGTGTTAAAAGAACACTTTGGGTATCAAAATGAAAAATGGGTAAACTTTGGGGGTACCAAAGGGAATATAAGCCATGGCTTAATTCAGACTTATTTAATTATCATGTTCTTTTAATTGTGTTTAGGGTTCTGAACTATATTTGGTCTTCAGTTGATTTGATGCATCTATGTACTACTCATTTTTCATAAATCATTGGAAAGATTGGAAGTTACCAAATCTTTTAAAGTGCAATAGGTTAAACCATCCTGGACGGCTCATGATATTTTCTTATCTGATTGACAGTTTTCTTTTTCATAAACCGTTATCCTGGCCCATAGCATGCCCATGACAGTTTCTAATTGTAAGAACAATGACATTGCTATGTTTTACTAAGCTGTTGATTGAATGTTTTTGCTGAAACCTTTCCAGAACATGTTTTCTGTTCAATTTCTTAAGGCCTTAGTTTTTTGCAGTGATATTGTGGTCGTCTTTATTGATTTAGTATTCGTACATGGGATTTATGATGATTATGCTTATGTCACATGTTTATGTTATCGAACAAATTATTGTTTGTCTCATGCAGGATCATAAAGGAATATCGAATGCTGCACCAGCTGACTGTCCGCTGCTGTCGTTACCAATACCAAATATGAACGGAGATTCTTCTCCGGGAAAATTGGGTGCCATGGAAGCAAGAATACATGATTATATAAGCAATCTCCGCTTCTCTTTATCACCAACAGCCTTTTTTCAAGTCAGATAACTGTTATTTTCTTCTTTTTTTCTTTCTTGTATAAAGCTTTATTTTGTCCATGGCTCACGAGATTACACAGGTTAATACTCTTGCTGCAGAGAGATTATACTCCCTTGCTGGTGATTGGGCAGAGTTACGGCCAGATACATTGCTCTTTGACATATGCTGCGGGACAGGAACAATTGGCTTGACCCTAGCACATCGTGTTGGCATGGTAACCTCATAAACATAAATTGGATATTCAATTTCCTTGTAAATAGTGTCTTTACAGTTGTATTTAACCTACATTTTGCCATTATCACCAAGTACTCTTCGAGGTTCATATGGATTATATAATATCTTTGATGAAAATGGTGGGTTCAAGTACCCTATGTGTCCTTAAGGTTTTTATCAAAGGTTGATCACAAATTACAAGAATGTGACCAACTTACTGGGACTAAATTTCCGCTTGTTGACATAGGAGTACTCATGGACTAGCTGGGAATTTCAAGAACAAAAGTTGGTTCTTTTTTCTTCATATTATTTTGAAACTTCATATCTTCTCAGAAGTATGAATAACATTGGTTAAGGTCTCCTTGATAATTGTTCTTGCCACTACTTCCTCCTCACTCCCCTATTTTGTGCTATAATGTTTTCCTTCTTCCCTTTTTTGGTTTTCGCAGGTTGTTGGTGTTGAGATGAATGAATCAGCAGTGGAAGATGCACAGAGAAATGCACTGATCAACAATATAGATAATTGCAAGTTTGTATGTGGAAAGGTGAGATTTAATGAGAATTAAAATTGTTCTGTTAATCTCATTTTTTTGACATTGAATTCCATAAAATGTAGAGCTTCCAAGGCAATTTCCATATGTGGAAAATATAAGAAGACTGAATTTTGTAAGCAAAAGTAATGCATGGACTTTGGCAAGCCTAGGGTTATAGCTCCAAACTAGGAATCCCAGCACGCAAGGTTACCTCTTTTTTGGCATATGGGAGCATCAGATTTTCACAGCCTTAGCCCCCAACTATGATCAGTTTTCACGACTTGGATGATCGAAACTGTGAACTCAAAGTTGCAGTGAACAAACCATATTGTTGTACTGAGGCTTGCCCTTAAACCATCAGATAATAACTAACCTTCCAAAATTAGCCAGTAATCTGGTCTTAAATTATTATATTTTGATGCAGTACAGTAGTTAGATGGCTTGATATTAATATCTAGATCATTTTGCATTAGCATAAATATCATTTCTTTAAAATAAGTTCATTCATAACAAGCACAGAGCAAACTTTTAGAAACATTACTGTCTTATATGTTCATCAAATAATGGATATTTAAGGGGAAAAAGAGCAGAAAGGACAATGTACTACCTTGGATTTTAGTAATTGCTGGGCCAAAGCACTCCATTTCCATGTTCATTCCCAGTGTTGTATCAACTGGATCAATGAGACAACGTAATTCTATACAGCAATTATTGAGTTACCAATTTATTGAATCAGCTTTTATACTTGCTTCGTTTTTATTAGCTGCTATGCACTGTCAACCTGAAAAACCTACCATTGTGTATCTTTTGAAAGAAAGAAGTATTTAAAGGAAGCTCTGTTGTGAAAAGTACTAATCTTGTGAAACATTGAAAATTATTGCTGATTTATCATGTTTACTATAAATTACTTTGCTATTAGGATGTTACTGCTTCTCTCAGATTATTCTGATGAGTCAATTGCTTTCTCCTTTTTAACTTGGGAGATGGCAGGCTGAGGATGTTATAGGTGCACTACTAAAGGAATATCTAGGTGTAGCACAGCAGCAGGGTGATGCTTCTGATGTTTCTGGAAGCAACAACATAAAAGAAGATGCAAATGGAAGCAATAACACCAAAACTGAAAAGCTCTTGGTTGATGAAGATGCTCGAGTGGATGCTCACGCTGCTAATTCTAGTGTGGAGGGGGAGAAACACCTGTGTGAAAGATCAAAAACTTTGGGAGTGTCAGAGAATTTGGATGGACAAAACGCAATAAACTCTAATAAAGATAATGACAACAATGATTCAATAGCAGATGAAAGTTCAAACCATGAAATTATAGACACTAACAGCTCAACAAATTTTTTGAAAAGCTGCTCAGAGTGTAGGCCGACAAGTCAAGGAAATAAAGAGTGCACAGATGAAAATCAAGACATTCTGAAGTTCACTGACACAAATAAACAGAATGGTGAATGCAAAGCTACATCTCATGATGGCCACATTTCCGAAGAGAAGGGAATAAAAGATGCTCCTGTTTGTCATTTTAAGGACATTGTTGCCATTGTTGACCCTCCACGAGTTGGACTTCACCCTACTGTAAGTATTTGTTGTTGTAAATCTTTGTTGCTCTACTTCTTATCATGACAAGCCAAGTAGTTCTTTAGACATATATTTCACCGTGTTTTAGCCATTTATACGTGAGGCATTCTAGAAATTAGGCCAATGCTTTGCAAACTACTAGTAATGTGAAAACTTCTGAATGGCAAGTCAGCTGTTTCTTAGTTTAGAAGTTCAAATCAAGCTGTTACATTCAAGTTAGCCCTGATGTATCATACTTTGTTGAATCATGCAAATCTCATTCAGTGGGCTACCTAGTTAATCATTTTGCAGGTTAATTCTGCCTAGCATCAAGATCTACAATGAGTTTTAAATTTTTTTTAATAATTTAAATTTTGGAAGATTTTTTGAGGTCCCTGAGGTTTTCCTCCTGACATGAATCCCTTTATCCCTTGATTGAACCTCTTAGCCTGGAAATTTATGTATTTAATGACCAAAAGTCCTCAATTCTAAGATAGTTTGACTGAAATGATAGTATAGTTTAGTAGAGTTTTCTTTCTTCATGGCACCAAGATCTACAATACGTTTTCACAATTTTTTCCCATAATATAAATTTCAGAAGTTTTTTTTTGGTCCAAGGTTTTCCTCCTGACATCAATCCCTTTTTGTGGTTGAATCTCTTAGCCCAGAAATTTATGTATTTAATGTCAAAAAGTCCTTAATTCTAAGATAGTTAGACTGAAAAAATTGTATAATTTAGCAGAAGATTCGTTCTTCATGGTGTAGAGAGGTTTAAATGTTGTATTATTGATTTCAGCGAAAGTGAAGTAATGGTTGAAGAATTTGTGAAAATTATCACAAGTTTCCATTGAAATTTATAACAGAGGATTATTTGGATACTAGTCCTCAATATATCTTATTTTGAGATTAGTCCCCCAAATCAATGAAATTGCTATCAAGTGCCCCATGTCATATAAGTTGTTTAAAATTAGCCCCCATTTGAATTGGGGGAATAGTCCTTCAACTTTAACTATAATTGGGAATATTTCCCCAATTATACCCTTTTTAGTCAAACCGCAATCTAATTTGGGGCAGGAAAGGATTTTGATGTTTTTCTTTTCGGGGCCGACAGAGGGGGAAAACATCTATTCCCTTCTCAGAGAGGGGAAAACTGACCTTTGAGTGGCTGGAGTTATTTAATGAGGATGGTTTGGTAATTACTCATCCATAGTTGAGCAATAGCCCAACTATGGTTAGCAGATTGAATGGAATTTGCAACAGAGGGACAAATTTCACATGTTATATGATTTGGGGGACCTAATAGCCATTTCAATGATTTGAGGGACTAATCTCAATATATAAAAGATTTGAGGGAGTTATATCAAAGTAACCCAAAAACTATACCGAACGGAAGATTATGTCTCATGTAGGCATGCCGAAAAAATTAGGATAGAGGCTTCGTTTTTGTTATCTGTTTAAAAATATGCCATGGTCATTTTGATGGTATTTCGACCGCAATGTCAAAAATGATCACTGTTGATTTTTATGGAAACACTTACGGCGTGTCTTGCAGGTGATTAAAGCGTTGAGGACACATCCACGCATAAGGCGACTTGTGTAAGTCTTGGATCTATCCTTCTTGTACTTCTTGGCTCTTTATCTAACTTCTCCTCTCTGTGGATTGACACATGCTCATCTGTGTTTAATTTTGTTTTCATCAGCTATATCTCCTGCAATCCTGAAAGTCTAGTGGCAAATGCCATAGAGCTCTGCACTCCTACTTCTGATAAGTCGGAGAAAGCAAAGGGAAACTGGGGGTGGAGGAGCATGAGTGCTGCTGGTTTGGCTCGGCACAGGACCAAGTCTATGCCCTCGTCAGAGCCCTTCAGGCCGGTCAGAGCCATGGCTGTCGATCTATTTCCCCATACTCCACACTGTGAGATGGTAATGCTACTTGAGAGGTAAAAGAGCATCACCATCCATGCTTAACTGGAGATGTTGCTTGTGATAAAGCTTACGATTTGTACGATTGAATCTTTTCCTTGAGTTCCCATTCCTTAGCGCATGGTGATATTCTTTATGTTCACCAAGAAAGGTCATTGACATTTGTAAGTTTCGAAATTTTGCTAGTATTTATTTAGTCTTTGTAACATTTAATATTTTACACTGCTCCTTCATTTTGCTACGAGGGTCGCATCGTGTATCATCTGATTCACAATAATGAAGTAAGTACCAAAAGTTTGATAGTTTATTAGCACGTCCATGATTTGAGACTGGATGGAACTTGATTTATGTTCCTTTACAACCAAAATGCAGGATATTATGAGATCCCATGATTATTTTTCGGTCTTGTCTTGTGTAAAACTAATATGACTTGGGTCTGTTAGAAAACATATTCTAGAGTTGTTACGGTATTCTTATAAATGATCATTGTTTTCTTAGGAATGAGAAAATGAATTGAAATGGAAACAAAAGTGAAAGTTCAAATTTCCAATGCTGTTAAGCAGTGAGGTCGTTTATATTTTTGGCATCCTCATAAATATGATTGGACAAAATGAAGGAATGAATAATTGTCATCGTAGTATTATCGTACTAGCTCTTCTTTCTACAATCGCCTAGGCTGCGCAATGTAGCGGGGCTATGAGCAATAGATTTATAAAGTTTGGGTAGCATTTTTCTACTGTAGCGGGGCTATATTTTTAGGTTTTCTTTTTTTCTTCTATACTTTCAATTAGCCAGTTGGTTTTGTTTCCATTTTTCCCCCTGTTGGTTTTCCTATTATTGGCTGGGTCCCACAACTTCAATGGTTTCAGGAGAGAGGCGGAAGGAAGAGGGAACTGCGGTATGGGATTGTTCCGTTTGAAACCATTGCCACAATCGCCATGGGATTATCAGTAAAGCAATTGTTCTGTAATAAAAAATTTTTTAAAAAAAACAATAAAGCAATTGTAGAGATAACAGTAATCCACGGTTATTAAATTTCTCGGGTGCTTTCCCATATATTTCCTTCCTTTGTTTGTGGGTTGATAAATTTCCGGTACTATAAGAAATGGGAAAGCTTGGTGGCAATGGCTATAAGAATGAGGTGGATATTTTTGCAGGAGATTTATAGGCTCGTCGCAGACTTGGATTCGTTTCCATTCCCATTTAACATATGAGGACGCATGGGCAATCTATACCGTTCACGGGTAATTAGAGGATTAGTTTGAGAAATACAATTCTTTTATTTATTGTGTGCATCGTCCCACTTTTATAAGGATGATTGTTGAAGTTAATCCTTATTCTAAAAGGATTTAAATTAGTTATCTTTAGGAATCATAACCACACTAGGATTTGGGTTAGTTATCTCTAGGAATTATAGTTATACTAGAATTCTATTATGAAACACTTTGTAAAGCCTTTAAATAGATATTCATACATCATTGTATCTAAGAGAGAAAAAGAGAACAGAGGGACCGGGTACTGTAGCTACAGTAACCCGAGAGAATTATTTTTTTATAAAGTTTATTTATTTGCTTCTCCCGCTAAATCTCACCTCATACATATTATACTTCTATTTGTTTTGCCGTTGTTTCCTCCAACAAAATAATGACGCGCACGTGTACATTTTAGGAATCTTACGTACAAACAACATAACTAATTAGTTGATGCATGGAGAGGTAATTTTCTACACAAAAGTTTGTTCGTATGTTACCCGTGTATTCTGTAACTTCTTGTTCTTTAGCTACCACGTATGGTACATGGCATATCTTGGATTACTGCTTGGTTAATTTCTCAAAAAGTAATAACATAAAAATTAGGAAAGGATAGATAGACAAAGACAACAAATTGGCAATCGTGCAAACAAGAAAGATGTACTAAATTTGACGATTACCAATGATTTGAGAGAGGAGGAAATATGGTTACCTGAACAAGGAAATATTAAATTTTCTCCGATAATTCTTGCCAGAATCTGAAATCACCTTGCACTTTGAGTCCTAATTGCACAAAAATTATTAACTATATCATATCATTTTTTTGGTTTCCTTTCCTATCACTAGTATGAATGCTAGCATTAACAATAAGCAACTAGTGTCGGCTTAGGATTGAAGGGTAATTAACGTAGGATATTAAAAACATTTATATAGGTTTTGGTTGGTGAATACTTTCCTAATTATAAACCGCAGGAATATTTCTAATTTATATTTTCATTTAAATTTTAGGAGCTTTCTCACGTTGCCATATAAAATCTGCTCTATTTTGTATTAGTCCTCTAATCTTCATATTTCTAAATTACACCCCTAAATCTCCATATTTGCGCAAAATAAGCATGTCATTTAAAATTGGTTAATCAATTTGAGAGTGCAAATGTGAAATGTAAGGGTGTTATTTGACGGTTGTGGGGTCTAAATCACAAATTCAGAGATGTAAGGGTGTAATATAAAATAGGGTAAGAGTTATGATCTACTCGGAGAGAATACCTTAAAATAATCAAAAAAGAGTGGGCCCCGTTATGCGATGATAGGAAAGTAGAGGGCCCAACCACACATACTTCATGATTAGCCTCTTTATTGCCGTCGACAAAACCATGCCAAAATCCACTCACACTCTTATTGAAGCCAGAGCTAGATTCACATGCCATAGTGTCCTTATAAATTACCCAATATATTTTTTTTAAAAAAAATTTATTAATTTTATTTACTTTAAACTATTAAAATGAAAAGTAAGTGTAATTGTACAAATAAAGTAACGGTCCTTCACGTTCATCTTGCTGTCTACCGGAAACAAGGCATGAAATGAGGTACATGAATTATTTTATTTTTCTCCTTCGCTAACAAAAATGCTAGAACATTAAAAAGAAAAAGTAATCCTCAATCTTCACTATAGTTTTGAAATTTTGGTGTCATGATTAAGCCATTTAATTTAAGGCGCTGTTTGTTTCGTCTAAAAAACACAGAAAATGAGGGAAAGTGAGGGTATTTTTTATATTTTCCTTCACATTCATGTGTTTGTTTGCAAAATTTTTCCGGAAAATGAGGGAAAGTGATCTTCAAACATGGATTTTTTTTTCCGGAAAATTTTCCGGACTCAAAACTCCGATTACGACGGAAAGTGACGGAAATGAACCAAACATGCCCTAAGATGATATCAGAACAACATATGCTCAAATTTCGTCGACCATGAATTTAAAACGAATTTTCTATAATAATAATAATAAGACAAGAAACCACTGTGTGAGTCTAGGTGTCGGTCTATAAAAAAAACGTTTAGCCTATTGGAATATGTTAGAATATAAAAGTGTAATCCTTAATTCTCATCATACGCTTCAGAGTTTTGGTATAATGATTGTGTCATTTAATTTAAGAAAAGAGAAATCTATATTGAGAGTCTTTTTGCCTTTACTCCTCATACACTTCAAGCATGAGCATGATACACGGAATTTCCTATTCGTGTTTGCTAGGGAAAGATTACAGTTTGGTGCGGATAACAATGAAGATCATAAAATATATTGACACTTTTAGACGTTCTAATTTTAAATATAGAAAACCAAATTGAAAGGCCATGAATTATAAAATCATGGTCTATCCGGATGTCGTAATGCCTGAAAGGATCATGACAGATTCGACCAAAGCAATCACAATGCAAGAAAAGAAAAAGGAAAAAAAAAAAAAAAAAAGAAATCAAAGCGGCATTATATGTTACTTTGTTATTTCACACGTCATGAGTTCTATTGATCTTGTATTATTACTTGCATATATATTCTTCTATAGCAATTCGTTTATCTTTGTTCAAAACTTTTAAGCAATTGACATGTTAAAGGATTCACATAATCGGGGGCACCACAAAACAAAACAAAAAAACACTGGTAATATCGTTTATGTTTTGTAATGATTTCTAATTTACGGAACACGCGTATACAAAGTGTAAGTTTTGCATAATTTAATATATAAATTGAGAATTTGAATAAATTAACATGATTTTTTTTTAAAAAATTATGAAATGATACAGAACAGATATATCTTAAGAAAGTATTGAGTGGATCGGATTCATCGGACATATAGTGTTTCAAGAAATGAGAATCTTAGATCAACGAAAAACATGGTTTTAGTGAGCTTTATAGTTGAAGTGTCAAGGGAATATACACTTTGCTTTTTCTTTTAGATTTTCCAGGTGTGAAGACATTTATATTGATTATGGCAGGTTTAAAATAAGAAGTATGATAGATTAAAAATGAAATTACAGTAGTTTTAACAAAAAGTTAAACAAAAATTAAGAGTTAAAATTTGCTAAAATTAATACATGGGCATTGAATGAAAACTTTTGGAGGAAAATGCTCGCGTTTGCGTAAATGCGGTTGTTCTGGTGCAAATTTTAGGGCATACAGGTACCGCAAAAAACAAGTGAAGGTATATAAGTGCAAAGTGGGAGTAACCATAGGGTATTTAAATGCAATTAAGCCCTAATTATATACTCTGTTTCTTTTTTCTCTTTTTAGTTCGTCTTCTTCCTCAGTGCTTTTGTTTCTAGATATTTTTTTAAAACCTTTTAATTACTTTAATCCAACATTTATAAAACAATCACCGACAAGCTTAAGCGAAGCAAAAGCAAAGCATCTCATTTTCCTCATTCACCTTTTTGCCTTCGTTGCTGTCACTATTAGAACAAGAGTCAGAGTCAAATCTAAAGAGAGAGTGACAGCGAGAGAGAGAGAGAGAGAGAGAGAATGCGTTCTCTTCTTCTTCTTCTTCTTCTTCTGCTCTGTGCCTCTGTGATCGTTCAGTCTGCCACCGATCCTAAAGATGGTAAGTTGTTGAACAAAGAGTTGAGACTTATCGTGCATTTCTCTCTAATCAATGCCAGAGTTCGAGATTTTAGTAAAAGGATAGAACTTTCTATCTGGGTTTTTGGAAAATTTTGTTACCCATCTCATTTTTTTTCGAATTATTGATACCCATTTGATAATTTTTCATCCTAGATCGTGCTGACCTTATTTTTGTATTGAAATGTTGATGCCCGTTTCATTTATTTCACTTCTGATTATTGTTAAGCTGAAATTTGATCCTCAACTTGCAGTTCAAGCTCTTGGGGTTTTCTATAGCTCTTTGAATAGCCCAACTCAGCTTTCTCGATGGACCTTGGACGGCGGTGATCCTTGCGGAGAATATTGGAAGGGGATTACTTGTTCTGGTTCATCTGTGACTTCAATGTAATGAAATTTCAATCTCAATGCAATATTTTGTTTGGTAGAATTGTATGTTTTCATGTCATTTATTTACTTGATCATGTTGTTATAGACAAATTCCCGGATATGGGCTTAATGGCACACTTGGCTACACTCTCTCAGATTTGTTGTCCTTGAGAACATTGTGAGTAAAGTCCATCACTCATCTTTAATTGATGAAGGATAACAATGTGCATTGGCATGATAATTTTATCTTTTGTTGATATTTTATTGTTAGGGATTTGAGCAATAATAACATACACGAAACCATTCCGTATCAGCTGCCGCCGAATCTTACCTACTTGTATGTGTTGTTCTCTAATTGATGGTTTCCCCTCTTTTACTGCAATTATATTTACTTTTGGTTTGAAATTTCTGGGCTACATTTCATGTTGCAGGAATCTTTCTAACAATAACCTCACGGGGAATCTTCCTTTTTCTATATCTTTGATGATTTCCCTTGTTTATCTGTAAGGTTCTCATACACTGTAACTGCCATGAGAGATTTAATATGTAGGCAATCTGATTAAGCCTTATGAATATATAACATTTTGTTTGTAGCAATGCCAGCCACAACCAATTGTCTGAAGAAATTGGAGATCATTTTGGAAATCTGCAGAATTTGTCAGATTTGTAAGATATTCTTCACTGCTTCATTTAATTCTTTTTACATGCTCTCGCTATCGTGACTTACCATCTTAGAAAGTGTACTCTTGAAAGACATGAGACATTTAATAAGTTAAAAAGAGCATAATTATTCATTGTTTCAGGTCTTCAGTATTTCTTACCCTGTTTGCTATGTCTTTGAGTTCGTGTGAGTTTTAGCTTGTCTTGTTGCCATGTACTAAATCAGTTAAGTGTTTATGTAGGTAGATCTTCACAGTTACATCTTTTCAGATGGTTAATTTTTCTGATGGCAATATGTTGGAATTTTCAGTGCTCAACCAATTCCATGCAAAAGTTCATTCTTGCATGTTTAGTGTTGAGCCTAAGCAGTACGCTTGTTTGAAATTATCACATTCTTTCAATTTCACTTTATTGCAGAGATTTGTCTTTCAACAACCTTACTGGGGATCTTCCTAATTCAATTGGCTCCTTGGCAAACCTGTCAAGCCTGTAGGCATCTCTAACTGGTTTATGTACAACAAGTACAGTTAATTATTTCTGTCTTCATATTTAAGTTACCTAATGTCAGGATTAATATCTTACACTGCAGTTATTTACAAGACAATCAATTAACCGGCCAAGTAGATATTCTCACCAGCCTTGATTTAACCAATTTGTAAGTTGGTTCTGTTATCACATCAAGATACTTTTCTTCACAGCAATTTTCTTGTAATACCTTTTCTTTCCAACAGAAATATTGCAAATAACCATTTTAGTGGCTGGATCCCTCAGGAGTTCAGAGCTATTCCAGACCTTTCGTGAGTAGTTCAATTGCTCGATGCATCTGCTTATATGCTAATTTTTCTTTTGGGTTTTCTATATTAGTCCCCCAAATCTTTCATATTTTGAAATTAGTCACCCAGGTTTTCATCTTTTGTAATTAGCGCCCAAATCTTTTTAAGTGATTTGAAATTAGTCCCTCTAGTTAGAGATGGGTTGAAATTGAGGGAATATTCCATCATCTTTAACAATTTTGGATGCAATACCAGTTATCCCCCTGCATGCTCAGACCCTAAAAAACTTCACTGGAGCAAATTTGGGAAAGATTCTTCAATATTAGACTTAAAGCCAATGATTTTGAACCTTACTTCGGTGGATTTTGATGTTGATTTTGGTTGATTTTCATAAGTCGGTAATTGTTCTTCCCTGGTTAACCACTAACCCAACTGAGGGACTAATTTCAAAAAATGAAAATTTGGGGGACTAATTTCAGACTGATATTGAAAAAACTCTTGTCTTTTAGATTACTTTTAGTCTCCTCTGTTCCTAATGTATCGTTTCTCCCTTCATTTGCACAGAGTTGGAGGTAATTCATTTGCAAATGGTCCTGGTCCACTTCCGCCTCCTTATGCCCCTCCTCCTAGAAGGCCACATAATAAGCATAATCATAGCAATCTGCCTCTGGTAACTCCGGAAGGTTCTAAAGGACAAGACTTAAATCAGAACCATGGAAAAAATATGAAAGGCTTGACAGGTGGTCAGATTGCAGGCATAGTTATAGGCTCAATTATCGGTGGTGGTTTATGTGTGGCTCTTGCTATTGCATTTTGTCGTTGGAAACTTGGCAGAGGTACAAGGATAACCAAAGGTAGATCTGGAGACATCATGATGTCTCCTATCGTGGCCAATTCAGGTACGCTTGTTTCTAGTTTTTCTGCCTTATAATTTCACATAACCACACTTAAAGTTTGGCCCATTTTGAGGTAACTCCCAAAGATTTATAAATGTCACTTAACCCCCCTGTCCTTTGGGGCATTTCATGGAACTCCCTGAATGTTCTTAAATTTTTTTAACATGCCATGCTAACTGCGCAACCCCAATTTTTTTTCGACATACTCCCCCAACTTTCAACATTATTTTTAGAGAATCCCCCAAACTTTCAACATTAATTTCTGAAAACCCAAACTTTGAACACTATTTTCAAAATGCCCATGAACTGTTGATAGAGTTTCAGACACCCCCATTATGCACTAGGGGTGTCGAAAAAAATAGCAGACATTTGGGTTTTTATGACAATCCCCAAAGGTTATAGGGCTAAGTGACATTTATAAAGTTTAGGAGGGTTATATCAAAATGGGCCAAACTTTAGGGGTTTGTATGAAATTCACTCTTGATATTACTAAATTGTCAGTACGTCAAGTGATATTGGCTCTGAACACTCTGTGGTTTTAAATTTGTCTTATCGCTGTTCAACTGAAGATATGGATATTTTACCTTGGATAATATACTTTTACACTAGAAAGTTGAAGCTCTTTAATGGAGTCTGGATTTCATGTATTCATCTAATTTTGCGAACTATTTATTGGATTTAGTTTCTCATTTGAGCCGAGTATGCTCACTCAACTGGTAATGGAACTTCTCTTAAACTAAACAAAAGTCTGATAATTCATTTAGGACAAAAGATTAGAATGGATGTGAGGTAAGGCGATAGCGAAGAGTCTTGAAAGTGTGCCTGCTTTAGGAAGCTAAAGTTCTGCTTATGTTAGGAATCTAACATTCTGCTCAAACAGAGGTAAAAAAACAAGTTAAATCAGTCAACATGGTACATCTCAGTTCATCATCAACTAGTATATTGGCATGTTTTGACTAGGATGATAGAGTCATTTTCATACCACATACCCATCTGGCAATGAAATAATAGGTAGCTGTTAGTAAAGTTAATATGTAATGCACAGCACAATGATGTCCTTGACAAAAGCATCCAAGATAATTTTGACTTGACACTTATGATCTAAATTTGGTTCTTCACTGTCACAGTTACAACTAAAGAGGTGCAAGAGCAAAATCT
Organism: Asparagus racemosus; assembly: GCA_037177215.1. Taxonomy (NCBI): domain Eukaryota; kingdom Viridiplantae; phylum Streptophyta; class Magnoliopsida; order Asparagales; family Asparagaceae; genus Asparagus; species Asparagus racemosus. The sequence continues at coordinate 39,085,977 of JBAKGM010000233.1, forward strand.
TAGAAGTGCTCCGGTGACAAATCTGAAGCCTCCACCTGTAGAGAAAACGACCATAGAGAAGGCATCTGGAAAAAATTGGTCTTTAAAAATGCTGAAGCTTCCAACTACTGCAACTTCTTACACTGTTGCAGCTCTTCAAACTGCTACAAACAGCTTTAGTCAAGAATCCCTTGTTGGTGAAGGTTCACTTGGTCGGGTATATAGAGCAGAGTTTTCAAATGGGAAGGTAGTGAATGAATCTACTATAGATTCAAAGTTTATCTTTGTCTTCTTCATTGATATCTTAATTCACAGGAAGGAAACTAATGGACAGAAAACTGTTGTAGTTCCGTTCTTTGAAAAGGAATCAATTTTCTTTACCGTCCACAATTGTCACTGTAATGTCCGAACAGAACATATCTTCTTATAGTAACTGAAGAAAAAGAATAACAAAGAAAATAATTCTTCATTCAACTCTTAATGAGCAACAAGATCTTTGAAGTTCATTATAGTCCAGATTTAGCCGAAAATATCTGGGTAAATTTCACAACCCCCCCCCCCCCCCCCAACGCCACGCCACAAAAAAAAAGTTTTGTTAGAAAACCCCAACATTTCCATCTTCCTTGAACTTCTTACTTCCAGATAAATGCTATATGCTTTTAAAAACCATTAATTGATCAGTATGTTACTGCAGGTTTTGGCTGTGAAAAAGGTAGATAGTGCAGCCTTATCTCTACAAGAGGAAGATGATTTTCTCGAGACTGTCTCAAATATGTCTCGACTTAGGCACCCAAATATCACAACTCTGACAGGCTACTGTGTGGAGCATGGACAGCGCCTTTTAGTTTATGAATACATTGGAAATGGAACATTGCATGACATTTTGCACCATTCTGGTGATAGCAGTGCTCTAAGTTGGAATGCACGTGTGAGAGTAGCACTTGGCACTGCCCGGGCTTTAGAGTAAGTTGTTTGTATCTAGAATTTGTATCTTCTTGGGTTACTTGAGGATAGACCCACCTACTACTGCTGTTTTGAACATACTACCCCTCTAGTTTTATAAACCCCTGAGTGCAAATTTTTGACTTTTTTGCCCTCAGAGAAAGAAAGTTGTTTTTTTACATATAGACCCATGAGGGTAAAATAGTAAAAAAATTGACTCTAGGGGTCCATCTGCAACAGTAAAACTAGAGTGGCAGTAAGTTCGAGAAAGTAGTGATACTGCAGGAGGTCTAACCGATTAACCCTATTTCTTTCGTTATACATGCATATATTACAAGGACATTCATTTCTTTTTTCTTTGTTCAGGTATCTTCATGAAGTTTGTTTGCCTTCTGTTGTACATAGAAATTTCAAATCTGCAAATATTCTACTCGATGAAGAGTTTAATCCTCACTTATCAGACTGTGGACTTGCTGCACTGGCACCCAATACTGAAAGACAGGCAAGTATATTATCATACTAATTTGTATTATATTAATATCAAATGATGCAATAAGTATCATTAATGTTTACTTGCACATGATAGATCTCAACCGAGATGGTTGGCTCGTTTGGTTATAGTGCTCCTGAATTTGCCTTGTCCGGTGCTTACACTGTGAAGAGTGATGTGTACAGCTTTGGAGTAGTGATGTTAGAGCTATTAACTGGTCGAAAACCACTTGACAGGTTTATTCTCTATAAATTTTCCTCCTTGAATATTCTCATATTTTGTTGGGTAATTTCACTTAATCACCCTTGAACTTTGGGGTGATTTTGCACATGACCCCTCTGAACATTGAGGTGTCTCACTTAGACCCCTTCTTTTCCCACAAAATTTTTTTCACGGCCCCTGACATCTTTACCGATTAATGGTTAAATGACCAAATGCCCTTTTCAAAATATACCCCAGAAAATGAAAAAAAAAGGATAAAAGGGTAATTTTAATCAATTGAGGTGGTATTTTCGTCCTTCGATGTCACGTGCTTGACACATGACCTGTCAAAGTTCCATAATGTTACTTTTGGGGGAGGGGGCTTTAAGTGAGACAAGTGTAGGGGGGTAATGTGCAACTGCGCCCCCCCCCCCCCCTCCTGGCCTGCCAAGTTCTTTTTTTTTCTTTGGGGGGTGGGGGGGGGGGGGGGTGTGGAATTTACCCTCTCTCCAGACATCTTTCTCTGTCCTTGATTTGTTGTTTATTTCCTCTTCTTCTTCTTCTTTTTTTCCCGATGGATTTATCAGTTCTAGGCCAAGATCAGAAATCTCACTTGTCATATGGGCTACTCCCCAACTACATGACATCGATGCATTGGCAAAAATGGTTGATCCTGCATTAAATGGAATGTATCCTGCAAAATCACTGTCACGATTTGCTGACATCATTGTCCTATGTATTCAGGTACTTATTTTTGGACAGATTTCTCCCTTTTTTATTCAACATTTTATTCTTCAAAGAGAGAACGCGATATTGGACACACACAGAGCAAGATCGTTTTCATTCAAATTCAATATTAGCAGAGGGCCGAATCCTCTATCCATCCATTTGATCATGATTTAAACATTCAAAGACTCTTACGCACCATTTTCCTTTAGGCCTTGAAAATGGCATATTGTTAACTGAGCAACTCGTAATCAAACCACTGCTTTTGTATTCATTTGATTCATAGATAAAAACTTTAAAACTTGATTTTGATTTCAGCCACTTCATATGAAGTGGACCAGCTTGAACTGTGTTGGTGTACTTGTGTGCGCATGCGTGCAGTTAGAAATATATGAGATACCCAATGGACAAAATTATTTAGCAATTGAATTTTGTCACATTTATGCTTTATAGCACGTGCTTTCTAGTCGTCTGCATTATTAAGAGAAATCCAATCTTATAACTGGTCATGGAATCAGCTAACGGATCCTGATTTTTTGACTAAAGAAAAATATAGTTTGAACTGCTCATCCTATCATTAGAAAAGAAGAAAGCTCTTCAGTATACTCTCAAGTTGGTCATATGTTTATTCTTCATCAATCATTTTTTTCACCTAACTCTCGCTACTAGAGTTCTATACTCAAAATATGTCAGGATCGAAAATATGAACAAGATGAGGGGAACAAACTAAGAGAAAATGCATCACTCAACAGAACATAATCTTATGCTTTGTTGCCTTGCCTCGAGTCTGAATAGGTGTCCATGAGGATAGGCACACGTCTTTTTAGTTACATATTAACATGGCGAACTTTATTTTTCATATATTTGGTTTGCCTTTCTTGTGTTAACCTAATTATCAAGTTGCTGATGATTTTGGTGCAGCCAGAGCCAGAGTTCCGTCCACCAATGTCTGAAGTAGTACAATCGTTAGTTCGTTTAATGCAGAGAGCAAGTGTAGTCCGAAGACGATCTGCAGAGGATTTGGGAATTTCTTATAGGATATCAGAGCATGAAGTAAATACAGATTTGTCCTTTTAAAGAGTTTTAACTCCTCATCACCTGCTTTGTAGGGTCAAAACTATATAATCATGAAGCAATAGATACCCTAGTTTCCGTACAGAATCCAACTGAGGAGTCAATGCATTATTTGTATATGGTGTAGAGAAATAAATAAGTCGAACTGGCAATCGAAAGGAAGTAACATCCAGCAAAGTTTTTTGATTTTTTTTCTCGCTTTGTATTTGATTTATTGAAATTCAGTCTGCTAATAAAAAGTTGATAAGAGAGTAGTTGGTTGTATGACAGAATTTTGTTTGCTTTATATCTCTGAAATTAAATTAGAATTCGCTGTCTCAAACAATGTAATCTAAAGAGAATATAGATTATTTGCAATGATAATTTATTAATACATGGTCTAATCATTTTGGACTTCATATTAGAATCATACGCTATCTTCAAGCATTTTCCTATTTAGTACCAAAAAATTATAATTGAGGCCCTGTAGTAAATCACATATTTAGAAATCGTGAATTTAAAACTAGAATCAATTGTGGAAATTTTATGAAACATTTCAAGTTGAGAATTGATGTGATAAATGATTTAGAAAAAGTACTCAGAAACCAAATATAGATGGATACTGGAGTTCTGGTTCTATTTATTCGGAGCATGACGCCAGAACAACTGCTTATTTACCAGAAACTCTATTTAGAATCTAGGGTTAATTGAGAACATATCCCCGTAGTATCATCCAATTGCATAGAGATCCATGTAGTTCTATTTATTTCAAATAGACCTCCTGTAGTCTTACTTGTTGCGAATAGACCCCTGAGTGAAATTTGTTTGCTCTTCAATTCATTAAAAATGTTCGGGGAGGTGGATAGACACCCAATTGTTAATTCCTTTTGACTTTTTAAAAAGTCGAAAAAGTTCATTGGGGCGCCGGAGGGGGGTGTATTTGCACTTGGGCCAATATGAAGGGGTCTATCCGCAACAAATAAAGCTACAAGGGATCTATTTGCAATAAATAGAACTATATGAACTTTCTTTGCAATGAGGTGATACTACACAGGGTCTGTTTGCAATTAAGCCAAGAATCTATTAAGACTGTTACCTCAGGAATGAGTTTGGTAAAAGTCTTGTTAATGAGAGAAACTGTCTAATACAAATTTCTCTCTGAAAACCACGTTTTTGTTTGCTCAGAATGTTGCCCAATTAGGACGGAACAACAAACTCTATGGCAGTTGGATGGAACAACAACAGTGCCTTTATCATCAATTTATTTATTTTTAAAGCAGCATATTGCTTGTTTACTAAGACTCACCTCCTCTCATTGACTTCCAACTACTCTCATCACTTGAAA
>JBAKGM010000233.1:39090739-39107479 GCA_037177215.1 Asparagus racemosus
TATATATTACCATGGTTTAACAAAACTACATTCTTTGGATGATGACTCTTAGTTATATTGAGTCAACTGATAACATAACTGAGTTTCTTAATTCAGTTTGGATAATAACGCAGGTAACCCCTAAACATGTTTTCTTCAATGTTACATCTACAATTTTTTTAGTAGTCTGCTCACTCCAAAAATCATCTAAAAAGTTAAGGAATTGTGTTATCTAGGAAGAATTTTGGAGATGGTGATCATCACATAATTCTTTTTTTGACAGAAGAAGCCATGTCATTACTGTTCTAGGTGCAACGTGTAAAAAATATAGTATACGAGAATTTGTGAAATTACTGCAAAGTATAGCATTACCAATAAACAAGTGGGAATGCAGTGTTAATAATCTCCTTATTTCTGATAGGGTTTTCAGGAAATACTGTCATGCAAGTGACATATTCTAAATGTGTGAAAAGAATCCCCCCCCCCCCCCATCTCTATCTCTATCTCACACACACACACACACAAATACATTCAAATGACATTTCAAAATACATAGAAACTTCACCCAGTTATAAAAGGAAGAAAGATAAATTTGCAAAAGTATCTTCCTAATATAGACACAATATGTTTTATTTCTCACCAAATTCATTGAATTTTGTTTCATTGATTGCTCAACATATATATTCTTTCCATGATAAGGAAAGATCCCTTTTTTACCTTTTCTCCTCAGCAAGCTCACCAAACAATCCAATTCAATTCTTCAAACACACTTAGATATGGTAAAAAGAAGGTAGCTTGAATCTATACAAAGTATATTAGAGTTGGTGAAAAAAAAACATTCTTGACAACCAAACTCTTAATGTACTAATAAAGAAACCAAAAACAGTGAAATACAACTTTCTTTCCTTCTCATTTCTATCACCAAACTCATCTTCTTGCATTTGTTGAAGGTAATGGGAAGACCCTTTACCTTCACAAATGAGCCATTCTCATTATTGTTTCTTTTTCTTCTTCCTGTTGTGACTCAAGGCGTTTTCGACTATAGAGATGCGGTAATCAAGAGCTTACTCTATTTCGAGGCTCAGCGTTCTGGTCACCTCCCTTATAATCAACGAGTCACTTGGCGTGGGCATTCTGGGCTCACTGATGGACTTGATCAAGGAGTATGTTTTCTTTTACAACCATAATTCTCTAGTTTTCATCAAATTTTCGAACTTATCTTGATGAAAAATGTTGCTTCAGGTTGATTTAGTGGGAGGATATTATGATGCAGGAGACCATGTGAAATTTGGGTTGCCAATGGCATTTACAATAACTATGTTGGCTTGGTCTACTATTGAGTATGCTGATGAAATAACAGAATTAGGGGAGTTTGAGCATGTACTTGAGGCTATAAAATGGGGGACTGATTATTTCATCAAAGCTCACACTCATCCTAATGTTTTCTGGGCTCAGGTATAGTACTCTCATTTTATGCGCATTTTGCTTAATAATGTGGTGAGAGAAAAAGAAACTGATATATTTTTTTCAGGTTGGAGATGGATCGAGTGATCATTATTGTTGGCAGAGACCAGAAGATATGACGACGCCAAGAAGAGCATATAAGATTGATGCAGAGAATCCAGGATCAGAGGTTGCTGCTGAGACTGCGGCGGCATTGGCTGCTGCTTCCATTTTGTTCAGGAAATCAAATCCACATTACTCTCATTTGCTGCTACATCATGCCCAGCAGGTACTATTTCAATATATGCACGTAAGTTTTGTACAAGTATGTTCAAAAACTTTATAGATATGTTCAAAATTATGTCATTGCCACCAAAGGTTTTGTGTGTATACTGAATACTGATACATAACTTTTATACGAATAGGTATGTTTTGTATGTACATACTGACACCAAATCTTTACAACAAATATGTCAAACCTTTACAGATATGGTCAAAATTACAATATTGTCTTGAAATATTACATGTATACAGATACACAACTCTTTAGACAAATAGGCACCAATTGTCTATGCATACTGACACATAAGTATTGAACAGACGGGTGTTATTTCAATAAATGAACACAAGTTTCACACATCATGTTCAAAATTATGATATTGCCACAAACCGTTGTGTGTGTATACTGATACACAATTTTTACAAAAATAAGCGATATCTGTACGTGTACTGACACAGAGGTATTTTACACAAATAAGTACAATCTCGATACGTACACACAAGTTTTGCACGAATATGTTCAGAAACTATGATTTTGTTCAAAAATTACACTAGCGCCACTTATGGCTGTGTGTATGTATACCGCTACACAAATTTTGCACAGATAGGTACATGTATGATACCGACACACAGGTTGGACACAACTGGGTAATATTTTCATATTTACACACAAGTTTTACATAACTATGTTCAGAAACTATCTACATCTTTAAAAGTTATGATACTGCCATGAACGCTTGTTTCTGTGTACTGATACTATGTATATTGCAGTTGTTTGAGTTTGGAGATAAATACAGGGAGAAGTATGACAAGAGTATAGGAGTTGTTAAGGGTTACTACCCGTCGACAAGCGGGTATGGCGACGAGTTATTATGGGCCGGGTTTTGGCTCTATAAAGCTACACAGGCCGAGAAATACTTGGATTATGTCATAAAAAATGCTTATACATTAGGTGGAGCAGGATGGAAAATATCAGAGTTCAGTTGGGATATCAAGTATGCTGGTGTTCAAGTCCTTGCTGCTAAGGTACTTTACTTGTTCAAACTTATAACAATCTCTTTGCTAACTAATCCTTGAATTCAAATCTATGACTAATTCTTTAGGGTGCATTTAACGGGAACTCCTTAAGTTTGACCATTTTCAAGAAAACCCCCCCTAAACTTTATAAATGTCACGTAACCCCATAAGTTTTGTCAGATAAACCCTAAACTAAGACTGTTAGATCTGATCGTGCGAAAATCATCTGTGAGAAAATGACTAAAATGCCCCTGATGAAAACCCTTTCCCTCCCCCTTCTCATTTCGTTCCAAGTTAGAGGACCCGATCCCCTTTATTTATTTACTTTTTTGCTAAAGTTTTGTTGTGTGGTGTTTTTGTCTAATAAAAAATGGGGTTCACGCCATTATGTGGGTTATTTGCAAAACTTGAAATATTTTGGGGTTTATGAGGAGCCCAAAACTTTGAGGGGTAACGAATACTTATAAAGTTTGGGAGGGTTATCTGATAAAAAGGCCAAACTTCAAGGGATTTCTGTGAAATTAACCCAATTCTTTAAAAATAGGATGTCAAGCATCTGTACTTCATTTTCTTTCTTGTTTTCTTTTTTTCCATGAGAATATGAGAGAAAAATGATCAGAGTTTGTGGAAACAAAGAAAGGGGCCAGTCAATGGAGTAGGTTCCCTAGTTGAAATGTCAATTAGAGGAAAATGCCTGCTACCAAATTGCTGCTGACTCTTGAGAAAATATTTGAGGCTAGTGCATGGACAACATCAGAGGTGGCTTTTGTGGGCTCTGCCTTCACACAACCAAATCATCATATAGAGGGTTAGCGTCTGGATTAAGCTAATTATTACTGAAATATGAAGGTGCAACTCATTTGCTGATACTTCTTTGTCAAGAATCTCTTTACACAAAGGTTCAACTTGTGGCATTATGACATGTGGAAAGGCCTCCAGATTTGAATTTCTCTTGGAAACACACAACATATGGGTAATAATTATTTTTTAAAATTTTTTGATATTAAGGAAATTTGAATCCAGTACCTCCTTTAAATATGGAGTGCTATCCAAAGTCCAAACTACTTAATTCAAAAGTTTTTAAGTGATCATCTTATGAGTTAACAGCAGGGTAATTTACAATGCTAACATGAATTATGAGTGTTTGCACAAAACCACGATAACCTGTTTCATTAGAGAAAACTACAATAAACTTCTAAAACTACAAAAACAAAATCATAAGCTATTGAAAATTATTGCTAACGATGTCACCAGCTTGGATAAAGGACTAAACTACCCCTGAAAATTGGAGGAAAACTATGGTAGTATAGAAGATATATAAAATAAATGAGGACAAAATTATTCAAAACATGTCACCTTACTCTAGCATGGTAAATTCATTTCTTTAATAAAAATTTTATGGCACTTTTATGCAAAATGCCCCGAAGCTCATGATATTTCTCTAGAACTTACCCTTTACAATTTATACCAAGACAATATTAATTATGGTCATATTCCATTTTTGTACTAATTCTTATCATCATTGAAACAAAATTTATCCATTGACATGTTGCATAACCTCCTTGTATATCACTTGTATATCACTTGCATCAAATCCAGATGTACATATACTAACGCTCTTAGTACATTTTTTTTCAGCTTTTGAGGGAAGACAAATCCGCAAGCAAGCACAAGGAAATACTAAACCAATACAAATCAAAAGCCGAGTTCTACTTATGCTCCTGCCTCAACCTCAACATAAACAACAGTAATGTCCACCAGACACCTAGTGGTCTCCTCTATATCAGAAAATGGAACAACATGCAGTACGTCGTTTCCGCAACTTTCCTACTCACCGTCTACTCCGACTACTTACAAAATTCAAACCAAACCCTCAAATGCCCCAACGGCTCTCTACAACCTCACCAACTTCTCTCATTTGCTAAGTCTCAAGTAGACTACATATTAGGCTCCAACCCAATGAACTTGAGTTATCTTATTGGATTCGGGTCGAAGTATCCAAATAGAGTCCATCATAGAGCGGCGTCAACAGTGACTTATAAGGAAAATGATGAGTTTATTGGGTGTAGTCAAGGGTATGATTTGTGGTTCGGGCGACAAAAACCGAACCCGAATGTGTTAACGGGTGCAATTGTTGGAGGTCCGGATTTGAATGATGAGTTCAGAGATGTTAGAGGGAATTTTATGCAGACTGAGGCTTGTACTTATAATACTGCGCCTATGGTCGGTGTGTTTGCAAAATTTTTCAGGTTGGAAGTGGAAAATGGCGGAGTGAGGCTCAGAGATTCTTCTAAGTAGGAATTCAGTTGTTAGATTGATTTTTTTTTTTTTAGGAGATAGCATTAAAGATCTTTTTCTGATCTTTTTTTCTTCAAATGGTGAACGAAATCATTTTTTCTAATTACCTTATACTTTTAGTAAGTTATTGGATTCTCGCGAACTTTTGCATAATTTATGGTGGACTAGCATTCAAGGATTAAGTTAATTTGGGAATTTTTAAAAAGTAAAGAGGGTGTTTGGAGGAGATTATTTTTTGGTCAAACTAGCTTTTAAGCTAGCTTTTTAATATCTACTTGTTTAGTAAAATATCAAATAAGTTAGCTTATAAGCGTCATTTTAAAAAGCCGGTATGCCCCTGCTTTTGGATAACTAACTTATAAACTCATTTAAATAAGTTAGGTTTGACTAAAAAATTATTATTCTATCCAAGCAATTTTTATAGCATTTTTATCATAAAAACTAAAAACCAGTAAAAGCTAGCATACCTTATACGCTTCAAAGAATAAGCTCACCCAAACACCCACTGTTGGAGGAATTCTCTTTATTCTACTCCTATGATGGGAGTAAAAAACCAGTAATACACGTTTGCAATGCAAAAGACCGGCTCCTGCCAATATTAGGAAGAATCACAAACAGTGAACAAGAAGAAAACAGAGATGATTAGGGTGTAATATTTGAGTTCATGTTATCCTCTTTATTTCATGCCCTAACTCAAAGGGAAAGGAAAATTTACTTATAAATTGTACCATTGAACATCCGTGCATTAAATGTTGTATCAGAAAATTGGTACTTGTAGAGAGGAAAAAAAAAAAAAGCTTACCAAGATGCACACCTTAGAGAAAGTAGAGTCGTGCACGACCATAACAGATTGTTGCAGAATAAGTAATTTGACATTATTTACATTTTTATTTCTTTGGAGTCCAATGAAAACACGAAAAGAACAATAGAGTACATCAAAATTCAAAAATCAAATTGTTTCCCTATGGTGTAATCATTCAATTTCCTTTTCTGGTCCAATATATACAGTGCTACAAACCGACGCTAAAATGAGTAAACATCCGACGATTTTACTAAATGAAACAGCCGCCCCCAAGAATATCATGCCCCACACTTGCGAAAAAAGTACCTGAGATAAAGAAGAACATATATTTAACAGATATGGCAATGTCACTTCGATCGCAAAAGAATCTGGAACAATTAGTTAGCAAAGAAGAGTAAGAGAACACTAAAATTAAAGAACCAAGACACAAGTCTCTAATAAAGTTAAATATTTGATATTAGTCCCCACAAATCAATATTTCTATACATAACCCTACCGATTAGCTAAAACTTCTACATCAGTGTCAAAGGAAAAAGACACCGATTAGTGAAATAGGAAGAAAAAGATGTCAGTCCAGCTACTTGCACACATTGTCAGTAGAACATCTAGCTTGTAAGAGAAAACAATGATGCTAAATAACATTCTCGGACAAGTAAAACCAACAGCTGTTGCCTTGACTTATTCTACACGCCATACAGAAAACTGACAATTTGATAGTATAATTCCAACTGAAAGAGAATTTATGCAAACAAAAGAAGGGAAAAAAAGGGCTCTAATGACCAACTCCATGGAGAAATAAGTTTAAAAGGACTTCAGAGAATATCAACTGATGTTGCTCTGGCAAACATGCAATAATACGAAAATCTTAGGAAATTCAAATTATTAGCTTGAAATGACTGCATCTAAAATATAATAAGTAACACAATAAAATAATAATAAACTACGTCTAAGAAATGTGTGCACGGATCATTGCTCATTGTTGGTTGCCACAAAGCAATGAAGGAGAAAGATGCTACAAAAATTGTGAGTAGGCGATGATGGAAAAGGAAAATATAAGTCCTTACTTTTCAGGTCATTTAAAATTTCCCACTACTGGAGTGTAGTAAAAGGAAAGAAAATGTCAGAAACAAAGGTAAAAATCACCACTGCCTATAACATTTTCCATCAAAATGAGGTCACAGCATTGACCGCATAAGACTCAACGAAAGAATTGAAACTCTTTTGATTGCCGTCCGGCTTGATGTCCACACTCAATTTTAGCGCAAGGTTTCTTGCCAAGCATAGTAGACCTGTAGTAGACAAGAAGAACCTTTTAATGACCAACATCTGTCCAAATTGCATCATTATGGTCATAATAGTTCCAGGTAGGAAGCCCCCTCTTGGGTTACCTTCCAATTAGCCGAATTAGGCTTGACCCTACATCTGACCCACTTTAGACCCATACAGAGTCATCTTTATAAATGTAAGCAGCCATTGTATTTTGCATACATACATACGAACTATCAGTTCTCGTCTTGATTGAAACTGACATTGTGTTCTATCTGTCGACTGTGTGTAATTTCAAAATAAATCTAAAAACTAATAAATTAGTGTGATCCAACATATACCCAGCTAACCTGACTCGACAAAACTTGAGCCCGTCTTAAAATCTCAGTCCTGCATGACGCCAGGTTGGAATGAGGTTACTAAGATTCCAAATGAAGTTTAGTTGGTTTGAGTAGGGGATGATTTTAGCCACAGGTCGAGTTAGGACCAGAGGACCTTCAACCTAAAAAAAAAACCTCGAGCTGCACCTGTAGCCAAGAGGCATTGGATTTGGTGAAAACATCACTCATTGATCATTCTAGGTAGTCTAGGTTTTTTCTTGATATGATTTGTCTCATAACTCTATTGTAGATAATGCTAATGCAAGTGGGAATCCTAGCCTCCCATTTTCAGCGGAAAATTCCTCTTATAACTGCATCCCATGCCCTGAACATGTGACCTGTCCGTTTATGCTCCCCTCGTGATATCCACTCTAAAACAACAATGCCCATTTGGTGGTTCTTAATAATCAAAATATAATGCATAAGGTTACAAATTTATTCTCTTCGGTTCTGTATAGAGGAAAGAGAAGAAGGGGCAAAAAAGTAAAGAGTTTTTATTCCTAGAAACCACATTAAAAATAGAGTAACTATATGGAGACCGCCTTTCAAATATCAATTTATACATAAACCGCCTTTAAAGTGGGTTTTTGTTGCAATCAACAAATTTAAGTTTAAGGTACGTGAGTTGTATCCCAACAAGACCTAAACATTAAGAAAATGAGTCATGTGTCTTAAATGTGAGTTTTTAAAGGGTACTTTTGCGTTTTTTAGTGAAAATTTTGACCGGGAGGTGGTTGATGGCAACAAAAACCCATTTAAAGGTGGTTTATGTATAAATCAAAATTAAAAGGTGGTTTCCATACAATTACCCTATTTTTAAGGTGGTTTCTAAGGAAAAACCCCAAAAGTAAATGAAATGAAAGAGAAAAGTAAATATTTCTGGTGAGTAGTGACTAGTGAAGCAGCTAAGCCAGAAACTTTCAGACATGCCCCTCTAGTGTGTGAGATTCATCTTTATCGACCATTTGGGCAGTTAAAAAATGAACTTTCTGATCAATAGCCTGCATGTCTTAACAAATATCGAACAGCTAAACCAGAAATTTTCAGATATTCTCCAAAGACCTACGTTTTTGGATAAGTCATCATCATCGACCATTTGGACAACTTAAAAAAAACAACTTTCTAATCAACAGCCTGCATATTTTAACAAGTAACAAACAGCTAGCTCTAAGAACGCTATCCAATGAACTGGCAGTAGCTGCACAATAGGATATATGTCATCAACAATCAATAATCTATGTCTTCAAGTTGATATGTGCTCCACAACTATCACTTGACACACTTGTTACAACTGTAATTGTAATTTAGCTACATCTAAGAGCTATGTATTCAAAGCATCGTGATCATGCAGATTTCTAACGGAATAAAGGAACAAATCGTGAGAAAGCATGTCCTTTGAATGTCAAAAGTAACTAACCTTCATGTATAGAATGTTCGTGACTTTGCTGACCTTCTCAATCTGAAGACCACGAGCTAAACAGATCTGAAGAAAGATCAAATTTGAAGAGATTAAAGTTATCATAAGCTTTATTAATAAGAAAAAATGATGACAAAATATATTGAAAAGAACAGTTGCAGGCAAAAATATTTAGCTGACATAATATGTGGAAATTTAGAATTGAAACTGTTGGGAGATACCTCAGCAAAGAACGCCAGTACACCTAGAATGACTGTTAAAAACAACGCGAATACACTAGGTAGTACAAACTTCTGCAAGCAAAAATGTTCATTAGGAAGAAAGATTAGTCCTGGAAATGCCAACATTGCTAACTTATTCAGTTGTTAAAAAGGCAAACACTAGACGCTCAATAAAATATGCGAGAAAGGGCAATTAGAAAAATGATATTGAGTGGTTGACATAGAAATAATGCATTTGTTAACTTTCTATGTCAACCACTTAATACAGTTTTTGGTTGGGTTAATGTCTATGTCAACCACACAATATTAACTATGCAACTTACAAACTTTTATTATTTTTGGCTGGGTAAATTTTCTCATTTTTACAAACAACTATGCTGATACAATCAAAGATGACCAGTCATGAAGAGCTAAGCCCATTGATATGCATGGAATAAGAAAAGCAGAAAAGTGTTAAGAAAAAGAACAAAAACTCAAATATCTGTTATATCCTCACTCAGATAGCACTAGTTGACCGTTGAAAAATGACAGAAATACTCTTCCAATAACAACCAAAGTACCAACAGCAATTTGGCACTTCCGTACAGTTTTGTAATATGGAAGGTCCTGTGTGGTTAACTGTGACGAAGAAAACTTCTGAACACCAGATTCAGCCATCAACTCGGCCTTGTGCAAAATACATTGAAGGGATATGTTTACAAGGAAGGATATGTTTTACAAGGAAGAATAAAAATGAAATGATTAAGCAAAAAAGATGATGAATAAAGAAAGACGAGGAGCTGTTGTAGATATTTTTCTTGCATTAAAGGGTTAAACAAGAGGGGAACTGGAAAATAATAACAGGCAACTTCCGTCAAACAATCTTCCCTCTCTGACAAGTCACAAGACATAAGTGGGAGATAGTGAGATCTGAAAAAGGATGCAATCACGGATTCTGTCCTTAAACTAGCGATTGGTGAAGAAGTAACCAAAGTTCTGGCACACCATAGCTGAGGTTTGATAATTAAATCTAGTCATCATATCTTAATTTTACTTAGTAATCCATATGCTTTTTGATAGATGTCATCAAGGTTTTCAATTTTGATGATGGATGTTATTTCCTAGTCAATTACTGTGCATCACACCTCAAGTATTCACTTTTTCTAAAGGGGAAAAAAAGAATTTGTGAAACAAAAACATCACCACTAATCTGATGCCACTGTTTCCGAAATTAGAGCTTCCCTAATTTTAAAGTTCTCTTTGAAATGTCAATAATCGGCTTATGTTGTATCCTCTTACCACTTTAATGAAGAGCTACTTCAAATTATCAGCTCGTCGAACACACATGTTTCTCCTCCAATGAGCACGCTCCTCTTCATGAGTGCAAGATGCACATTAGTCTTTATAGATTCGGTTATAAGTGAACACTTGTTTGATCTCTGTAAAGCTTGTGAATTACAAATCATAACATCTATCTTATATCCCGATACGCCCCTCAATTTACAAATTAGTAAGAAGCTATCTTTGTGGTATATAATAAACTTTATCTTCTTACTACAATATCCTAGGACAAGTCACTTAAAGCAGTGTTTCTAGAACTACTGGTCGACATCAGCATGACAAATTTATGCATATATATTAGTCATACCCACTGAATTCTCCAGACATCAATGACAGGGCAGGGAAGATTACAATCACATATGACAACTTAACAGAACAAATCCATCTCATGACTGCAGGTGTAGGTTAAACTTGGTGATGCTGCAAGAAACAGGAGGTACAGTGTTAAAGGGAATGCTGGGTGATAACTAGTTCCAAAATTCAAAAACGGGGGATAAGGCATTAAATCTTAAAATTAATAAAAGATACTATTGCAAGTATGGGATGTGACAGATTATCCTTAGAAGTATTGAGAATTAAAAAAAGAAAGAAACAAAGAAAACTACTAAATTTAAAAAGTAGAAGACCGCGATTGAACATTTCCAAGAAATTAAGTGCAAACTCAAGATTGATTTAACTGGTAAGACTTCTTCGAGCTGAACCATAGGACTTATGCTAGGCGACCGAAACATATATATTCATTGTATCGTTCAATATGTAAAAAGAATGCAGTCATGGATGCAGTGATTATTGTACTGGTACCTGCAATGCAAACATACAGATTGCCGAAACAGGACTCGCTAGTAGTCCAAATGAAAGAACTGTATACCTGCAATGATGACAGATCACAATTATACGTTTGTTAGGCTGAAAACTGATAATATATCAATGAGAACAACTAATACACAATTTCATTGATGAGCTAATAGATCATTTTGATCATGTAAGACAGATTGCACTCATGGTATATGATTCTGTTAAACTTCTCCTTCTATTAGATACTCAAAAAGAAGCGGAGTGTACAGAATTGCACGAAAACGTTATTCTTAAAGAGTCTTTAGTCCTCCACATTGCAGTTTTCTGACTAGATGATACCACCAATCATACATTATCTCGACAAATACTAAGTTTATCTACAGGGATCTCCTGGGAACAATATAGTATATAAGCATTTGCATACACAACACATTTTCAGCCTTTACAAGGTCTGCTCTCCGAGCCTTTACAAGGTCTATTCTCCGACAAGAAAGCACAACCAAGGTTCTCCACGGAAAATTCACAAGATAATAACCGAATCTTTTTTCTATTGCATGCAAAAAAAGAAAAGGACAGCATAAAAAGAGATTAAACCCTTTATCTCCATTAGCCATTGTTAAGTGCCAACTGTTAGGATTAGCGAACAACAAGCATGGAGTTGAATAATTCTACATGATAGTTCAATAAGACAACCAGCATGATGAAGTAGATTATCCTAACAAATGATGAAGATTCCAACACAATTATGAATACTGAGAAGTTTAGTTATGTGCCACACTTCAGATGAAATCACCTCTCCCTCCAAGGCTATACAATAAGAGGCTCCTTTTTCGAGCTAACCATATGCAGAGTTAAGAGAGGTAGGCCATATAATGATGGGACTAGACTTTCTAGGTTCATCCTCAGTTTTATTCGAAGGCGTATTTCTCCCGTAAGTTGAAGTGGGAGCAAAACCAAGCATGGATCATGAAGAAGAGGGGAAAGAAGTCGCGAAGGCATGTAACTAGCAGTGTCTATATATTCTATAAACACAAAGTGTAACCATCTGTAAAGCTTCCTATAAAAAAGGCCTTGGCTACATCTCCACTAAATCGTGAAGGCTCCATAAAAGGATTGTGTAAATTCCTGCAAATGCAGTAAAGACTAATATTTGAGTGTAGTATGAAAATGGATCAAGTCTATAAACCAAAGCAGCATCATAGAGTCAGTTGCACGCAAACGCGCACACATAATGACATAAAATGTGTGTGTGTGTGTGTACATATAGTGACATATATTATGTTTCTTATATCAGCTCAGATAGTCAAATATTCAAAACAAATACCAACACTGCAACGGAACAATGGATCAAAATCTGCCATGTAAGTGAATAGTAATAACTTCGAAAGGGATCATCAGCAGGAAGAGTCGTACGCAGGATGATCAGATGCTTTAGCTCCTGCTTGTATGAGACAGTAACTGATTCCACCCAATATTGATGAACATATGCCAATTAAAATTGCAAAAACAGGACGACTGATCTCAGCATCTCCGATTATATCTCCTGCACAGATTCCATAAAAAATTGAAAAACTAAAAATAGGAAAAGGTAAGCAATATGCTCTAGAACATAATAATGGTTTAAAATGTACTCTACACATCCAAATCAATAGAAGACACAGTGAATGCATATTACACTATAATTGAATGGCATTCTTGGATGCGTATAATTGAGAAAATTGAGATGCAATGCAACACGTCCAGTTAAAGTAGAAAGGTGGAACAGTTATCACTGGCGTTATCATTACTGAGTTTTCCTGAAAAGCACCGCAAAACAAGTATTTAACATTCTCGGTACCAATTGTATTTCTAGAGGTTCCTAAGACAAGTAAATCTGAAAAGAAACAATCAGCACTTACAGCACAAAAAGATAACGGCTTTAGATAACGCCTTTGTTTCCTTTTCTTGTTCTATCTTGGAAGGAGAGATGCCTAGATAGAGCCTAATGGAGATTAAAAAAGCATGCAATCAACACAGAATTTCCTGATGAGGCTTCTGTTTTTTAAGTTGGTGGTATTGATGGTCATGATGGGTGCAAGTCGGTTGGGTTCATGATGGGCCTGGCAAACCTCAGACCTGCTGGAATAGGCTCAATACTAAGAACCAAGAGAACATGTATCCAGTGAGTAGAGGTTGGATCGGGTTAGTAAGTCCACCATTTTGGAGTTTGGATCCACATTTTTTACTATTTTTTTATGACTTATGGCTCTCTTGACTCTCTTCGATTTTCATGGCATCGAGCTCAAAATTTTCAACCCTCGCCATTTGGAGTTTCAGCTCTAGGTTTCATTTACAAAAGTGTTCACGGATTTCCACTTTGGACATGGGTCAAACTAAAATGGGGGCAGCTCTGGGTAGGGTTTGAATAAAACTTACTTGCACCCTTCGTGGTGATTATTTCTAGCCTTAGTGACTGGCACAACCTAACTTACACTTGGCAAGTGTAGCCAGCCTCCTTTTTAGTCCCTAAGATTTAGTATAATTCTAGGACATGCCGGCATTGCAAGCAAGCTTGAGTACGCACATAGTTGGAAATGCATATATGTGTGCACCCACTTTAGACAACTAAAGAAGGAAGTTCCATCAGTGGCTAATTCCCTCAACGAAAGCAAATGATTAGAAACATTCAGGAAAAAGGGTATTTATTCAGTCATATTATGGTATCAAGATAAGGCAATAGAATCCCTAATGACAAGCACTTCTTCCAAACATATACTGAAGCTCCTAATATTGCTTTGTAAAAATATTTATCATAGATTTTCATTCTTATCACACCACGGAACGGATTTCTAACTGTCTACTTACAAAATCTAGATACCACCTTTTCCCCTTTCGCTTTGCTCTTCAAAGGGAACTTCTTTCAACATATAATTAGAGCTCCAGATATTATTTTGTAAATATATTTATCATAGATTTTCATTCTTGTTACACCACTGAATGGATTTCTAACTGTCTAATAAAAAATCTAGATAACACTATTCCCCTTTCACTTTGCTCTTCAAAAGGAACTTCTTCCGAACATATAATTAGAGCTCCTGATATTGTTTTGTAAAGATATTTATCATAGATTTTCATTCTTATTACACCAACGGATTTCTAATTGTCTAACCAAAAATCTAGATAGCACTTTTCCCCTTTCACCTTGCTCTTCAAAGGCAATCAGATTAGCCTGGTGTTGAATTTCTCTGAAATATGAGATTTTTGCCACCAATTCATGCACAACAGAAATCAAATGGTTATGTCCTTTATGGGTACTATTGCTACTAAGGCACATAGAATGCACTTTATAAGAAGCATGCTGATGCAGACCAAGGCAGGGGCTCCAATCCGAAAGTTGAAGGCTCCCGAATATAATGCCTTTGACGCCAATCTGAATCTGATCGGACAGTACGAAGTTCTCAATATAGTGAATTTTGACGGGTACTTGAATCTAATCAGGATCTGAAGTGAGGAGCATGTAGATTTTTAAGTTTCGATAACTTTGCAAAGCCGTGTTGTAAGGTCTTGGCGTAAGAGATCAAAACTCACTGCAGGTCGATCGGAGGAGATCAGCAATGGCGATACTAAATCAGATCAAGAGCGCTCATCGGGGCTCATCGAAGCTCGGGCATGGTTGGATCTAGTCAATGAAGAGGCACACTAGGTCAGATATCGAGGAGAAGGCAGATGGGGAGTTATGAATATACTGTCCACACATATGAACAGTATGCCGGTTACTGTTCATCAGTGGCAGTCCATTTTCCCTAGGATCTTTTGGGGATTAGGGTTTTAATTGATTGGAGGGCAAAGATTTGAAACAGAGTTGGATTTGAAGGCTAAGATTAAAAAGACTTAATTGAAGGGGCCTCACACCATTTAGCAATTTACATGCTAAAGAAAATTCTCATAACTTAATTTTTTATTCATTAATTTCTATTCCTCATGGAGAATTACATCTTATTTATAGAAAAGAAAGCTAACAAACCACATTTGGAAGTAAATCATAATCATAATCAAATCCTAAAATAATTAAAAGATGCAATTAAATAATATCCTAACTAAACTAGAAGAAATTATCAAAAAAATCAAATCCTAAAGAAATCCTAACTTAAATAAATGATACAAAAGTAAAATCAAATTCAGCACAAAAATAAAGATCCTAATAAATCCTAATTTCATGAGATCGATGGTCCACGATCTTCCCGCATCACATGCCTTACATGTATTCACCTTTCACCTTCTATAAATTTTGTCTACCTCTTATTCACCTTAAAAAGCGTGCTCCTTAAGCTGATAATTCAAGCTCTATCTACCCAATCATATATTAAAGTCACTAAATTGAATGTTTCAATTTCTAGCAATAACATCTGTGCCAATAAATAGACAAGATATCACAACATTTACCATACTTTTAATTCTACTAGGGAAGAATTTATAGTGCATAGTCAAGATGACAAATGTTAATATTCAATATGTGCAGAAAAAATAATACAGAAAATTTCACAAGAACAGAGATGAATTATCACACACACACACACACACACACACACAAAAACAGGCTATAGAATGGAAAACTAGAAGATTCATAAACATGGATATACATAAATTAGATCAAAAAAATATAGCAGGCTGTGAGCAGAAACTAACCGAGAAGTATGAAGATGAATATATGGATAGCTAGATATCATGAAATTACAATATTTTCTACATACTGAAAGCAGGGTTGTTCCCAATATTCCATACCTCGAGTTAGAAGACTAGGCATGCAAGCCAGCACTAGACCAATGTAACTACAAGCTATACCTGATGAAGCAATACATCATACATGATAATGAGTTACTTGCATACAGTCAAACATAAAGCTCTATGATTATGTTAATAATTTGCACGTGCAAGTCACAGAAAGTGAACAAAAATGCAATTATAAATTTTAATATCATATTCTAATGCATGATAAAAGAAGTAAAAGAATTACATGTGGGAATACTGACCTCATATGTATGAGAAATTATATAATTCAAGTATAAAAGTTGTAGTCTAAAAGGAAAATAAGATCCTATTAAGTTAACTCCTTCCATAGCAAACAATAATAGCCAGAGTCCCAGATATGTAACTCAAATCCTCTTTTAAGCAAATAGCTACATTAGTGATTCATAGTTAGAAATCCCATGGTCCAAGAGGCTGTGTACGCTATTAATCAGGCTGGTTACATAAATTTGAAATGACATACAAGGATGGACTAAATGACTGTAGTTCTGGTTGCAATGATTTTCCTAAGTATGATGATATGAATTTGCTACTGAGTTTGTCATAATATAGTTCAAAGGTCAACAGAAGTGTCTTGGACCGGTCAATTCTGGAAGTAAGGAATTATCCATAGTTGATGCATTTTAATTAACGAAAATAGAGCATCAAACAAGGTCATTTATGTTGGACATACTTCATGGTAAAAGGCAATATTTGCCTTTGAGAATAGTCCCACATCGGATTTTGAGATGAATAGTG
>JBAKGM010000233.1:39130643-39145777 GCA_037177215.1 Asparagus racemosus
ATTAACTTGAAACAATTCATAAGAATTGGAGGACTTTTTTTAGAGAAAGAATTAATGGAGGACTTAATAGCAATTTTAACGATTTGATGGACTAACTTTAAAATAGCATAAAAAATTTGGGGGGAGCTAATAGCAATATCAATAACTAAAGGACTAGTTTCAAAATAGTAAAGATTTAAGGTTTTGAGAGACTAATATAAACGATGACGTAATATGCAAATAATAAAGTTTTTGGGGGGACGGTCCCCCCCAACTTTATATGTGGCTTGGCTACTGTGTCTTAGTAACAAAAATATTTTTTATCTCACCCCCGATTTCTTGTTTATCATGATTAACTTGAAACAATTTATAAGAATTGGAGGACTTTTTTAGAGAAGGAATCAGTGGAGGACTTAATAGCAATTTTAATGATTTGATGGACTAAATTTAAAATAGTATAAAAAACTTAGAGGGAGCTAATAACAATATCGATGACTAAAGGACTAGTTTCAAAATAGTAAAGATTTAAGGTTTTGAGAGACTACTATGAACGACGTAATATGCAAATAATAAAGTTTTTGGGGGACGGTCCGCCCAACTTTATATGTGGCTCAGCTACTGTGCCTAAGTAATAAATAATTTTTTTTATCTCACGCCCGTTTTTATCTTTATCAAGATAAAATCTATTAGATATTGTGCAGTATAATTTCCTATTTCATATAATATCTTTTCCGTGCTATCATTTAATTAAAAAAGGACATGAACACGTATCATTATATCAAAGTAAAATGTACATGGGGAGATTCATTGTTGATTGACTATGAAACAAAAAGTACACAGAGGGCCTTATCTGCAAAAGGCAAGGAGCGAATATAGAGGCGGTAGGTCCGGGGGCATTTTCGGTATTATCACAACCCCGGCGAGCATAATTTGAAAAGGGTTCATCTCTCTCTCTCTCAATATTCTCCTCTCTCCTCTGTTCTTCTCTACTTCACTCCTCTCTCTCTCTCTCTCTCTCGCTCTCTCTCTTCACTCTTTCTCTCTCCTCTTCGTTAATGGCGGACATAAGCCACCCTCCCATGGAGCAGCTCCAGGACCTCGAGTACTGCATAGACTCAAACCCGCCATGGCGTAAGACCCTTTTTCTATTTTATTTTATTTTTGTATTTTTTTCAATGTAATATGAAGTTTCTTTTTATTTGTTGCTGTTGTTAATGCTATCTACTTAAAGTTGGAATTCGATAGATGTTTGGCGCATTTTGGCTTCCAATTTAATGGGTTTTTACCTTTTCATTAGGGGAGTAAAAATATCCAGTTTTTTTTTCCTGTAAAGTTGTAGGAATTTTGTTGATGTCAATGAATTAGGGTTTCATTGGTTGGAATGTTGGAAATTTTGAATTTTTATTTTTGGGTTAAGAAGAAGATAAGGTTTGGGTACCAAATTGATTGATGATATCCTGTTGATGAAGAAAATTATCGCTTTTTGGATATATTTGTTGCCTCTTAAGAATTTTGATACTGAGAGAACAATGTGAGTAGTTTCATGGTTTTTATTTATCCAAAGCTGACTATTTAGGCTTATTGATTTCTTCTTTTTGGTTAGGATTTTGGGTCTTCTGCATGATTTATCCTCTTTATAAGTCCCTTTGCTAGTCGCAAGGTAGATTGTCTTTATATCAAAATATTTGTTGTTTTTGGAAACTTATTCTAAAAGTAAACTAGCTCTAATAGAGTAAAAAGAGAAAGTATATGACTGACATGATCTCCAAGGGGGATCATGAACTTAACATGCCGAGAAAAGAGAGGAGGGTGAATGAAATAGTAGAGAAGTAGAGAGTGTTCTTGAGCACATGAAAAGTAGAGGAAAGAGTATCTTTGTTATGGTTATGCAATGTATAAATCAAAGCATCTGGGATTTCAATTTTTTACATTAAATATGAAAATTGTTTTTTTGTGGATAGAGTTATTGCTATTATGATAACAAACTTATGATATTGTTTGAAGAGGAGCAGAGGATTGGAGATCCAAGATATTTGGATTCAAATATATTAGAGAAGCTATGATTTATTACATTAATGTGTGTGGTTCTACTTGCATCTGGTTCATTCTTTTAAAATTATACCGGTTCAGTATGCTAGGTGCTCATTTCTCTGTGTTTGGTGATACTGATGCTTGATAGCACAATCATGTTTCTCTCTGCTTAGCCCTCGATCTATTTAGAAGGTTTTTCTTCAAGAGAAAGCATGTATCAAAGAAATCCTGGTCCTGAACTTATGCGAGAATTACACACCGTAAACCAGCTCATAACAATAGTTGGAATATACATTATCAATTCTGAGAACAAACTGCATCCTCGGGTTTCTCCATTTTGAGGTTTCAAGCTTATTCATGTTGGCTATACCAGCATTTGCACATTGACAGACAATGTGATGACAGTTTCATTGCCTTTTGTATGAGCCAGTGCACTTTTTCATTATGATACTACAGTAAGTCTAACTGGAAATAAGCATAGTCCATTCACTGAAGTCTGTCAAATTTGAGAAGGATCTTTATGCCTCAAAGCTTATTAACGTTTCTGTTTTTCAAGTGCTTCTCCTTGTTTATGTTTGTCGTAATTCTTTTAGCAAGGTGAGATTGAGTGTTTTTCTTTTATTCTCGAGATTTTCCTTCCATTGCCTTACTTTTTTGTGAAAATTTATTTAATATATTCTAACAGGAATAATTTGGTTTCAAGGCTATGCAACCTAGATCATGATCCCTTTCTTGATTTTTAGTTTGTTTTTTAATACTAGTAAAGCTTGCATCACACTTAATACAGGTCGAATTGCACTGCAGCAATGAGCCACATCCTGATACATGTTCTCCATTGATAAGTGAATATGCCTTGTACGTAGGGATCCATATGAACATGATTTTAACTTGACTACATTCGATTTTAGATTGGAAATTTCCACATATGATAAATATTTTTGCTATTAAATTTAACTATAAAATGAATGAGGTTTTGCCTTCCTAAAATTTTGTCTGATGTGTTTGAATCTGAATATTAATGTGAATTCAGATCAGATGTAAAGAGGGAAAGTTTCTCATATTAATAATCTATAATTAGCATCTCTTAATTAGCTGGTGCAGACCATATTTATTACGTAGTCATAGAATTTGTTGAAGATACCTTCATGACATTATTTTCTTCCGCAACTGAATCATAAAATATTAACATCACATTCCCACAATCAATTCCCAAATAACTATATTTGTAACACAATTCTTTTTGACTTCTAGCTACATGCATTGTCATAAATATTCATATTTTGTTTGTCTCCTGTTCGGCCAATTACGATAATAATTTTTCATGACCAAGAGAATTTTTGATCCATTTCCGATTTGGATTGCAGAAAATATGAGTAGAAATATATTATTTTCCATGCATATCTGCTCTGGCACCCCTATTTATATACTTTAGTATCGCCCTTATCTGCTCTATTCGCACCCTGACATGTGCATCAAACTTTTTCATGCCAACAAGCCAGCATGTCCTTTGATGAATATTCAAAAAGTTTGTGCATCAACTTATTGTGATTCATATACAAGGCCCCAATTCATAAATGGTAGCTGATATGAAGATGGATTTTGGTATATTTGGTTCAAGATGTTGCCACAAAGACCGACTTTTCCCTAGTGCCCTATCATTTGGTGCTAGGAAATGGAGGTGAAACAATTGTAAATCTGATTTTTGGGGTTTTTTTTTGTTGGTGGGGGGGGGGGGGGCTGGGGAGTTTGATTTTTTTCTTTTCTGTACAACTGCATATGCACATTACATTTTTTCTTTTATGTCCAAATTGCATATGCACATTACATAAGCTTCAATAAGGAGAATGCCATACGTTTAATACAATTAACGCATGCTTACTCTATGCAAAGCATTTAATAAGCTACGCAAGGCAAGGATATGCTCTAACAGTAGGAATGTATTAAAGTGTTCTCATGTCAGATGTCAAAATAAACTATCCACCTCACTCAACAGTAAACCCATAAAAGATTGTACAATTGAAAACAACCCCCTTTAGCACAAAATTTATCAAATAGTTTGAATGGAGATTTTTCTTATTGTTTTGGATCAGAGAGAGTTCCTCTTAGATGCTGCAATGCGGGTAGGTAGAGTAACCCTCACTGTTCTTCAGTATCCAAATACTGACAGTTCTCCATAGGTTTTGGAGATTTAATTAGATCTGGATGATGTAAAAAACCAAAATAAGGAAATAAAGAGGTCTTTTTTGTCATTCATTATACCTAAGGAATTGATGATAGTTGAAGGATATATGATAAAAGGGAGTCATTTCTTTTCCAATTAATTCGTGCCCCTTTGAGGAAAGAAGACTGAATTTTGCCTTTTCATGCTAGAGAAATATAAGAGAGCTGAGAGCAACTTTTTATAAGTTCACTTTCATTCCTAAAGAAATTCATGCACATTTGTCGTATGTGGAGTAACTCTTATTCTCACTAAGGTGAAACATATGGGAAGCCTTATGCGGTATTTGATTAATAATATACTAAGCCTTATGCGGTATTTGATTGATAATATACTAAGTGCGCGAACAATGACCTAGTTTGCCTGAATATGACAATGCAAAGAATCTACACACTGCAATACCATCACAAGTACTCACTAACTACTTGGTAGCTATGTTTCTTCCACTCTTCAGCTTGGTGGATATGGTACTCATTAGCTACTTGGTAGGTATGTTGCTTCCAGTCCTTAGCTTGTGGCTATGGTAGTATGCGAGATAAGCTTTGAAGTATGGGCTGCTCTACCAATATCTGTCGGCTATGTGGTATTGGATTTTAAGCATTGCCAATCCGATACAACATAAACCAATCAATACTGTTGATATCGGCTAATAACAATTGATGTAGGTCAGTGTTAGCTAACCATGACCAAATATAGGAGAATGTAAGGTTTCAAGTCTAAAAAGTTGATTCTGTAGTTTTTTTATTGAGAAAAAGATAATCAACAAATAAAAACATTGTGATTAAACATTGACTTATTCATGTACTGATAATTCCAATTTTAAACAATTGAAATCATCGAAACTCCCGATATCTACCAACAAAAGGCTATCAAAACTTCAAAGCATACCAACATTGAAAACCTTGATGTCAGACATGCATGCATGAAAATTGTGCAAAAATATTATCATTTAGCTGCTTGTAGAAGTTTCTTTATATCTAGATGACAGTAATATCAAACTTAAGGTGCAACATATAATCCATTGAAACCTACACGTTTGAAGCTGGTAGTATCATGTATTCTGGATTGAGCTATAGGCCGAAACATAGCATTATGAACTTGAGGCAATTTATTTTGGCATATTCCATGTGTCCAATTTTGTCTAATATGTTTCATCTTGTTTTTGCTTGGAATGTATTTATTTTCCTGCAGCTGAAACTGTTCTATTGGCTTTCCAAAACTACATCTTGATGCTAGGCACAACCGTCATGGTTCCTTCTGTTCTTGTCCCTTTGATGGGTGGAAATGATGTGAGTGCAAGGTCCTTTTGATTCTCCGTTTCATTTCATTAATATAATTTATTTCTCATCTAGCTTCTCATACATATTTTTTTCAGGGCGATAAGGTTCGGGTCATACAAACATTATTATTCGTATCTGGCATCAATACACTTTTACAAGCACTATTTGGAACTCGCTTGCCTACCATCGTTGGTGGTTCTTTTGCTTATATTGTACCAATCCTTTACATCATACGTGACTCATCACTGCAACGGATTCCTGATCCACATGAAGTAAGTTCACATTATCTTTTCCTTTTCCTTTTGTTGTTGTTGTTGTTGTTGTCGTTGTTATACTTAAACATCAGCTCAATGCAAATGGCTACCTCATTCTTTTAGTATTATGTGTTTTAGCTTTTTAGTTAATTATAAGAATCCCAAGATAACATGAGCCATCTATTTATCTCTGACTTGCAGAGATTTATACACACCATGCGAGCTATTCAAGGAGCACTAATTATAGCATCAAGTTTACAAATTATACTTGGTTATAGTCAACTATGGGGAATTTTTTCGAGGTAAACTTTTAATGAGTGGTATCCTGGTTGATTCCAGAGGTTGACCATTTTTCCGTATATCATCTTTCTTAGTTTCTCAAGATCTTCTCAGGTTTTTCAGTCCTCTTGGTATGGCTCCTGTCATAGGATTGGTTGGTCTGGGGCTATTTCAACGAGGTTTTCCTGTGGTATAATAGCCATTCTTGTTTAGCTTGCTCAAATTTATCTATTGTCGCTTTTTTAAAAAGATATAGATATGCACACTGATATTTACTCCTTAGGTTGGAAATTGTGTGGAAATTGGCATACCAATGCTTTTGTTGGTCATTGGTCTATCACAGGTATTTTTTTTGGAACTAGTTCTATGGTTAATGAATTATTTTCTTTAACAGAAAGATTTTTTTTCCTTATATGCAGTACTTGAAGCATTATCGACCGTCAAGGGACATTCCCATTTTCGAACGTTTTCCCCTGCTCATATGTATTACTATTGTCTGGCTATATTCTGTAATCCTAACGGCTGGGGGTGCATATAGACACAGACCCATGAGAACACAAAATAATTGCAGAACTGATCGAGCAAACCTTATATCCTCAGCTCCTTGGTTGAGTATCTAGAGCACATGCTTATTAATCGATATGGTACTTAGTTATATGGGTCTTCTTACAATCCAATCGTGCTTTTCACAGGTTCAAGTTTCCTTATCCATTGCAATGGGGTGCACCAACATTTGATGCTGGCCATTCATTTGCAATGATGGCTGCCGTGCTTGTGTCTATAACTGAGGTAACTTATAATATTATAGTTTTCTTCTTTCCCAGAAATTTTATTTTACTCACTTTTCTTTTTTTATTTTGCAGTCAACTGCCGCATACAAGGCGGCATCACGCCTAGCGATTGCCACTCCTCCTCCTGCTTATGTTTTGAGCCGTGGTATTGGCTGGCAGGTCAGTTTGTTTACATGTTCCTTTTAAGTGACTCTCTTTTTCTATCTCATTCTAAAATGTAGCAAGTTTAGTTCAACATCTTTACTTCACCAACATTGAAAATAGGTTATCTTTTAACTTTTTAGGTACGTTGCTTTTAATTGATGTATTCGCAAGATATCATCAAGGTCCTTTATTTTTTTGGAATTTATCAGTGGGAGTCCCGAATGTTACCTCCGAAGCCTAGGTCTTTTTTACAAACTTCCGTTGAAACTTGTTGACGTGTCGGTGATGTGGAGAGCATCTAGGCAGCAAAAAATTTAGCGGGATTATAAGTTTGTCCTTCCATGTCACACACGTTAACAAAATTTAACGGAAATTTGTAAAAAAGACCTATGATGATGACAGAGGTAATGTTGGGGACCTCAACTGATGACTTCAAACTATAGAGGGCTCAAATGATATTTGAGTAATACATGAGAAACCTCCACTGTAGCTTTGCCACTTTTTATAGAGTTTTTTGTTGTTCATTTACTTAATTGATGCAGGGAATAGGAGTGTTATTGGATGGACTATTTGGAACGGGAACAGGCTCAACTGTATCCGTGTAAGTTATAAAGGCATTCCTAGACTTTCCTCTCATTTTGTAAAGATGATATCTTTTTTCTAGATGACAGTGGAATTGACCATGACAGTGGGTGCTATAAAATTTAAGGGAGAACGTGGGGCTTCTTGGTCTAACTCGAGTTGGCAGCCGTAGAGTTGTTCAGATATCAGCAGGGTTCATGATATTCTTTTCTATTCTAGGTTTCTCCCCTTCTTTCTCTCTACACATTGCATATTTTACTTTGTTAGCTATTTGATATGATTTTCTCTGTTATTACAGGGAAATTTGGAGCTTTGTTTGCATCGATTCCTTTCCCGATATTTGCTGCCTTGTACTGTGTGCTTTTCGGTCTTGTTGGTAAGGGGTGTCATTATTTCAACATTCATGTGTAATTTTTTCTTCGGTAAATTGGACATAACCCCGTCATCTCTACCTTGATTAACACTAACAACACCCCCCCTCCCCCACCCAAAAAAAACACTCATTTACGAGCACTAAACATCCATGAAATGACATTTTTAGAAAGATAATTGCAATGCCTCTCGTCCTTATGAATTTAGGGGGCCTAAGTACTAATAAATGTCTTGAGGGTGTTTAGTGTGCCTGAAGGTATAGATGGAGGGGGTTTGTGCAATTCACCGTCTTTTCCTTTGTTATGTTTTCTTTTTGCAGCATCTGTCCGGATGTCATTTCTTCAATTCACAAATAGCTCATGTGTAATGTTCTTATGATTTTATCTTTTGCTTTATTTTTTTGGTAGCATCTGTTGGGATCTCATTTCTTCAGTTCACAAATATGAACTCGATGAGAAACCTCATGATCACTGGACTCTCGCTGTTCCTTGGGATATCTATTCCTCAATATTTCAGTGACACTTTCAGTACTTCTGGTCATGGCCCCGTAAATACACGCGCAGGATGGGTTAGTCACTTGCATCATATTTTTTTAAAAACATTCTCGTACTGCTTGGATTTTTTTAGTAGCTAATTTATTTATAGCAAACGAGGGATGGTCCTTCAGTAAGCTTAACAAACTGTTTAGATTGATCAGGTAGAACCTTGAGCAAACTAAAATTTGGTTGCCCATCCAAGTAATTTCTGCAATAAAATTCTGTTTGATGGTCAGTTGTTTCATGGCTCAGGTCCATGATCAAGACATGAAGCTTTATCTTAGTTGTTGCATATATTGATATTAAAGAATAATAGGAAGATATTTTTTCACTGCCAAAGTTTTTAGTCTCCTGTAACAATGTTGTAAGTTGAAACTTACATAACAATGTTTTTATTTCTCGCAGTTCAACGCATTTCTAAATACCATATTTATGTCGCCGCCAACTGTGGGACTAATCGTTGGTGTATTTTTGGACAACACTTTGGATGTGGAGAAGTCGAAAAAGGACAGGGGCATGCCTTGGTGGGTAAAATTCCGAACGTTCAGAGGAGACAACAGGAACGAGGAGTTCTATACACTTCCGTTTAATCTCAACAGATTCTTTCCACCTACTTAGTATATGAGTTGAAGCTCTCTCTAATGAACTTGAGCTCCTCCATTTTGTAAGGTAATTGGTAGGAAGAAGCTGATATAATTTAGATGACTCAAAGCTGCTAATGCCAGAGCCTTCTCTTGTAATGCTGGCATTTCCTTGTATTTATGGAAGGACAAGCAATTTGATCTTAATTTATCTTTCTCTATATGATATTATTGCATTTTGAAATTAAGCATGGTTTCTTTTCTTTGAATTTGTCAAATGTCTCATGAGTGAGGAACCGTATGATTTGATTTAGGGTTAATTGCGGATAGACCGCTGTACTATTGCACATTATGGATGCAGCTCACTTGTAATGTTTTTTTTTTCTTTCTTTTTCGTCAAATAGAACTCCTGAGGAGTTAAAAAAGTTCCACTGAGGGGGTCTATTTGCAACAATAGAACTATAGGGGATCTATCTACAATTGGGCGATAGTACAGAGGGTCTATCTACAATTAACCCTTTGATTTAATCTTCTTATGGAGGTGCAGATTTTATGTGGACGAGTTGGTTTGTTTTGAGAGGTGTGCTTGCCTGTTTTAACTTCAAATTTGGGTGTTTTGCTCTCGGTTCTCACTTCTCACGATTGATGGTGAAATTATACTTCTATACATGCTGTTTTTACACAAGTTAAGGGGGAAAAAAAGGCTTCCTCTCAGATGAAACAGGAAAAGAAAGAGAAAAAAAGCAAATTGTTTCATTTGATTTTTTTTTAAATCCATTTTCTTCTGTCTACGTACATGTGCTCTTTAATTATTCATAGAAAATAATGAAATTAACAATGTAGAGCATTTGTAATCGAATCAAATGAGCAACACTCACTAAACCAATCGCCCGCACAAATTCACAAGATGAAAATATATGTAACTTCTCACATACACAAATTAGTAAAATTAGAGCTCATAGTCATGCGCATCATCATATAAGTGTTACTATTGACCAACTCCTATTAACCCACCAAATACTGAAAACTTCAAGAAACTATGATTTAACAACAAACTAAAACATTTGCATTACTAGCATTCTGTTAGAAAATCATTTGCACGTCTTCGAAATTGAACCACCACCGTCCATATTCGACATGGCGTCGAGCCTATCGCCATCTCCCAATCCTGCCTGCATAATTCAATATTTATAAGTTAAGATCATAATATTTACATAAAAAAAAAAAATCATGCATTGGTATAGTATAAACTATAGAGTCGCACATTGTACCTTAGCAACAGTGTCCCAGCCTCTGACGTGTCGGCCTTCATGAAGAAACCTGAGCGTATTGATGTGGATTTCCTTCTGCTGATAGTAGACAGCCATGAGTTTGTGGAGTTTCGTAGATTTCTTGATTCTGAAATAGACCTCAGAACCATCCTGGCAAATGAGAACGCATATAAGATGCTTTCAAAATCTATCTAGTTAATGAACGTTACAATTCACAAAACCTCGCAGGATTTATAGGTATCTGAACTGTCAAAATTATATCAAACCCCCTGAACTATCGGAATTCTCGTAAATGACATTTAAAAGTCTAAAGTAGCAATTTGAAAATTAGCGGGTTGTGTCATTGTGTATCTGATACATGGAGACTATCCATAGATGTGTTCTCATGAAATTGGGTTTTCGGCTAATTTCGCGTGCTCCTGCATCAGAAAGAAGTAGTGAAAGCTAAATGTTTTACCTTTTGTCAAATTTTCGGCTCAACATGGTTCTCCTATTAATATACATCCTTTGAGTTTGTTTACTTGTATAAGGCAAGCTATCCTCTTAGAGGTAAATGAACTCTTTCTCACGGATAGCTGGTCAAGGAGTTGTGTTATCTGTCAAAAACAAATTTGGCCAGGGCATGGCTAATGCTATAAAATCTAGGGGGGTTTTTTTTAATACTACTCCTTAGATCTTTAGTTTTGTGAAGTTAGTCCCGCATGTCATTGAAATTGCTATTCAGTCCCCTAATTCTTATTTTATTTTAAAATTAGTCCCTCACATCATTAAAATTGCCATTAGGTCCCCCTGTTCTTAAGATATTTTGAAATTACTCCCTTCAATCAAGAGTACAAGTAGCAATCAGAGGAATCAATTCGAAGCAACTCGTGAAAATTGGGGAACCTAATGACAAGTTCAACGATTTGAGGGACTAATTTTGAAACAACATATAAAATTGGGGGACCAGATAGCAATTCCAATGATTTGAGAGACTCATTCGAAATATGAAAGATTTAAGGGTCAAATATCGGAAAGGCCCTAATTGGGTGCCCGTAATGCTCTTGATGATATGTCAAATAAATTGGTAGACAAAATATATAACAATTTCAGCTACTAGTGAAATAACCCCTCATAGAGGGGAGAAAAACTACAAAAAGAGAACTCCCAAACAGCTAGATCTCAAGCAAAATTTCAACTTAAATCTCTCAGACAACACAAATTCCTTTCTTATTTATCACCTTAACAGAAAGAACAAAGGACATGTAAGTAAAAAAAATTGCAAAATATAACTTTGTGTAAAGTTTTGGCTTTGCAGTGTGCTTACAGCATGATCACACTGTATTAAAGGGTTATTTGAGCTGAATCCAACTAAAAATCAAAGAAAAAAAAGAAAAGGGTTGCTTGTTTGGATTTCAAGGGGGTGTTAGAGTAGAACCTTACCTGGCCCCAAACTGAGATATTGATGAATTCAGCATCAGGCTTTATTCTTTTGTTGAACTGGCGTGTTCTTCCTGTGTTCTTGCTGTGTTCACTGAAGCTTGGAGTGCTCATCCTCTCTCTCTCTCTCTCTCTCTCTCTCTCTCTCTCTCTCTCTCTCTCTCTCCGCTCTCTCTTTTCTTTCTCTTGATGGGGTTTGAAATGGAGAGGGCAGTAGAAAATTCAATCGACAAAAGACTGAGAACCTTAGCCTTCATTACTTTTACTTTCATCCTTGTTTGGTAATAAGTGTTCATAATATCAGAGTTATGATTTGCCAAATTTGGCACTGCATTTATGTCTCTCCTAACCAAAACCCTGATTGCTGGTAAATCGAGAATCAGAATTTATTTGGATGTGCAATGGTATCATAAATTCAATAGGAGAGCGTTGAGTAGGAACCATGCTCATTACTCTTACTAAAAGATTTTTGCTTTCGTAGTTTAGATCATAAAATAAAGGGATGTCCTTCTAAAAGGCTTATTCACTTTGATAAGCATTATTTAACACTTAAGCCCCGTAAGTTTGAATCTCATTTTGTTAGATTTTTGTTAATTTTATATTACATCTAGGTCTATTTTATCCGGTTGTTAGATATGTAAAAAACCAAATGTTCCTAGTAGTAGGGAATGTTGGGTATTCAACGATCCCTGATTCTGTGAGATCAATTCACAAGTTCACAAGATAGAAAATAATACAAGGAATAAGAAAACGTCGAGATTTAACGTGGTTTGTTTGACCAAGTTCGATCTATATCCACGAGGCAAGCAACACGAGATATACACTATGTAAGAAGGAAAATAATACAAGAGAATCTCTCATCTCTCTCCCACTCTCAATCTCACATGCACACATAGTCTCCACTCTTGTTCTCTCCAAAGCACCCCAATATCTCCTCATCTTTCACATAAGAGATATTTATTTTGTGCTAAACCGTAGTACTTGGCCCAAAGGCCCACAAGGCTTAAAGCCCGTTAGATACTAAATACATACAAGACATATCTCAACATGAAAGGGTATTACAAGCTGAACACACAAGGTAATATCAAAATGAAATTGAATTGAAACTTGGGGTTATCAAATTATTAAGCAACCACTTTGGGATATCAAAGTGAAAAAATGGATAAACTTGTGGGAGCCAAAGTGAAAGTAAGCCTATCTAAAAGAATTCTCACCGCATATATTGAATAGATGGAAGAAAAACAGACATACATCTTTAAATTTCTACATGAATTTCTTTAAATTGCTACAATATTTTGATAGGACAGTTCTTTACCAAAAGAAAATTCCTACACACTAACAAAGTTTTATGGAGTATTATAATTGTCAATCTAATACTTTCAAATCATTTTAACTTTTCTACTGCTTTTTCATCTTAAAAATTGCGATATAATATTGAAGATTATTCATTGGATTTAAACTTAAACAGTACTATTAATTAAGAGTTTTTTCCTTCTAGAAACCACCTTTAAAATAAGGTAACTGTATGGAAATGACGTTTCATTTTCAATTTATATATAAACTATAGTTAAAGTAGGTTTTTGTTGTAATCAACCACCCCCAGTCAAATTTTCACTAAAAAAAAAAAATAAATAAAAACTAAGTTTAAAAAAATTAACTAAGTTTAAAAAAAATTTAAGTTCAGGGTACGTGAGTTGTATCCTAACAAGAGCTAAATACTAAAAACATGAGTCACATGCGACAAGCATGTGAGTTTTACAAGGGTATTTTTTGAGTTTTTAATGAAAATGTTGAGCGGGAGGTAGTTGATTGCAACAAAAGCTCACTTTAAAAATGATTTATATATAAATTAAAAAGAAGATGTTGATTTTCGTATAGTTATCCTATTTTTAAGATGGTTTTTAGAAAAGAAGAAGGAAAAAAAAACCATTAATTATATAAAGATTGTCTAATAATTTTTCGTCAAATGCGGCACCTACAGGCGATATGTGCGAAGACCATGCGGGCATACGATGTTTAGACTTCACAGCATTAATTTTCCGTCAAAAATTGGATATATGTTTGTAATGCAAAACATATAAGGCATAATAAACTATAAATATTTGAGATGATTATTCGATGTTTTCCCCAATTTCCTAGGGCTTCCCTTTCTAATAACTAAACCCTCAATTTCCTCTCTAAAACCCCAATCCCGATAATGGGCAAAAGTAGTTGTTCCGGGTGAAGAATGCTAGGGTTTGGTTAAAGGGGAAAAGGGCTTTCTCATTCCTCAAATTAGTATAAATATTCTTCATCAAAACTAAAAGAGAAGAATGCTATGAAAGAATGTGATCAACTTTTAAGTGAGTGATTAGCTTCATTCTTTGTGTTTTCTACCTGTGGAAACTATAGATATGATAATGTGAAATCCTACTGATATTGTTACAAAACTATTTTCAGACCACTGTTATTCTTTCCTTTGTTCGTGTGCATTCACGTTTCGGTTTGCTTATCCTATGCTTCTTTGTGTTTAATCATCCACCTCCAGAAATTTGTGATATGTATATTAATATTTTCTTCCCTATGATCGCTTGAACTTTTCGTTGTGTGCTTTTCTTACACAGTTACTATCCCTGTGAGTCATATCATACATAGTTCTGTTAGATTTTAAATGGTGAGAGAATTCAAGGGGGAAATTAAATGCACAGGTTCATGTCAAAGCAATTCAGATCTTAGTCTTTCTAAATATATTTTCTTTCTCAATAATTTGAAATGTGTTTAAGGCCTTGTCAAGGTAGTTTGGTTCTCAGTTGACCAGTTTGTATGAGATTTTTATTAATGTGGGTATCCTATTCTTCCTAAAAGGTGTCAAAATTGCAGTTGATGCGCCCAACATGCAGGGTTTATTATTTAATAGTTAGGGTGTGTTTGGCTATTTTGTGAAATTGGGTCAGGACTGAACCTGACCCAATTTTGTAATGTTTCTTGTTTGTCAAAGTTTTGAGTTCAGACCTGGATCTATTTTTTAAGCCAAAATAGTGCCACTAAACTGGTTTTCATTTGGACCAGGGGTGCTGGTCCAAATGAAAACCAGTTTAGCACAAAACTGGGCCATGACTAGTCCTGGCTCAGTTTTGTGCAATTTGCCAAACTGACCATTAGTCTTATATTAGAAACATGATAAGTGTTTTTTTTTTTTGGTGTTGAACAGGATATCCTGTAGTTCTTACCTAAGAAATATAAGGTAATTTCGGATTTGTGTTCACACAAAGGCACTGTGAAGTAAAATCTATACTATACACCATTTATCTCTACATTCTCACACAAAAAGATTATTAAACCTGTGAATGTGAGGGGATTTTTAGTCCCACATCGCCCAAGTTAAAGGGGTGGAGGGGTTTGTTTCCCTATAAATAGA
>JBAKGM010000233.1:39146763-39159881 GCA_037177215.1 Asparagus racemosus
GTCGTTATTTTGGGAAGTTGTTTGTTCTGTATTTACATAATAAAGATTAAGTTCAAAGGTTCTCATCTTTTCTTTATTTATGCAAATTGTTGCTTGTCGATGATAAACATAGAAAAATATGAAAATGCTGCATCTCCCAAATCCCTCCCCTTGGATGTGATTTGATGCATAATATATTGTTTGCTTGACATTTTTAACTTTAAAAAGGTGTTTGACCTTATAACATTGGTAACTCGTATTTGAATTCATAGAGGATTGAAATACCTGTCATTATTTAATTCAAATGTGGGACAAATTCCATGCTAACTAAATGAATCAAAAGCTTAAAACTCTATTGTGCAAATGAGGATCGAGTCATTGTGAACTGTACTTCGTGTATTGCACATGCACTTTCTTGTCACTATCATTACCATAAATAATTAAACTTGTGCTGTCAGTTAAGTTGCTAGTGGGTCATGATATTTGGCGTGTATTTATAGTATAGTATAATACTTATACACACGCACACGCACACGCACACGCACAGATGTGGAAACTTCTCTAACTTCCTTTAGTAAGATAGTAGTAACGTACTTTTAGTCGTCTGCTTGAGCATAGAAATGATATTTGTTATCATATATGTAACATAATTGTATTTCTTCTTGATAAGAATCCAGAAACAACTCCATGAAAATGTACCAAGTCGACTGTTTGGTATAGAATTTATTCCTTGATTTACCTGGTTTTATATATGTGAAACAAAAAGGGAAATGATTTTTTCCCCTTTTCCGTTCGTTATGCTAAATTTACTTTTCTTTTTGTTGCCTTCTTTGCTGTATATTTGTTTGCATAATTGTCTTAACTAAGATAACTTATTCTTTTCTTGGTGTTGTTAGCTCTGATGTTGAATGAGGAATGCAAAGTGTAATTTTGTTTTAACAGATGAACACAAATCTCCTCTGATGTCTCAATATATTGAACTGTTAAATACAAGTAGCATATTGTTTGTCTCTGTTATGTGTCTTTCTAGCGCATGCAAGTAGACACTATATCTTAATGTGTTCAAACACGGTGAGGACTACAAAATAAGCATGATTTGGTATTTTCGGCTTCGTATAAAGCTGTGTCAGCTCGGATCGACATATTACTATGTTTTTTTTTTCCTTTTCCTATTTCGTTCTGCAAACTATATTATCTTGATTCTTGTCTAATCATGAAACAGCTGGAGCCTCTAAATACAATTTGTTTTGCCTATCCAGCTATTTCGCAGGACACAGAGAGCTGAATCCAAAGATGTTGTTCTCATACGCTGATCAGGACACTGGGTCAGGCTTGGTTTGATCCTAAAGTGTGAGCATTGTTTTTTTGCTACCTATTTTTGGGCAGTTCTCTGTTTTTTTTTTAAATTTATCTAAATTTAAATATTCTAGTATTCCCATATTTATGCAAACCCTTGTATGCCAATGACTAGCAATAAAAAAAATGTGAAAATGATGTGTGCCCTATCTCTTAACGTGTCATTGTCGTATAATGTATACTTAATAAAGATACTCATCCTACTAATATTGATTACAAATTGTATAGATTAGACCAATTCCAAATGCTAAAAAGAGTCAATTGCTCGAGGAAAACTTTGAAATCTTGAAATATGATGGTATATTGAGTTCGACATATAGTTGTGGTTGTCAATTATTAAGTTGGTTTATTCTATTTCTTGATGTCGTCATAACCTTACGTTATTAATAGCGACATAAGCTAGTTGCTAATCATGCTTTTTATACTATGATGTGTATTATGTCATATACCAAGCAACAATTCCTGATTCGGTGTCATGAAAACGGTTGCATTGAGGGGATTTCTTCATTTGTTACCCCTTCAATAACACAAAACTGATATAATTGCAGTTGTGGTGTTTATAATTTCTTTCTTCATTAAGTGATGTTTGTGTCATAAGTATTCATCATGTGGAACTGCTTTCAAAGGTATTCAGGAATACTCATGGAAAATGCGAATTTGACTAATGAGAATACGTAACGTTACTCTTTATTAGCACAAGCGCAATGCTTTTACACCTCACACAAACCCATAATACTGATTACAAAGCCTTGGTTATCTTATGGTAAGCACAACAACAAGATAAACAAATTTTCTTAGTATCAATACCATATTAGTCAACCTGAATACAACAGATTTCTTTAAGCAGTAGCTGTTTCCATAGCCTTCATAGCTTCAAACCTCGGCTCCTTAGCCTCAAACTTCTTCCGAACGTAGAGATTCATGTAATCATTAAACACAAACTTTGGATACACGTTGTTCTCCTTCTCTGATTCTTTCACCAAAGCTGGAGCAGGATAGATTACTGCATCGTTCCCTGGATTGTAGAACGAAGCTATCGACATTCTATTCCCTTCTGTTTGTGTGACAACACGATGCATAATGCTTTTGTATTTCCCATTGGTTATAACCTACAAGTGGAAAGTGAAAATAAATTCCTCTACAGGGAAGAAGTTGATGTTGATATGTTGCTCATCACGCAGCTGTTGTTGCATATTTTTGTAGAGAATCTTCTATAAGATTTTTGTTTTCTGTTGCAACACCAGCCACATGGTGAGTTTCATGTCAACATCTATGTGGTATTCTATAGAGGACCCTTTATATGTGTTTTTTTTCCTGATGAGAATAATGATATGATGTGGTAGCTTATTTCTTAAAATAAACAGTCAAGAGGTGGAAGAGTTGGCGAGTCCCACGTTGCATGCGCACCAAAATTTCTATCTCTTTACAGATTATTTTGCTAAATGAATTGTCAGCTCATATCTAGTAGCTTTGAGCTGAAACGGCGAATAATTAAATTAAAGAAAAAACCTTAAATGACGTACCTCAATCTGGTCACCAAGGTTGACGACTATGGAATGTCTCATCGGCGGCACATCGACCCATTCTCCATCCTTGAGTAGCTGAAGTCCACTGACCTTATCATCTTGAAAGAGTAAGATTATGCCACCGGCGTCAGTATGGGCCCTGAGGCCCTTGAACAACTCAGGCCGTGGGCACGGCGGATAGTTGCTGACCTTTGTGCCATAGTTAGGACCTCCTGATCCTTGAAATGCGTTCTTCAAGTATCCTTTCTCTAGTCCAAGGTTCTCGCACAATAAGTTCAGTAGCCTCTCTGATAGTTTCTCAATCTCCAAAGCAAATTCTTTCATCACCTTCCTGTTCATTCATTCACGTTGATTAGCAAGCTGATGTATATGAGAGTTAGATGAGGCTTAAACAGAATAAATCCAAAAAAGTTTGAAATTTGAGCAACTCTATCTGATTCTTGGTGTATCAACAGCTATATATCCAACCTTAGATCAACGCAAAATAATAAGATTTGAGTTGTTGGTCTATATTAATCTCGTCTTTGTATTTAAGTCCATTATTATTGTTTCTAATAGAGAGAATATATACCTGTATTCATCATTGAGATCGGGTATTTCGTGCACATTGGGTTCAGGGAGATGGCGCAAGAAGAAGGTGCTCTCCCAATCCACATTGCTTGTGTCGACCTCTTCACCCTTCTCAAGAGTTCGGCTAGCGAATTCCTTGAACCTTTGCTCCATACATTTCTTATAGTGGCCCTTGGTGAGTTTCTCCACTTTGTCCATAAACTCATGCGAGATCCCGTGGTTCATAACCTGCAACACATAGTTAAGCAACCATAATCCTAGGAAATTTGCATGCCATGAACATAATTTTGAGCTTGGCGTGCACGAGGTGACAAGATACGCAAAAAATTAGAGTTGTTAGGTTGACATATATTCCAAAAAAAAAACATATCAATATTTTTTGTAGTATATACCTCGAAAAAGCCCCAGTTTTCGCAGGCATCGCGAAGTCTTCCCATGGCTAATCCTCTGTTTTCTCCATTGAGCTCTTCCATGTTGATGATTGGGAAGGAATCCATGGCTCTCAAAAACTTTGCTCTCTCTCTTTGTATACTCTCCTGCTCAAATTTCTGTATGTGTTGCTGATGGAAATTTAAGTTGATGAGCCTGGTATTTATAGACGTTAGAGCATCAAGAAGTAAAGTTGGACAAATTCTTTTGTACCTTTAAAAAGAATGTTCGTTGGAGGCGCATATGATCCCGTGCTCATCCGGTCTCTAGGGCGGCCAGTGTATAATGTTTTTATTAATTTCTTCAATTTGTTTGTATATGTCAAGTTCCTGTTCTTTTCAAAAATTAATTAAACGTGAGCATGGGTCTTTTGATTAGTTAATTAGGATACAGAGCCCACCTAGAAAACTAATTAACCTTGATGAGCAATAATTGACGATTAATTATAGGCGTTAACATTCCAGCCGTCAGCCAATAAAAATTGCCCGGAAACTTCACATAACGATCAGAAGGCAAAGACTGAAAATGGATCGGGTTCTGTGGGTCCAGCTTGACCAAAACCGGACCTAGGTTATAAAAAATTCTTAGGTCATAGCTAGTTGAATTGGTCTGTGTTTTCTAGTTCGGATACTGAATATATATCACTTTTTGAAATTCGAACTAAAATTTCCGGATTTAAATGGCTAAATCTAAATTTCTCAGATTCAAATATTACCAATATACATGTCTAGGGTTTAGGTCTATATACATATCCATACATCCGATTTCGAATTTGGAAAACCATAGGCAATTAAATCGTGATTAAAGTCGTCATCTAATATTCGAGGAGTGTTAAAATAACTATAGGGGGATATATGCTTAAAGCATATGCTTAAAACATGGGAGTACTATATCCATCACTTCGTGACCAGGACATGCGAACATTTACATATTCTAGGCGGCCAATTAAATTGCTCGGCGGCTTCTTTTATGATCAAAAGGTCGAATAATATTCCCAATGTACTAGCTGTGGTCATGCTAGTCACAAATGAAGAACATATATATTCTACTATTGATATTATCTGACATATTCCTGAGACGTATACACGCACCGCGTATTGAAATGCAATGTATTCATTGTATGTTGTTGTGATCGTTGAGAGGGAGACTAAGAAGGCCCATAGAGAAGACCATCTCCATACTTATCATATTCACATAGTTACATGCGTGCATGATGGATGGTGTAGAGAGAGAAAAAAATACTACATTGAAAGATTTAGAACTGTGGGCTCCTGTGTTTTTCTTAGAATCATGAGAGATGAGTTAATGAGCCTAGGCTAGAAATCAATTTTAACCTAACAGCTGAAGTTACTAGGAGGGTGTTTGGGAAGGCTTTTTTTTTTTAAGCTTTTAAGTTATGCAAGCTTTTAGTAGCTTTTGGCTTTTCTTTGATAAAAATGATATAAAAATTGTTTAAGTAGAATAGTAATTTGTTTGGTCAAACCTAGCTTTTTTAAATGAGCTTATGAGCTAGTTTTTCAAAAGCTGTGGTATACCAGCTTTTTAAAATGAGACTTATAAGTTAACTTATTAGTCATTTTACCAAACAGATAGAAATGAAAAGGCTAGCTTAAAAATTAGTTTGATAAAAAAATAAGCCACCCCAAACACCTTCTAGGTATTGGTTTCAACTTTTATTTAAATTCATCATTCTAATCCTATCTGGTGTGAGACCAACAGTCACTTATGAACCTTAACAAGATGAAAATGGCATGGGGGTATGTGTATGACCGTATAAGTATGGGCATATCATCACATCACATGCATGCACAATCTCATGGTCATTTCAACAATTAATGGGCCTGTTTTGAAATCAATTATATCATGAGTTTGACCTGACATCTGTCTTCTTGGTCAACCAAATACACGCAATGAAACCGCAATCTAAACTCTAATACTGATTTGAATCAGGCATGGATTTGTGTACTTTATAGATATTAGATATGAATTTGAACCAAACACTTGTTACGATCATGTATTGTTTGAAGGCATCCTGTTATGCATAAGTACATATCTGAATATGAATTAACAAGAAATTCAATCTTTCTCATTGTTGTGTAAACTTCGTTTGACAATGACTAGCATTAGAAAAACGTGAAAATGATGCATCTCTAATCTCTTTACGTGTCCTTGTTGTATTCTTAACAAAGATACTTTGTCCTATTAATATTGATTAATGTACACAGTTCAGATCAATTTCTATTCAGTACGCCAAACTTGTTGAATTCAATAGTAGATCGTTGAATTGGTTTATCCATTTCTTCACATCGTCATATCATTACGTTATTAAGAAAGGCATAAGCTATAAGCTAATAATTCTTTTTATACTAATGATGT
Source organism: Asparagus racemosus (assembly GCA_037177215.1). Taxonomy (NCBI): domain Eukaryota; kingdom Viridiplantae; phylum Streptophyta; class Magnoliopsida; order Asparagales; family Asparagaceae; genus Asparagus; species Asparagus racemosus. The sequence goes on from JBAKGM010000233.1 coordinate 39,153,000, forward strand.
ATATATATATGATGTCAATACATTTGTACCCAAATACAATGTGACTACGTTTTAATTTGTGAGGTTCCATATTCAGCCACACCCACACACATATATTAGACGTCTGCTTTTTTCTTTTCTTTTCTTTTCCCATTTAGTAGGGCAAAAATGATGCAAGCGTAGTTTATTTTAGTTTCTCTCATGATAAGGGATGTATGTGTCATATGTATTGTAGGTGTCTTGAACTACTCAGGAAAATGAATGTGCAATATTTGCTGCGGGTATGCTTTTCTATTTCCTTTTGTGACATTTAAATTAAGATTACATATATTTACTAAAAGAACTAATTAGTGCGACTCTGCATCTTGACCAATGGTTTTTTTTTTAATTGTACCCAACTTTTCAGTCTTCTTTGTTTTTTTGGTAGCATTTTTCTATTAGAGTTGGTACTTAAACAGAGAAAACAATAAATAAATTGAGGGAATTTTTCACAATCTATAATATGAATTATTAGAGATTTTGTAAAATTATGATAAGCTATTTTTAGTTAAATGAAGCTTTCTTAAATTTTTTAATCAGTAAATAAAATCAAATACTAGTACAAAGGTAAATAGTAGATCACAATAATTATTAGGTGGCAAAAGCATAAACTTCACAGCATGCTGTATTTAGTAAAACACAATAAAGCTTCTGGTATTTTCATGCAGGAAAGTTTAATTGGTGATAGTATGTTGTATTTTTCTTGTGAATATTGAAAATTTATAGTAATTTTTTCTTATATATTAATTTATGGTAGTTTTGTGCAAATTTTCTAATAGTTCGTGTTAGTTTTTGTGAAGTTTACAATTAATTCATGGTAGCTTAGGTGTCCTGACTTTTCTTTTTCAATTGTACTCTTCAGGTGCAATCATAGAAAATTTTGCGTGCACCTGCAGAACAATATTCTCTAACAAAACATTTTTCACATTACCCTTTTGACTTCAGCAAGGCAACAAACTTATTAAAAAAACGAACATTAACATATATTAATCTTACTGTGAATTAATAACAAAGGCATTATGCTTTACACCTCAGACACAGCCCACAAGGCTAAGTACAACAAGAACTTGTTACCCTACGGCAAATACACTAACAAGATAAATATGTTAAAGTATCAGGATCTTTGGTGAGATAAAGGCAAATACAATAGAATTATTTAGATAGTAGCTGTTTCCATAGCTTTCATAGCTTCAAACCTTGGCTCCTTGGCCTCAAACTTCTTCCCAACATAGAGCTTCATGTAATCATCAAATGCAAACTTTGGATACACATTGTTCCCCTCCACTGTTTCTTTCACCAAAGCCGGAGCTGGATGAATTACAGCATCATCCCCTGGATTGTAGAATGAAGCTATTGACATTCTGTTCCCTTCTGTTTGCGTGACAACTCGGTGCATAACGCTCTTGTACCTCCCATTAGTAATAACCTACATTTCGAAAAACAAAATTAAATGTCTATTTTTATCGCTTTCCTGATAGAATTTGGAAGGGCAAGATGAGAAGAAAATTCCTATGAAGGGGACGCTACAGAATATCATGTAGCGAGAAAGCATATATTGACGTGTATGTGGCTCATTATGTGGTTGGTGTTTCATCTTTTTTGTAGAGGGCTCTTTAAAGTTTTTTTTTTTTTCTCTTTCTCTTTCTCTCTCTCCTTGCAACAGCAGATGCATGGTGAGTCAGGTATCAACATCTATTTTTTCTCTATATAGGATTTTTTTTCTTGAAAAAATAGTTATGAGGTGTTGGTTCATTTTGTTAAAATGAGCCATAAGGAAATAGAGGAGGTGTGAGGCCCATCATGCTAGTCAAATTACAGCACGTGGACTTCTCTAACTGTTGACAACTTATGTCACTAAATGAGCTGACACCTCATATCCAGTGTCCCCAATTTTGAACTGAAATAGCGATAGTGAAAACCTTCGGTAACTAACCTCAATCTGATCGCCAAGGTTGACAACAATAGAATGCCTCATCGGTGGCACATCAACCCAGTCCCCGTCCTTGAGGAGCTGGAGGCCGCTAACCTTATCGTCTTGAAAAAGCAGGATGATGCCACCGGCATCAGTGTGGGCTCTCAGTCCCTTGAACAGCTCTGGTCGTGGGCACGGCGGGTAGTTGCTGACCTTTGTGCCGAAATTTGGCCCTTTTGTTCCTTGAAATGCATTCTTCAAATATCCTTTCTCTAGTCCTAGGTTCTCACACAGTAAGTCTAATAGTCTTTCTGATAGTTTTTCAATCTCCGACGCAAATTCTTTCATCACCTTCCTGTCATTAGATCATACACATTGTTTAGTATAAGCAGATGTCAATGAGAGTTAGATGCATGGGTCTTAAACTGAGGTTGGAATCAAATCATTCCAAAAGTTTGAAATTTGAGAAACTATCCGATTCCTGGATAATCGTACACCAAGAACTTTTCAAGTTTTCAACCTTGGATGGATGCAAAACAAGAGGATTTGAGGATTAATATGCACTAGTTCAAGAGTTCCTATTCTCTTGGTTCACCAATATTTATTCAGTCTAAACTCCAGTCCCATCTTTCTATTTGTGTGTCTACTATTGTTTCTAATAGAGAGAACATAATATACCTGTACTCGTCGTTGAGATCGGGTATTTTGTGAATGTTGGATTCAGGGAGGTGGCGCAAGAAGAAGGTGCTCTCCCAGTCCATATCGCTCGTATCGAGCTCCTCACCCTTCTCAAGAGCTTGGCTAGCAAATTCCTTGAACCTTTGCCCCATGCAGTTGTTGTAGTGATCCTTGGCGAGCCTCTCCACTTTGTCCATGAACTCATGCGAGATCCCATGGTTCATAACCTAAAATTACGCAAGCAATTAAGCATCCGAAATTTTAGGACAAATGCACGCATATATGCATTGTAAATATGAGAGTTAGCTTACAACATATGTAAAATCGATCCAAATACAGATGGATATTGTTTGTAGTACCTCAAAAAAGCCCCAGTTTTCGCAGGCGTCACGAAGTATTCCCATGGCTACTCCTCGCTTTTCTCCATTGAGCTCTTCCATGTTGATAATTGGGAAGGAAACCATGGCTCTCAAAAACTTAGTTCTCGCTTTCTCGCTCAAATTGGTGTTTTGTTGATGGAAGTTTAAGCTGATGATGTTGGTATTTATGGATGTTAGAGCAACAAGAAGTGAAGTTTGACAAGGTCTTTGTATATCTTTCATAATAATAATAATTATTATTATAATAATAAACGATGCTCGTGGGAGGCGCATATGATCCCATGCTTAATTAGCTGGTCTCCGAGGGGCGGCCAATGTATAATGTTTTTATTACTTTCTTCAATTTGATTACAGTTTTGTTCGTTTGTTATTTCTTTGATTAATCAAACATTAAACATTTTGTAGTTTAATTGGTTTGCATGCAGGGAATTGTGGACCCACTTGAGAGACGAACCTTCATGAGCCAGAAAGGCCCAGAATGAATGACGTCTTTTTTCGGTGTTTATTTTGAGTCGTCTCGCAATAAATTTCTTCGAAACTTCAATGGACGACAACTGGATCTGATTCGGTGGGGTCCGGCTTGACTGTTGTTGGACGCTTGATATTTTTTTTTGTTCTGCGGTTCTTTTTAATTCAAATTTATTTATTTGGCTTGACCGGCGCTGGAGGACCCCTAAACAAAATTTTCTGTACGATAAGCTGTTTGAATTGAAAACAACGTTTTTTAATTCAAATTTATTTTTTGGGCAACGAGGAACTCTTCTTTTTTTTTAATATTAAATCCAGCAACAAGGAAAACTTTGTTAGGGGACTTCTAGGGGGCCGGAGTTGGAGCACTCACACCATTAGGACTCAATGTTTTCAAGAAAATCCCTAGGAATTGGAGCACACCTCGTATATCCGTCTCAATTTTAAAAAAACTGACAAAAATATGTGAACCTAGGACCATTGATCATGGATGATGTTATTGAACAACAAATATATACAGTTGGAAGTTGGAACCCTACTGATTTTATTTGATATGAGTTTGTTAGCTTGAAATCTTATCCATTTAGACTGTCTTAAGTTTTAATTTTTTTATACAATCCATGGGTCAACATTTTAAATCGGAATAAATAGAGGTCCGGTGTGAACAAACTAGACCTACTTGTAGGGGTGGGTGTGGGCCAGCTTGACCCGGGGGCTGACCCGACCCAGCTCGCCACGGGTCACGACCCGGACCGTCCCGTAGTAGGGCGGGCCTGACCCTACCCGTGATATACCCAGGTCACGGGCTGGGCTTGGTGCAGCCCTAGACCCTGGGTTAGAGAAGTATGCCCAGCCCACGCTGACCCGACCCACACCTGACTTGACCCTGCCCGACCCACCCCGGCTCATGATATATTTTTTGATTAGGCTAGCTGTTCCTTTAGCCCTTTAGGTCTACATCTAGCCGCCAACAAAACCAAAAGGTCATAAGTCTTTAGCGTGTGGGCATTTTGGCCTATTGAGAAACAAAGCAATGATTCTTAAGCTTGCTGTTATCTACTTAGAAGGATTAAAAAGTTTAATACAAGTTTAAATTACGAAAAAATAAATTAAAATTAATTTTATAATTGTAAATATAAGCTTAATATAATTAAAAAGGTTAAAAAATAGTAAAAAAAAGTTGGACGAAAAACTCATGGGCCGATCCATGACCCACGGACTGTGAGCCGGGTCAGACCCGGCTAGCACCTAGGCGGGTCGTGGGCCGGGCTGGATTCAGTCCCAAATCACGGGCTTGAACCGGCCCGGCCTACGCCCACCCCTACCTACTTGCCGCCTTTCAAAACTTTGACGCAAAGTATATTGTGTACTACTATGAGATTGAACATCTACTACTACACCATATCTATAAATAACAATTTTCTTGTTTAAAAAACATGCTGAGAACAAAGCTTTACAAAATGAAGAATATGTAAACGCTTGCACATTCCAGTGGGTTAAATAAATTGCTTGGAAGCTTCACAAATGATCAGGAGGCCAGTTAGCAGTCCAAAATGGAGTATGTTCATAATTAGAAAACTCATTAAAAAATCCCTTAAAAAAAGTGCCCCCAAAAAAAAAAAAAAACAGTTACCTTCATATAGCCTTGAGAATGGTACATGCATCATTGCGTCATGTACTAAAACATGCCCATGTATTCATTGCATGTTGTTATAATCGTAAATGGGCAACGAGGCCCGTAGAAACAACAATCTCCATACTCATCATTACTTACATGCATGCATGATTGTAGGGAGAGAGATAGAGAGAGAGACAAGTAAATAAATAAATATAAAATTTTTTTTAAAAAAACACTACATCCCAAGATTATGAATTTGGGGATTCAATGTTTCTTCCAAGGATGATGAGAGGTAGAGCTAGCATGGAGGTATGGGCATGAGTATGGGTGTGGGCTCAATGTCTTTTTTCATGTACATGCGCCAGCATGTTAACAATCAACAAGGAAACTATGGACACTGCATCATATGCACCTTAACTCACGGTCGTTTCAATCATGGGCTATGTTTTGAAATCAGTTATTCATGAATTTGACATGAGATGTGTATTTAGATCATAACATTAACTCTAATATTACTGTTAAAAAGTATATGAAGATTTAATCATAAATTAGATATGAACATGAGATATGACATTGTTATATGACGGATTTGGATACATGCGTAATAAATTGTATGCACCGGGTTAGTGAATACTGGATAGCGTAGCCTAATATGGGAGAGCTAGGAATTTGAATTTTGAAGAAGAGGGAGGAAAAAAAGGAGATTACTAGAGAAAAGTGCTATGCTAGGACTTTTTGTGCCGTCAATTTAAACAATTAATTCAAAATTTCTTTCCAATAAAATAATAAATAATTTTACCATTATTAAGATAGTGATATCTTTTTATTGACCACTCTAAACAATCTGCCTAATACGTGGCAGTGATTGTTTTCTACGGTCATCAAATTAAAACAATCTTTGTTTCTTTGAATTCCCCCTTTGCTCTCACAGTATTGACTTGATAACTTTCCTTTATCTTGTAGAATTTGGCTACACTTGTAACCCCATGAAGCCTTCTTTTATAATATCAATATCTTTTACGCACATGAGAAAATATATTTGGAGCTCTTATACTACATCAAATCATGCAAGAAAAATATGGTCACCAATCTATTTTGAATATTGAACATATGCAAGAATATATAACGTCGTAAACACTGAAGAAGAGGTACAAAGGACATAAACTAGGAATTCATTCCTGAGAAGTTTCCAAGAACTTGCAATTTTATGACCAAAATTAAAATGTTAACGAATCGGCATAGCAATACTCAAGAGTTTTGCCAAAAACTGCCATAAACTTTTTTAATCAAAGAAGACTATAATAAAAAAAAATTCCATAACTACTGACTGCTGCAGTAAATTGCACGTGCTTCAGATAATCCTGTCCTTAAATAGTTTATTTATTTTCTATATTATTCTTCTCTATTTCAAAGATAACTAGACCCTGGTTGTTAATGTTGTTAGCAATATTTGTTGCTGATGCATTTTTCTTAGAGGGTTCAGGATTGATTGCTCTGAACCCGAAGACATCTGATCACCGAGGCCAGATCAACTTTCCCAACATCAGCGCCCTTCTATGTACCCTAGATCCATATGGGAGCCACCTCTAGCCATTTGGCGACACCCCAATTTTTTGTTAACAAACAATGTCAATTTTGTTATGAAATAATTCAATGATGTGGATGTCCATTTAGTTTCTCAAGAAAATTGATACATGTATTACTTCTTGATATTCCCCTAGTACATTAACTTTCTTTTGGAACAACTCAATACATGTTCTAGGATGAATAAGTTCATTAATGAGTAGTTAATATGGTTCATGTATCAT
>JBAKGM010000233.1:39159981-39175132 GCA_037177215.1 Asparagus racemosus
CAAACTTGAGGGGCGTATATATATGGCACACAAAAAAAAAACAACAACCAAGCATTTATCCCAAATTTTTGGAGTCAGTTACATGAATCTTATGCTTCCATTCCACTCTTTTGTGGGTTATCTCCTCCGTTAAGTTAGCCCTAATCATATTCTTCTTAATTACTTCTAACCAAGTCATTTGAGGTTTACCTCTAAATCTCCTAGCTCCATTAATTATTATCTCATCACTTCTCCTAATCGGTACACTAATGTTCTCCGTTGCACATGACCAAACTATCTTAATCTATTCTCTCTCATTTTATCCTCAATAGAAACAACCTCTAATTTAGTACGGATGCGCTCCTTTCTTATCCTATTTTTTAGTTTATACCCACAAGACCATCGCAACATTTTCATTTCTGCTACACTCATTTTTTGAACATGTTGTTTTTTAATTGCCCAACATTTTGACCCATAGAGCATTGTAGGTCAAATAACCATCCTAAAGAACTTTCCCTTGAGTTTCATAGGTATTCTATGATCACATGAGACTCCTGAAGTACTTCTCCATTTCAACAATCCTGATTTAATTCGATGTATAACATCATCCACTATCTTACCATCGTTCCTAATGATTGATCCTAAATAATAAAAATGATTAGTTTTAGGCATTTCTTGACCATCAATATGTACAATAGGCTCTCTTTCGTTCCTAGTATTAGTAAAAATGCACTTTATATATTCTATTTTTGTTCTACTAATTCTAAAACCTTTAGATTCAAGAGCTTATTTCTATCTTTCTATTTTAGAAATTGTACATCTTCTAGTTTCATCAACTAGCACTATATCATCAGCAAATAACGTACAATATGAGATTTCATCTTGAATATGCCTAGTAAGTTGGTCCATAACTAATGTAAAAAGGTAAAGCTGACCCTTAGTGTAAACCTATAATAATAGGAAACGGTTTAGTTTTTCCTTCATTAGTTTTTACCCTAGTTGTTACTCTATCATACATATCTTTAATCACATCAATATACATGCTACATACATGTTCTTTTCTAAAACCCACCACATTACCTCTCTAGGCACTCTATCATAAGTTTTTGCTAGATCGATAAAAATTATATGTAAATCCTTTCTCTTCTCTCTATATCTCTCCATCAACCATCTCAAATATGTATAGGTTCCATAGTTGATCTCTCAGACATAAAACTAAATTAATTTTTTAATGCACTCGTCTCCTTTCTTAATCTTTGCTCAATAACCCTCTCCCAAAGTTTCATAGTATGACTCATGAGTTTTATACCTCGATAATTTAAACAACTTTGTATATCTCCTTTATTCTTGTATATAAGTATTAAAATACTAATCCTCCACTCATCTGGCATTATTTTCGTCTCGATAATCTTATTAAATAGTTTAGTTAACCATCCTAAGCGTATATCTCCAAGACATTTCCACACATCAATAGGAATGCCATCTGGTCCTATGGATTTTTCAGTTTTCAATTTCTTTAGAGCATCTTTAACCTCGCTAATCCTAATATTTTGATGATATCTATAGTTTTTATCATTCATTATATGGTTAAAATATTTATTTTACTCACTTATTTGGTTATCATTAAATAATTGATGAAAGTAACTCCTCCGCCTCTCTTTTATTTCGCCGTTAGTCACTAGAACTCTTTGATCTTCACTTTTAATATACTTAATATTACTCAAATCTCTACTCTTCCTTTCTCTAAACTTAGCAAGCTTATATATCTCTTTCTCCCCCTCCTTAGATTCTAATTTCTTATAAAAATTTTCATATGCCTTGTATTTATTCTCACAAACTGTTCGTTTTGCTTCTTTCCTCACTAGTTTATATTTTTCTAAATTTTCCCTACTCCTACACTTTTACCACTCTTTATATAAAATTTTCTTCTTTCTAATAACCTTTTGCACACTCTCATTCCATTACTAACTCTCATTACTGTCTAACCTACAACTTTTAGACTCTCTTAGTATATCTTTAGCTACTTTCTTAATACAAGAAGACATGCTATTCCACATAATATTAGTTTCATTATCTATACTGCATATATCTTCTTTCATTATCTTATCTTTAAAATATATTAAATTATCCCCTTTTAAAATCTACTATTTAGTTCTTAATCTCTTATTCACGTTGGTTTTTCTACTCCACTTCCTAATAGAGATGTCTAAGACCATTAATCTATGTTGTGTACTTAAACTCTCTCCCGATATAACTTTACAATTTTTACATATTAACCTATCCGCTCTTCTAGTAAGAAAGAAACCAATTTGACTATTATTAAATCCACTTTTAAAGGTTATTAGGTGTTCAGCTCTTTTTCTAAAAAGAGTATTTGTTATTATCAAATCATATGATATTGCAAACTCTAAAATCGATTCACCCATATTATTCTTATTTCCATACCCGAAAGCTCCATGTATTCTCTCATATTTGTTATTATCCTTACCAATATGTTCATTAAGATCCCCTCCTATAAATAATTTCTCTCCACATAGGATTCTTTATACTACTTCATCTAACCTATCTCAAAACTCTTTTTTAGTACTATCAGACAAGTCTATTTGTGGTGCGTATAACACTATTAATCAGCTCTATACCTAAGACAACTTTTATTAGTAATATTCTATCTTCAATTCTTTTTACCTCTACGATACTTTCTTTTATTATATTATCTATAAAATTTCCCACTCCATTCTTATTCTTTTCTTTTCCCATATACCAAAGTTTGAATCCGGACTTTTCAATTTCTCTAGATTTTTCACCTATCCATTTAGTTTCTTGTAAGCAAATTATATTTATTTTTCTTCTAAGCATGACGTCTCCTAATTCCATAGTCTTTTCGATAAGTGTACCTATATTCCAATTAGCTGATCTAATTCTATTCTCTTATAAAAGTCTCTTACTATTTTCTCTCTTAGACCGTCCTAGTCTATACCTAATACTATTTGGTAACCTATTTGAGTAATGTAGATCCTTAGAACACCCTTACTTAATTGTCATTACACTGGGGTGGCATCGATGTAATGAGTCGCGATGCTTCCGGGGGACGCCCTAGCCAACCACCCTTGCTTACTTATCATTGCATCAGGATGGTATCAATGCAACACGCCGCGGTGGGGACGCCCCAACGAATATATTATAGGATTCATTTTCATAGGGATCCGACTATATTTTACGCTTACTGTCGGCTACCTAACGCAACCCTCCTCCTTTATCCTGGCTTGCGAAAGGCAGTGCTGGCGATAAAAGCACAGATAGATGTTATGCACTGAAGCATCTTAATATGCGTTACACCTAAACACAGCTAACTTGACAATGACATTAGTTCACTAAGAATTAGTTTATATATATATTCTTATCCTTATTCCATGGAACATATCCAAATATTTAAGTATCGATTCCTCTAATTCTTGATTCCCACTTTACCCTGCAGCTTGCTTAAGTAACAGGGACTCACTTTCTATCTCTTCAAAAGATCTTTGAGTTTTGATTGCTCCTTTGTTGCTTGAGAATCTAAGATGATGATGTTTATAATTTTTAAACTTATATTTTGATCTATAGTATGTTTGCCTATAGCTTGTCTTTTAGCCCCCAATATATAATTGTTCTCACATGCCCTCCAAAAGGTAAAGGGGAGGCTAATGTGTCCAAATTATTTTTTAGAAAGAATAAGCAATCTAGTTCAATTTTATTATAATAGTAGTATAAAATAAAGTAACATGGGAAATACATGTGCGGATTCTAAGAGAATGATTTTAAACAATAATAAATTGCTGACAACTCTTGGCGTCTATGTTTTTTAGCATTTATCGTCACTTAACTTTTTTACGTACAGTTTATTTTTATCTAAATGTATACCTCGGGAATAATAAGTTTTAATAATTGCTACTACTGAAGGTATAGATGAGGGGCTAGCTACAATTTACCCTCAACGATGTATATATCTGATTGATTGATAATACGAAATTACATAACAATATACTAATAATGATGACAATAACAAGTTAATAATTTTCTCAAACATTAACACAACACTCTTAATAGAAACAATCATCACTCTTCATTAGTCACTTTCTAGTGGCAAACCTCTCACAAACAAGCACAAAGCCCGCTAACACGGACACTAATTACAACAATTATTAACTTAACTAATCTATTTTAATTTAGTACACCACGTTAACACTCGAGCCTTTCCTTATTCAGTGATAATTAGTTAAGCACGGACTGATTCCAGAGCCTTCATGGTCTCGAATCTGGGCTCCTTGGCCTGAAACTTTTGAGCAACGTAAAGCTTCATATAATCCTCGAACACAAACTTTGGATACGTTACTTCATTTTCCTTCTCTTCTTCCCCCTTTATCAGCGCCGGAGCCGGATAAATCACGGCGTCGCTGCCGGGGTTGTAGAACGAGGCGATCGACATCCTGTTTCCGTCGGTCTGGGCGACTACTCGGTGCATCACGCTCTTGTACTTGCCATTAGTGATCACCTGATCATCAAAAAAAAATTAAAATTAAAATGACATTTTTTGTTAATGATGATTGATCTATATATAGTTTAATTGAAGCGTAAATTAGGAAAACTATCTTGAATTATTAAGTATTCAAAACATTGAAACTTTTCTTAAATTTGATTCTAATGAGCGTCCAGTGAGATTTGAATTGCCTTGATACTATGTTAACTTTGATATACCAATATTGTTATGAAAGCTGAGAGTTATAGTTTTATATCCTAACACCACTGCCGTAGAAAGTTGATCTTAGTAGTTCGAAAAAGTTTCATTATTTATATTTTATATAGCTGTCACTCCTAGTTATGAACTGAAAATTGTTTTTAGAAAAAGATATGTTCATTGAGTAGAATTTGATAAATTTTCTGATATATATAAGTTGGTGGTAACCTCAAGTTGATCACCAAGGTTGACGACAATCGAATGCCTCATCGGCGGCACATCGACCCATTCTCCGTCCTTAAGGAGCTGAAGTCCGCTGACTTTATCGTCTTGAAAGAGGAGGATGACGCCGCCGGCGTCGGTGTGGGCCCTCAGGCCCTTGAAAAGCTCCGGCCGTGGGCACGGAGGGTAGTTGCTGACCTTCGTGCCGAAAGTTGGGCCGTTTGATCCACCGAAGGCCTTTTTCAAGTAGCCTTTTTCTAGGCCTAAGTTTTCACATAGTAGGTCGAGGAGCCTCTCGGCCAGTTTCTCTAGCTCCAACGCAAATTCCTTCATCACTTCCCTATAGTATTGACAAAGTATTGGCATCATTTATGCGTTGATAGTTATGGTAAATTTTGAAGATAATTGTGTATAAGGTGTCTAGGAGTTTACAATCGGCAAATTCATAATCCTTCGAATTTCGAGTGAAGAAAGTTAAATAAAACTTTAATGTGGGACCCCATTTTTCTCTTTCTCGTATAGTATGCGGGGACGATATATTAGAGCATTTCTGACGCAAAAATTTGCTGACAACAAATTTCGGTCACTTCCCTAGATAAATTTTGCATCGAAATAAACACAAACTTTTAGTCACGATAAAAATTTTTTAGAAGAGTTTTTATGAAGTTTACGAAAAACAAGCAAACTTCAAATAATAGATGATTGTGATTGGAGAAATGAACTTGAATTTACCTGTATTCATCGTCAAGGTCAGGGATTTCGGTGATGTTAGATTCAGGGAGGTGTTTCAAGAAGAAAGTACTCTCCCAATCGATACTGCTTGTATCCAATTCCTCCCCTCTCTCAAGTGCTTGCTTTGCAAATTCCTTGAACTTTTGCTCCATACACTTCTTATAGTGTCCTTTGGTCATGCTCTCCACTTTGTCCAATAACTCAACGGAGATTCCATGATTCAAGAGCTAAATTCACAAAATTATAATGAAAAATTTTGTTAGAAAATAAACCAAACATGGTGAGAATTTGGATAAGAGCATTTGTAGTGGTGATATACACCTCAAAGAATCCCCAGTTCTCACAAGCATCATGAAGTTGGTTCATGGTTGCTTGTCTCTCCTCTCCATTGAGCTTGACCATGTTGATAATTGGGAATGAAGCCATCTCTTCTCTCTCGAAAACTTAAATTTAGCTCTTACTTTTCTCTCTAGATTGCTTAGTTTGCTTTTTGAGTGTTTGTTGTGTTTTTGTTTTGAGGATGTGGGGGGGTATTTATAGAAGAGTAAGAGAGCTAGGGGAAAAAAACGGAAGAAGAAAAGTTTGAAAGGAGTCTTTGGCGACAATTGTAGAAGAGCTCTCGTGGATGCCATCACGGCCAAGAGCCCCACACGCTTAATAGGAAACAAAAGATGCAAATTTGATTGATGGTACAATTATTAGCAAGTGTTTGCAAATTTAAAAAGGGAAAAATGGGTTTGTGTTAGCAAGAGGAAACAAAAATCCTAATTTGATTCGTGATATAACACTTTACATTCACAAATCGAAAAAAGAGATGGCAAGAGGAAACAAAAAAATCCAAATGTGATTTCCGAATCATGGCATAACACTAGCGTTCACAAACTTAAAAAGTAAAATGAGTTTGAGTTGATGTCTCATTGTACTAAGCGAACTACTCGAAAAATAAAAATAATGATGAATCTTTGCTTATAGCTCATAGCAACTCATAGTCAATTTCTCTAGATATTGGTTCCGACTCCTATTTTAACTCATCACTCTTTCTTATCAAATTCAATGCGAGACTATACCCACATATTAATAATCTCATCAACTCCATATTAATTTGTGAGTACAGTTCTATCTTCAACTATAACTTTTGAACTTCACTTTTTTTTTTCTTTTTAAAATATTTGGACCATGATCTTCATTTGGGCCTTAAACAGGGCTAGAAACTTTTTTTAACCCAAAAATCATACCTACTAGTTATTGGCCTCAACTCCTATTTTAACTCATTTACTCTTTGTCATCCTATACAATGTGGGATTATAATCTCATATTAATATTCTCAACAAGGGTTACACGTGTAATAATAATTAGCAATTATAGGATCATCTCTGTAGATACGCAGAATCCAAAATCGCTAGATAATTACATCCTAACCCTCAGTATTGAAATGTAATTAATCCTCTAACTTATACTCTACCAGTCCTCGGTAGTTTCTTCCTTTTTCTATTTTTTTTCTTTAGTAATCCTAGGAATATTGGACCTTTTGAAGAAATAAGATATATTTCTGTGAGACAAGATTCAATTTTCTTTCAAATAATAAAAAAAAAAATCACCAATTAAGAATTCAAAATCAAGTTTTAACTTGTTCTTGCTCCGGAAACTTCTGGTAGGCCTCCAAGACCTCTAACTACTATTAATTAAATGGCAGAAATAGCCAAAACTACCCCTGTATTCATTCAAAGGTAGCATTTTCGCAGATGATCAGATCAAAACCTAATATATATACTTTAATACAGTCGTTAGTCACCCGAGGTCACCGGAATTAACGCAAAACATTACTATTTCTGGATTCTTCACACGTGCGTTTTATTTCATTGGTCGACATCTAAATCCTATCTACCCAAGGTTGGAAAATTGTAACTTACGTACAAATAATTTATGGCACATATTTATGTAGAAAACCTTCAACGTCTTCAGTCGGCGCCTTGATCTGTTCCCATTTATTTCCTCGAAGGTTTTCATAACATAAATTAATCTGGAATGATGTAAGTAGAACGTTTATGAGATAGAGATCGTAGGTTGTGAGTCTAGGCTTACGTCATGAATGATATCAAGATTGGGAGATAAAATCAAACGGAGGGCCCTGATGAAAATCACTTGCATCTAGATGACCAACGAAAATTCTCCTTGTCCTTTATAATAATTTTTAAAGGTATCTTTCATAAATCCTATATTTTTGTTCATTTAATTAGTGATTAATTAAATAAAAGGACGATTTGGTTTTTTGAACCAATTCATGTAAGATCACTGTTAGAAGGTAGTTGAAAATATTTGGAGTTTCTGAAACACCCGAACTTAAGAGGGGTTTAAAATGACGATTTTAAGTTTTAGAGGGAGCTTATCTCGAAATCAGCCAAAGTTAAAAGGGGTTTTGTGAAAATTATCGTTGAAAGATTGATCCTAAGTATGGTTGGAATGAGTTTATTCAAAATGTAATTTCCATGTGATGTGAAATTTCTTGCCATTTTTCTCGGCACGATCGATCGATCTTCCCGTTTTCATTTCTTTTTTAAATTCATTATCACATCAAAGAGCCTAAAATACTTTTCCAACTTCATAAAGGAGATGTACACAACTTGTTTTCAAATATATGCATGATGATGATTGAGGGAAAAAGAGTGAGTCATCATTCATCATTCATCAAAACCTTTCACCTCTTCACCTAATTCTTTTTTGCGGTTGTTCACGCTCAAGAGCCTGGGATCGACAAGGCCAAAACTTTAATCCTTGATTAACATCACAGCTTTTAATGAAAACACATTTGATCACGATCGCATCACGTGCTATGCGACGTACCTAGCTAGCTAGCTTATAGAAAATAACACCGCTAATCAGTTTTTATTGGTGGCGGACACTACCAAGCAAGCTGTTTTATGTGTCGGCTTCACTCTAATCAACCTCAGTTAGGAAAGGATTTGCGTCCTTTATGTTATTTAACCTCGGTTTGAGGAGTACTTTTTCAATTATAAAGGTTTATCTTATTTATAACAACTATATTATGGTTTAACTAGAGTGGGACATGGGTTTCTTTTAGCTGGATACCTCTTAAATGGCTAAATATCAGAAAACCCCCCTTAACTTTGGACAATTACCGGAACCCCCCCCCCCAACCCAAAAAAACCCCCCTAACTTTCAAAATATTGGAAACCCCTCCCTAAGTATCGAGATTATCATAAAACCCCCTTTAACATTCAAATTTTATCAAAACCCCCCTTTAACTTTCAGATTTTATTAGAAAAGACCCCCTTTTTTTGGGGGGGTTCTGAAAAAATCTCAAAGTTAAGGGGAATTTTCTGATAACCCCTAAACTTAAGGGGGGTTTTCTAATATTTTCAAAGTTAAGGGGGGTTTTCTGAAAATCATCGAAAGTTAAGGGGGGGGGGGGGGGGTGTTTTATGATGTTTAGCCTTTTGTTAGGGAATATACCCAATATACCCTTTCGTATTTTGTTTAATATATGCAGCATTTCAACTCAATGTCTTTGATCGGAGGGTAAATCAACGAAAAGTTGGATTTGGAGGATAACTCCGTAAATAGAATATGGTATCTACCGTATCAAAAATAAATTATAATTTATACAAATTATTAAACATACATGATTTAGAAAATGGCCCCCCTACTACGTAAATAGTTGCTAGCTATGCCTAGCAATGATTTGTATATTGAAATTTAGGGCAGGTTTGTGAGGACCTCATTAGCCTCAGAACTTAACCACCGCATAACAAATGGAATGTTTTGCAGAAATTACATTATTGCTTCGTTGACTGAGACCAGGACACGGTCATTATTCGAGGTTGGACGCATTTTATTTATTTCTTGACGTTGAATTACATTATTTTCCAATATTTTTTGCTTTGCCCCAGAAAACTCTAGTTTCGTGTGCATTTACAACTTTGCATTTTAAACATGCTACCATATGAACATAAAGAGTCAAGATTAACACATAAATCTTGGACTTAATTACATTGAGTTGGATAAGAATGAAACTCTATCATGTTAGATTCATTTTAATTGTGGAAGTCGGTATTCTTTTCAATTTCTCGACATAATCAACCTGCTAGTTTTCTATGTAAAATTAACAATATAATGCTATCACAGACGACTGCAGAATGAAATGGACTCAAAAAAAATATATGTTATTGACTTATTTGCGTCTATCTAAACTTAATCGTACTTCTTTGACCAAATGAACTTAATCAAGAACCATGTGTGCGTACTTAGAATTAGATATCTACAGTGTTTTGAGTAGAAAACATAGCCAAGTGGAACTAGCGGGGCCATAATAAGACCTTAGATTTAATTTGTATGTACAATTTGTACATGACCACGAGAAAAATCGCCAATACGGTACACTCCAAATTATATTCCTACTGATATGATAATATTGACTTGCCTTGGAATAGGTAATCATTCAGAGCAGTGTGACATCTTGATTTAGAAAGCGATGTTTATATAATATTTTTCTGATCTGTTATTATTTACTTCTGACTTATTTACCATTTTCCCCATTCTTCGTCATATATATTTGTATTAGTTTTTCTAGTTAGTAAATTATACGAATTATGATTACACTCCAAATCACGTGTACTTATAAAATTAACCCCAAACCATTGTATCATAATGGAGCGTATCAACCTCTAGCATCACATATAGTTGAACATTTAGATTGAACACGTGAACTATTTCCAATTCAAGCAAAAGACAAAGCAAGAGGACGAGAGGATTGAAATTGTTGAAGAAAAGTTGAGCAGCCAAACCTACAGGAAATATCTACCATGCTACAGTAACCACCAACCACCCCCATTATTACTGTAGCAACACTGTAACAACAGTGATCACCAACCGCAAACTCTCCTATAAATAGGCCCCCTCAGCGTTAATTTGAGATCATCCCAGAACCCCAGTGTCTCCAATTAAGAGAGAGAAGAAAACAAGGGAGAGAGAAGGAAACGAGGGAGGAAGAAAAATAGAGAGAGTTTCTTCTGGTATAGAGAAATTGTAACTCTTAAATTTTTCTCATAGTGGATTATTCTATTCTTACCCGTGGTTTTTACCCTAAATTCATTTAGGGAACTTTCCATGTAAATCTGTGTGTTCAACTTTATTATTTCCGCACTATTTTAGCTGCGACCCTGCTAGCCCCCGGTTTCCCCCCACCGAAATGAGCAGGACACCTCGCCCTTCCAAAAAAAAGAGAACAAAAAAGAGGAGGAGAGGGCAAAAGCAAGAAGGCAAATTTCCTAAAAATGAATTATAACGAGCTGCACAACCTTAGCAATAATATTGTGCATAGTGGGTCATGATGGGATTGATCAGGCACAAGAGTGAAGAATTTGTCCAGTGTGGTGTCAAGTCAGCAACCTGTTGAGATCAGCCCAACTTGTTTGATTCTTTCGTTGTATCCAATTATCCAAGGCAATATCAACATACCTTGAACCCAAATCATGCTTTGGCCATTTATTGCGATTTGGGTCAAGTCTGGTCTGACGATTTGGGTCAAGTCTGGTCTGAGTTCAACACGTGCATGATGTGAAACTACATGGCACATCAATTATTTATGAAGTCTGTAGAGGGTCTATAATGGTAAAAGGGGGTTTTGCCTTTTAACCCAAAAGTTTACATTCACGTATTTAAAAGCCCACCTATATCCATATAATTTATTTTAAAACCCAATCTATAGCCTTCAAATTTTTTATTGTATCTTCCAAAAGAAAAATTGAAAATAACCATTTTCCTCTCTTAAACAAGTCATATGGGAACATTGGGTATATGAGTGTTTATTTAAGTAGACGGTTTTGAAATAAGTGGTGGTAAAAGTAACACTTTGAGTTAAAAGACAAAAAACCCTCACGGAAAAAATCATGAGGCCCATGCTCCATCAATAATGGGTGCCCAAAACTTAACTTGGCTGGTTACAAATGCAAATGCCTCGACAATATCGTTATAATGAAGCATATGGGCTCCTCATCATCTTTTGCCATCTAGGGCCCTCCACTTTGTAAAGGTATGGAGCTAGATAAAGTTTTTGGGGAAAATTCTAGGGTATTTTGTGCTGTTTAGTCATATAGTTTCGTTGTTGTAGATAGACTCGTAGGTTAAAATATTTTGACCTTTCGTAACCTTCGTAGGCTCACTAATTTTCCTCTTGGGCACTATCTATCAAAATTTCATCAAGGGGCAACGAGTAAAGAAACTAAACCGGAGGATCTATCTACAACAATGAGAGTAAGGGTTTACTTATTTATTTCATAACCCAGCTCATAATTGAATACAAAATCGCATGAGTCATATTAGAACATCTCAACCATCCCATCACCTGCGGTGGGTAATCAAGCTCAAGTGATAATAAGTGTAAGGGGGTGTTTGGTTCAAGGAAATGAAATTATAGGAAATATTTTCAATCCATTTTTATAGGAAATGTTTTCTATCCAAATTTTCCTCTCAAATGGTAGGAAGTTGTTTTCCTACTATTTTGTACTTTTTAAGAAATATTTTCCATAAATGTCAAGTGAACCAAACACATGAAAGCTTAATTATAAGAAAATCAAACCTTCAGGAATAAAAACAAATCAAAACAACAAATAATTATAATCTCTACTGGATTTAACGAGGTCTTTACTTCAGAAAGTGGTTGAAATTTATTCAAGTGTAACCCAGCACAACTTCATAGAGTAATGCGCTTAATGGTTATCCTGATAATATTCACAGGCCTAGGTTTCTAACTCAATTTATGAAAATTGAAACCATAAAGTTTTTTCTTTCAATTTTCAGTTTATAATTATTATTATTACTATTATTATTATTATGCTATATGGGCTTTTTGTTACATTGGACCAGCTCACAACCAATTTAAGCCCATTTACATCAACCGACTCGGATTGCTATTTATCGATGCAAAACATTTTTCTTTGAGCGAAAAAGATATTAGTTCATATTATCATTAAAAAAACAAAAATAAATAAGATAATAGTATATAGTAACATGATGCCAATAGGGACAGGAAAGAGGTTTATCACTCTCTATATCTATATAAAAAGAGTCTAAAGCTGTCTGTTTTTTCATATAACACTTTTAGAATAGTAGTAAAAAATAAAAATTGTAGGCACCGCAGTAATCAACACTTTAGCTCAGTTGGCAAGAAGCTCACATTATCTTACTTGTGGTCAGGAGTTTGAACCCTGTCATTGCTTTTTTTTTATTTTTTCCATCTCACTTAAACTCAGCTTCACATGTTTAGCCTCAAATAAAGATGGATATTACATGTTAGTCCCTTAAATCTAGAATAAGTCCATATTAGTCCGTCAATCTACAATAACTCCATATTAATTCCCTAAATCTTTGAAATTGTTCATTAATCCCTCAATGGCCAAAACACCTTAGTTCACTTTAATATCCCATAGTTCTTTGATCTTTGATACCCAAAATCTATAATATTCCATATTACTCCTTCAAATCAACAATAATTCCATATAATTTTTTTCTGACACTTTGTTATGACAAATTTTATGCTTTTTTAATTTTGACATACAAATGTTTGCTTTGGACACTTTGATACCCCAAATTCGAGTTAGAGCATCAAAGCTAAAATATGTAAACTTTAACGTATCGCTGTAAAAAAAATTGTAAATCTTTGTGGTATCAAAGTTATAATATTTATAATTTTTATGGTATTAAAGTGTTTAGAAAAACTTTGAGTTATCAGAGATGAAAAGGTGGTTTTAGAGAATAGGATTCATCAAGCAAGTTTGGCGGTAATGAGTGGATGTAAAGGTATGAAGCACATTTACCTAAGGTAGGGGTCAATATTTTATGCCAATTGTCTAAGCAAATCAGGCGGTACATGAGTCACTATCCTATTGGCTGAGGTAGTCATGGAATTTACTTTGTGAGCAAGTAAATCCACGTAATAATACCTCATTAGTGGAACAAGGTTCCTCTGACATGTATTACAATCAATAAAGTTATGGAAGTTAGTAATTAGAGGAATTGATTATCGATGAGAGGCTTATATACAACTTATCTTCAAAGATTCAATATGATTTGAAACAAAATATATGATTTTAAAAACCGCAGAAAAAATAAATATGCAAAGGTATGTTAAATTAAAGGGTAAGTTGCACATAACTCTCTTATATACATGCCTTCAATTAGCTCATTCATTAGCACTTATCCCCTCTCAATTCTTAAGGGAAGAGTGATATGTGCTAATAAATAACTTAGGGGGATTAACTGGAACAGAAGGCATAGATGAGAGATTTATATACAATTTATCTTAACCTAAGTTTATTATAAATGTAGTAATTTCAAAATTTTAAACCACTTTGGATATTGACTACATTTAAAATAACTTTAGGAATATTAACTATTATCTCCATACATGTTGACCATTACGGTAAAAGTTGCACATAAAACTTAATTTTGTAAATATAGCCTTTGTTATTCTAATTTCTGCATATATAAAATATAACATCCTTTTGCGTAAACTCCCAACTAAATTTGGCACGTGCATTGCACGTGCCCGTGCTATCTAGTATTTAAAAATTTCTTATTTTATCCTTAGTGTAATTAGCCTATATTTGTTAGGATAACCGATGTGAGCGTCCATCAACTAAACAATTAGCGTATTTGATATGAAATAAACTAAACCTCAAATAGAGACACGTGGATATTTGAATAACCAGATCCTTGACTCGAGAGTTACCAATGTTTCAAAAGGAATTGATCCTAAAGTACCTTAGAGCTACCTAGAAGAGATTATAAGCCAAATTTCAAATCCACGATAAGATGCCCTACCCCGATTGTCACCCTCATTGCCTTGGTCTTAAAGACATATGAGGATATATATGGTCTTTTTGCAACGTCTTATTTATTAAGATTCTGAGTCTTTACTCATATGATGATGTGACTTTTGAAATAAGTTTATATAATTATACAAATGCAACAAAATGTGTCTTTTCCAACTCGAAAGAGTTGGCCTCTTCGTTACAGAAAGGGTACCAGTGCATGCCCATTTCTAGAGTCCAAACTTTAATTTCCTCCATCGATGCTTGCCCTGTGCAATTGTAATTTAAGTATCAGTTGCACGATTGTTGCGACTATCATTTCATATTCGTTTAGTTTTAAAACTTTGCATACTTCTTCTGTTGCGATTGACGAGCACTATTCAATAACCGCACATGCAACTGAATGTGCTGCTTATAATTAAGGTTTAAACATTGGATATTGGGAAAATATCGGATGATCAAAATTCATATCGGATTGCGGATAGTGGGAAAATATCAAGGGTCTGTGGTAAATATCAGAATGGCACAAGGGATGTTTGCATATATAGTATAATGCACTAAAATGCAAAGTTTTAAATATTGAATATCAGGGAAATATCTGACGCAGCGCGGAAGTGATAAACCTCGGAATCCACCAAGGGGTTCTTTGAATCCACAAAGAGCTTCGAATCCACGA
>JBAKGM010000233.1:39175232-39186185 GCA_037177215.1 Asparagus racemosus
TCCTCGACCATGCCCGCGTTTGGGTTTGCGACTGTCCATCTTTGCCATAAACGCATCTGCCATGTGTCCTACATCAATATCGGATGGTCAAAATTCATATTAGATTGGGGATATCTAAAAAAAATTAGATGACCAAAATTTATATTGGATTGCGGTTATCGATGAAATAACTGGGAAATATGGTAAATATCAGAATGCCATAATGGATATTTAATGTAATCTCAACATACTTAATGAAATCTAAACATATAAAATGTAAATTATATATGTTTAGGATCACTAATCAACCTTGCAAACCAAACAAAAGTACAAATCAACATTGCAACTTTTCATTTTTTTAGCCAAAATATCAATTCATATAACCGAAAAACCATGATATCTTTCTCAAAAATAGCGAAACACGATATATTATTTTGCAACAAGTCATATAAAAGGATATGTTGACTAACATATTGGTTGATATGTCAACCACATTGGGAATATATCGCCTAGAATAACCGAAAAGCGGTAGCGGATATTTAAGAGACCATATCGATTTGTGATAAGCTCTGTAAAAAGATATACTAAGTAATATATTGAGCCATATCGGGAATATTTAAAACAATAGTCATAATCAACAAGGTTTTCATTTATTATGCAGACTCTACTCCATAAAAAAAAAACCAAAGAACCCTATAAACCTATAATCAAGTTGGTACTATGTTGGTTAGAGTGCTTTGCTATAGTTGGAGATAGCACAAACTTGAGGAGTGAAGAAAGAAAAAGCAAGGATTTGCTTCCTATGTAGTAGGAGAAGTGCTAGCCATAGTTGCACATGGGGCTCACCCGCACCGTGGCTAGGACACGTATCCTTAAAGGAACAGGCGTGCCAGTCACGGTGCGCGTGAACCCACCTCTCGGCTGTTGGAGATATCCCCACTTTTGAAGGATTTGGTGTGGCTTTCAACTTGAGTGAGAGATCGCCCCAAAACTCCTAAAAGGTGATTTTGAAACTAATGAAGGCTTGGACCATATGCGATAGTGATACTTATAAATTTGCTGGCCTACTAAGTTGGATATTAGGCCAATTACTTGTGGCCCTTCAAAGTTTAAACTCATCAAGCAATCAAAATCTTGAATATGAAATGTTGAAAGACAAAGAAATCCCTTAAATAAATTCTAATGGAGGGAGAAAGAAAATGTCCCACTAAAACAGCGAAAGAACCTTCAGACTGATAGACCACTTATTATGTGACATAGATAATGATAAGGTGTAGATAATATATACATATATTGTTAATGTCATAGCATTGTGCAAACGTTATCATTTGACAAGTGACAAGATATCGGTCTGTTTCTCCGTATTAGGCCAATAGTTCTGAGATTCCTCTCCGAGTTTTCTTCTACGAGTTTCCTCACCCTTGAAAATATGAATAGAGTTATAGTTATAATAGTCTCATAGAGTTCATGATATTTATCGTTCAGTCATCAATGTACTTAGCAAGTACAAACAGAGCTGTGCTTAGTATATTGAAAGAAGGTTTTTATTTATTAATTTATTTATTATTTTTATAGCACATATTAAGTCAATTATTTACCTCTTCCCGTTTAGTAACCTCTGATTTATATTAATCAGTAATCTCTAATCTAAGTTCAAAACTTAGGTTATAACTATATACCTTTTCACTCATTGTGGGTAATTTAGACGGTACGAATGTTCTAGTATGGCTCCCACAATCTTGGAGTCGGACCGTGTTATTTATAAAAAAAAAATAATCTAAAATTACTAGTTAACCAAAATAATCTAAAATTACTATAATCTATTTTTTAATTGAAGAAAAAAAAAATCTGTGCTTGTCTAGTTGGACTGGTCCAAGTATAAAAGCAATGAAATTCAACCTCACGTATCCACATCCTGCACTTTCTAGAGAATTCATCTTCCAAGAAACAACCGAATTTCTTTGTCCATCACCCCACTCGTCACGAAAGAAACACCAGATTCTTCAACTTTCAAACCTATGGAAGTTTGACTCAACAGCAATTGCCTCTTCTCCAATACTTTATCCTAAACAAAAGTACCATTAACGCTAACCTCATTATTTTTCA
The DNA here is from genome assembly GCA_037177215.1 of Asparagus racemosus. Classification (NCBI taxonomy): domain Eukaryota; kingdom Viridiplantae; phylum Streptophyta; class Magnoliopsida; order Asparagales; family Asparagaceae; genus Asparagus; species Asparagus racemosus. The sequence continues at coordinate 39,177,318 of JBAKGM010000233.1, forward strand.
CCTATTTAACTAAGTGTTAGGTAATTCGGGCGCACGCAAAATATTCGTTTAAGGGGTTACTTGCACGGACAAACCCAGGCACTATAATCATCAGAACTTCAAACAACCGGATCAGGATTGATCCTGACCCAGTTTTATCCCAACCAAATTATATCTAACTCATAACCTGCCGCTAGCACGGCTTCAACCAAAACGAGTTCCCATTAGGAGCGACACCTCATAAAATTAACGTGACCATTATCGTAACGGTGAGAAAGTAAGGGATAGAGTTGTCTATTTGTCACAAATCTCAAATTACATTCAATTCGAAAAAGATATTTTTACTTGCATAACAATAGTAATAACTTAATAGGTAACAAGTGGCACGTTGGCTAGAGTAGCCTGCGTTCAATCAACCCGTGTTCAAATGTAAGTAGAACCCAAATCTCTCCATCTCTCTAGTACTTTATTTAAACTACAATTAACTCTAATCCCATTACCTAAGTCGCCCAATTAACGAAGAGTGAGTTCTTTTGAACGCACGCAAACTGTTTGTTTAAACGCCAAAACGAAACCCGAAGGCGACAGAGAGACGCAACCGCTTTCCTTTTCTAAACAAATAGCTCCAAAAAAAGGCAACCGAATATTCGCAGAATGTCGATTCATTATTCTCTCTCCCTCTCTCTCTCTCTCGAGCTAACCCCTGTTCCCTTTAAGTACCCCTCTCTCTCTCTCTCTGGATTCTAAAATCCTCAGAATTTTGAGGATATACGATGAAACTCGACATGGGTAATGAGAAAAGGCGCGAGATCGAGAGTGATGACGACGACGACGATGTGATCATTGATAAATCTCGTTACCCTTCTCTCGGCGGTGAGCTTACCGCCGCCTCTAGAGATGGGGAGGAGCTCTTTGTACCTCCATTGAATTTTGCGATGGTTGATAATGGGATTTTTCGCTCGGGGTTCCCTGACACTGCTAACTTCAGTTTCTTGCAGAGCTTGAGGCTGCGCTCGATTTTGTGAGTGGTTTTTTTTTTGGTCGTGGGATTTAAAAAGTTGAGATTTTGATTGAGTTTTTAATGTGGGTTTTTTTACTGTAGGTGCCTTTGCCCGGAGCCGTACCCGGAGGCGAATAATGAGTTCTTGAGGGCAAATGGGATTAGGCTGTTTCAGTTTGGGATTGATGGGTGCAAGGTGATTGTTGTTTGTTTTTTTATCCTATGGGTGTGTTTTTATATGGAATTGTTCTGTTTTGGGTTAGATTTTGGTTTGCTTTCGTTAATGCTAGTTCTTGAATTCGATGGAACGTTGTTGGTTTATGCATGTCTCTTACTTTCATTGCTCAAGGTAAATGGACATATGAATGTTTATATATCATTGTTTTCTTTGTAGAGAATAATGTTGTTTATGATAGTTGTGAATTTCGAATGAATTATTTTAAATGAGACCTAAAACTTTCAACTTTATGTATATTTTAATGCTGAATCTCATTGAAGTTCACTAGTTATCTAGATCTTTTTTTGTTTCTCGATGCTCTCCTAGTTACATGTACTATGTTGTCACTAGCATTTGCAAATTCGCTATGATCTCGTGCATAGGATTAGGATTTGATAATCTTAAAGTAAAACATATGTCTATGGGAATTGTGAAAACATACGTATGAACTTATGATTTAAATTATCCTTATCGTACCTGATAATCATGAAGAAGGTCCAATGTAGAAAAGGAAGCACATGATTGTGATATCAATGTAGTCAAGGGAACAAATGAGGATAGAATTACAATGAATTCCAAAAGATGGCATTCAGCTAATATATATTTACAAATAGGTATTAATACATACATGACCGAACAACCAAGTGAGGTGACATGTAGAGCATGTTAATGAGTTTAAAAAACTGTATAGAATGCCATGTCTAGAATCTCTAGTTAGGACTGTCCATTGAGATAAGGGAAACAAAAAGGAAGTCTTAAGTGTTGCAGTCACAGCTTAAATCCAATGGACACAAAATAGGATTACACTGAATTCCAGTCTGGCGATTAACAATTTTTCTGTGTAAATTTGTATTTTCTATTCCAGACTTGAGATCAACGATTCTTATGGATTCAAGGAGAACTTAAAGGGAAAAAATGGATTCAAGGGGGAAAAAGATTCTTATGTTTAGTACTAGTAGTAGTGGATCAGCATCTCATAGAACTTTGGAAAAAAAATCCTTAATCTAACCCGGATTAGGAAAGAGCCCGGCTGGAGTGCAAGGTGGTGGAATTTTCAAGGAAATTGCATCCTATCTCTATATTTTTGCGACAGCATAACACAGAGGAGCACAATTATATTGTTTCATGACATGGTTGGATAGGTTATGTCAATTAGTAAATTGCAAGGAGCATTCATCAACTCACCATCAATTTTAGACTTAACAACATGCTACAATTTATAGTGCATCCCTTGAGATTAATCCACTACTCGGTGTGGCAATCGTTTGAGAGATGTTGATATGAACTTCACAAGTATTCCGGTTTCTGTTTATTATCAAATAAAGCGCTTTTGATATGTAACATAGACATTAGAATAGTTATTTGATGTGATACTTAATGGGCTGGTGCACATGTTATTTGAAAAGTCGAATGTTGTACGTAAACTGAACCTGGCTGAAATATATTGGTTATTTTCGAGATTAAACATAGGACAGAAACATGGACAGAGTATGGAATGTGTGTTAAAGTGGAGTGATTGGATGGATTACATATAAACTGTTGATATGTTGCATTTGCACCATATTGTGAAGTTATTTAGTGTTGAATGAAATTTGAGAACTTTTTGTAGGAATGCAACCTTGAGTGCACGCAACATTAAACGAAAGGGTTGAAGAAACTCTGTGTAGGGAATCAGTTCGCTGTTGTCTTCCTAGTGCAACTATTCATAAGGCAACATGTAGTAATAAAACCACCCACAATGTCTATAGTGTTACAAGGATAAGCAGGAAGTATGTGAACCCTTAGCTAGCATCTTAAGTTTGGTTATTTGGTTGATTTGGAGTTTCTTGGCATTAGTTTGGTTAGGTTTAAGTATCTTTTATTTGGAATTCTAGAAATAAGGTTGGTTTTTAATTGTTTGATTTGGGAAGATTAGATTAGGCTTCTTTATTTTTAGCTATACTTATTGGAGTTGATATATATAGAGCGATAAGTATTTAAGAGTTGGTTTTGGAGGTAAATTGCAATTTATTTGCACCATTTTTTTTTCCCTTTGAACCTATGATTAATATGGCATGCACCTTCAATTTCTGGATGTTTGTAAGCCTTTTGTCCTTTCATGTATGTAGGAAGTTTGATGTTTGTAGGCTTTGCTTTCATTTGAGACAGTTTTTCATTCTGCAGAAAATGGTAGTGAATTCATATTCCTGAAGCAGGCTCCAGATGTAAGGAAGCCGCTTAGAAGTTATTAGGCCAAAGTGTTGATCCCTCATAGATAATTTTAGTCTTTGTAGGATCTGTTCAATCTAGCTGGTGGATAATAAGGCCTCTAATCATTCACCCTCTTTTCTATTTTTGTTTCTTTTTCTTATTTCTGTTAGTTTGTAGGCAGTAGGCTTAACTTGATTGCCTATAAAAAAGTTGCAAGATGTCACAAATTCTGGCAAGTTGATCACAATGTTCTATCATAAAATTCTGATCGCCATAGAACAATTTGGGGATTTAGGCTGCTTAATCCAAAATATATTAAACAGGAAATGTGACATGTGAATATATTTCATGCTGAATTAATGATGTTAATGGCATTGTCTGCCCTCCTATTAAAGCCGGTTGGTGCGTTGAATTGCTATGGATATTGTCTGCAGATGATTCTGACGTAGCAACTGGATGCTGGGGGCACTCATTTTGTCACCAAGCCCTCCATAAATTGGTTGTCTTTCATTAGTCAATTTTGGTTCTGTTTATTATACAACTAGCGGCTAATTGAGGATTTGCTGGAAAAGGGACTGAAACCATCCAAATTCTTGTTCGCAGATATCTTGTTTTTGGATGTCATTTCAATTGGCATCATCTTTCCTTTGTTAACCTTTTGGTGTACTTTAGCTACAGGGTTAAATATTCTTCACTCTTCAGAGAGTTATATAATAGTTATACGGTAATCAATGTCAACTTGCAGAGATTATGTTCAGCATAGAAAACAGCTAAAATAAGACAATTTCGTTAATCTTCTATTTATTGAGAAAAGAATTACTTATTGTTTCAGTAGCTTTGTGGTATGAGAAGTTGAGGTTCTTAAGGTTTATTATCGCCATTCAAAACTTTGGCGTTATATTAGCCCAAAAGCTGAAAGATTTATAATGGCAACATTTCTCAAACACCCTGCTGTTGCTGCATCAGATAAACTCTTATTCACAATCTCAGGGAGACTTGCAATGGTATCTAAATGTTTTAGGCCACCATGTCACTTAAATTTGCATAGTTAATGCATTGAGTATTTTCTCATAGGTTATATCGTAATGCTAGTTCTACATGTTGAGTTAGGCTTTGCTTATTATTCATAAATTTAGGTCAAGGTTACAGTTTCTTTACATAATATTTCGGTGTATGCTCAATTCTATTTCTCATTTTCAATTTGCCAGTTAACTGAAAGCCAACATCCTTGCAGGAACCTTTTGTCAATATCCCAGAAGATACAATTCGCGAGGCTCTTAAAGTTGTCCTTGGTATTATTATTTATACATAAGCTCAATTTGCTATTTTCTTAATAGTTAGAATTAACACAGTTCCCTGCATAGTATCCTAGATCTAAGAACTTGTTTCTGATGCAGATGTTCGTAACCACCCTCTGCTTATTCACTGCAAAAGAGGAAAGGTAAATCTTTAAAGCTCAGAGAACGTATTCAGTAGTCCTGGTCTATTGCATTAATGGTGCACTACGGAAATGTCAATCTCTGGATCAATACACAAATCATTAAGTCTACTAATCAATCAATTGACACCTCGTTGGTTTAACGCTAATGCAATGGACTGGGACATTGTATATTGTCTCTTAATGTATCACATAAATTAAACTTTAAATTTAGTGCTGACCCAAGAATATGAAATTTCTTCAGCATCGAACCGGTTGTCTGGTTGGATGTTTAAGAAAATTACAGAAGTGGTGTCTTTCTTCAGTGTTCGATGAATACCAGCGTTTTGCTGCTGCAAAGGCTAGGGTTTCCGATCAAAGGTTCATGGAGCGTTTCGATGTCTCCAGCTTGAAGCATCTTTCTACTTCATTCTCAAGTTCACAGTGCTCTTAAGAGTTAGTTTAAAACGGCTTACTTTTCTTGTTCTGGAGAGATTTCAGGTTTTTCTTTATCTGGAAAGATTTTAGGCTTCTCCTCTTAAGTGCTCATTTTCATGGGCATAGAAATAAGATAGAAAAGGATCCCGTTGTGATATGAGTATGAAGTTTGTACTATATGCGTTACAAATTGCAAGGTGCTTGCTTTTGTAAGATACCCTTGCATTAATAATCTTCTGTTCGAAGCTGTTTGCAGGTCGGCAACATTGCGTTGCCGATCTTTAAATGATATTTTTTACAGAAAATGCTCAATATTCATTAAACAAGCGTACATCGTTTCTTAAATTGCGATTATCCATGATTGGTGTCAATTACTTATGCCAAAACGTAAATGTGGACGTGTTGGACATATTGATCGTAAAAACATATATCGCGACATGAAAGTCAAATTTAGCGCTATATTTCATTCCTTGAGTTCGCTTCTTGCAGAATTTCGTAGAATATGCAGCCTGAGATAAGGGTTTCAATACTTTTAAAGGTACTGTTTTGTGTTCTGGTTAGGACTTCTCATTGTTGCTATATCAACTGCAATGTGGACATTTACAATGTTGTTATCATTTGGTGTTCCTGAAGCTTGTACGTATATTTTATCATGTATGTTGATTGACGCTGATATGTTAGGTACATTATCATGTATGTTGATTGACAATAACAAGTGTCCTAACACAGGGTTGAAGTTGGCGATCGTGTTGATAAAATAGTTTGATCGTGTTGGTGATACGGTGATATGCATTATAGTTATATACTGATTGTACTAATTTAGAATCAATTGAGAGATATGTGTTGTAATCTCCTTCCTAGCTATATGACTTTCCGTGGGTGCTCTGATGCAGGACAATCATGGACTATCCATCAAAAGATTTAGAGATCTATTAGAATAATTTTTATTTTCGTAATATTTGATTTGATTCCATGTAATCTTTTATTTTAGTTAGGATTTCTTTAAGATTTGATTTTGAAATCTCTTTCTATTTTAGCTAGGATTTTATTTGATTGCATTTTTAAATTTTGTTAGGTTTTGATTTGATTAGAAATTTTTATTTACTTGCTTAAGTGTTTGAGAATCTCTTGTGAGCATGTGAAGTGTTTTTGGGCATGTGATTTACTTTTTGTTTAGGGTGTGAAGCCCCTAGGTGTGAGGCTTAGTTAGTTATCTAAAATTTCTTCACTTTCAATCCTAGCCATCCGATCTCAACAACCAAAAATTTTTTAGTGTTCACGGATGAATAGTATCCACCGGCTCTCCTCCGATCATCTCTTAATGAGTTATGATCCCTCGCTGTCAAGATCTTACAACACGGCTCTGGAAAGTTATCGACAACTGAAAAATCTACCGTCTCCTCGTTTTAGATCCCGTTCAGATTCGAGCGCCCACCAAAATTCACAGTATCGAGAATCTCCTGATTTCCCATCGGCTTCGAATTAGCGCCGAAAACAACACATTCGGGAGCCATCTACTTTCGGATCGGAGCCCTTGTGCCGCACCACATCACGCTCTATAGGATTTTTTCATTCATGTTATATCTCGTCAAATTGGTAATAAGGAATATTTATTATAAAGACAGATAGCATGCATCAATTGTTTTTCTTTCGTTCTGTAGATACGTCTTGCATTTCTGATTTTAAATTGTTTATTACAGAGATCACTCAATTTATATATTTATTACAAACAAATGCTTTAAATGTGTCTGATAATTTTTTATTATCAGACACATTTTGTATGGACTGATCATTATTGACTAATGCAAGGTTTATGATATTCCAAAATTATATCTCTGTTTGTAGTTTCGCATTTCTACTGTGATACTCTTATTTGAACTGAACAGACTTCAACCATAAGTACCATTATATTATATTGAAAACATTACTGTTGGTTCAGAAAAAATTCACTGTCCTGCGATCACCAACAATTTAACGATTTTGTCTTGTTTTCTTTTTTTTATTGGGTTTTTTTAATATTAGTCCCCCACATCTACCATATTTTGATACTAGTTCCTGAAATCTCCGTATTCTGAAATTTGTCCCCCAAATCTTTTTAAGTATTTTGATCTTAGTTCTCCCAAATCTTCACATTTTGAAATTAGTCTGCCATATCCTTTAAGTACTTTTAAATTAGGCCCCCAAAGCTTTTAACTTGGTGCTAACTAAAGAGACTAATTTCAAGACAATTTATACGATTTGGGGGGCTAGTATTAAAATATGCAAGATTTGGACGACTAATATCTAAGGGAGCTAAACCGTATCTGTATCCGAGAAAATATTTGTAACCGTATCCGTTAGTATATAGATATAGTTAATCAAATTTATAACCGATATTATATGTTACAGATATGATTTTATAGGGAAATATCCGGATCCGTATCCGAAATATCCGAATGCTTATTAGTCATACTTTTATGGTAATTTTAATCCTTAGATTATGGATTTGAGGTTAATTTTGATGATGAAAATGTTTAATCTTATCTTTTCAGATATAATGGACATATAAATGAATTCTTTTGTATCGCGTGAACTATATTTTTCAATACTATCTAGTTTTCTCATATCCGTTTAGTATCTACATGCATATCCGCTTATATATCTGTATGTATATTCGTATGCGTATCCGATTTTAGCGGATATAGATATGAATTTTTCTTACCGATGTATATTCGTATCTGTATCCGAGATGGGTAAGCCGATATGAATATGGTAAATATTATATACAAGCCATATCTAAACTGATCGCACCCCTAATATCGGAAAACCCCCCCTTTTTTTCTATAAGAGTGCAAATTTGGTGCATTCCCCTAGCAAAGAGGCAGGGAGCAGAGAAAAAGTTACGAAAGATGTTAAAGAACAAAGAAGAAGCAATTTAGGTGATTATGAATAATCATGATTGAGATCATTTCGCAAAGGAAAAGTGATGTACATTATCCTACACCTTCTCAAGATTTTATCGTGAAATGAAAGAACCTTGCTTTACAGAATCAAGTCCTTGTTTGCTTTGGTACCATAAAATAATAAAATTATGTTTCATGAACCATCACAAGTTGCTTGTACCAATGATTGCAATAAATCTACTCTCCTCCCACTCGTAATGTATCCCATGAGAAAATTTCTTTATTGACAGACATGAACCATCACAAATGCAGTGCTGAAATATAATGAAATATTTGCGATTTCACAATTTGGTTATCAATGGTGACGATAATAAGATTATGCTCTTATCAATCCCATGTCTTATAAACAACAACAACAACAAAGTTTTTATTCCAAATGTTTGGGGCCGGATATATGAATCATATTATTCTATTCTGTTTTATTATGGGTCATCTCTACTGCTAAGTTAACCACAATTATGTCATTCTTAATTACTTCCACCAAGTTCTTTTAGGTCTGTCTCTAGATCTCTTTGTTCAGTTAACTATAATTTTATCATTTTCCCTAACTGGTGTACTAAGAGATTTCCGTTATATACAACCAAACTAACTTAATCTATTCTCTTTCATCTAATTCTAGATAGGAGAAACCTATATTTACTACGGATGTGCTTATTTTCTATATTATCTTTTAGTATATACCCAC
>JBAKGM010000233.1:39199475-39224035 GCA_037177215.1 Asparagus racemosus
TGTTGTACTTTTTGGGGCTAAAGCACATAAGAAAAAGTCAAAGGGGCCTTGTCACATGAAGTTTTTACTTTTGGGGCATTGACACAATTTGCCCTAAAATAAAATCATAAAATTTGTTTATAGATAATTAACTAAGGCATTTAAATGATCTCGTAATATGTGAACAAATTTTCAACTTGAAAGCTACAAGGAGACACCAAAATTTTGACCACAACAAAAAATTGATAATATTTTCATGCTGCAAGTGTAACGAGTAATCTAATTCATTACGGTAAATCTTCCTATAATAATTAGACTTTACGTACATGAAATATATTTATAGATTTGTTTCAGAGTTGAATGCGAAGAACTTATTTAAATATTTTTAGTAATATAATAGGACAAGAATATGTAAAATGTGCAAGAAACCCACAGATATTATTATTTGCTTCTTGTATCATATGCACCAAAGTTCATGTGCCTAACCGATATTTGGTACATACTGATTCGCTCAGCTAAAGCAGGAAAATATAATTAAAACATGCACAAGCTAGTGCAACTGGTCGATATCTAATGTGTTCTCAAGCAGATATGAATCTAATTATTTTCACTCTAAAGAATTAAGAAATGCTAAGTTCACTTTTTTTTTCAATTTTTAAAGATAATTTATGCATGATTGTCGAAACAATGATTTGGAATTCTACTTTCTATCTTCATAAAGCAAATATACATAAAATCGGTGTGCCTGATCAATAATCGCATCTGCATTGATTCACTTAGTTTATATTTATATATGCGCGCGCGCGCGTCATATAAATTTACGGCTTGTCCATATATATTTCTAATGTGTTCTTCCAAACGGATATGAACATAGCCATTATCCCATTAAAATTTTAAGAAGCACGAACTTCACAATTTGTTTCCTTTTCTAAGGTAATTCAAGGATATTTCTTTTTTTTCAGTATTTGTGAATAAAATATAAATGAAAGTTCATGTACTTGACTAATGATCGTATTGATATTGATTCACTAGGTTAAAACAAAAAAAGTATATCGGCACACTCACACTTACAGCTGGCCTATGTCTAATGTGTTTTTCAAACGGATATGAATATACCGTTTTCACCCCTAAAAATTTAAGAGACATGAATGCACAATTTTTTTCCCCATTCTAGGATAATTCATGCATGGTTCTCGAAACGACATGCTGAAATTCTACTTACCGTCTTTGCAAAGCAAAGCAAATACAGATGAATGTTCACATGTCTGATTGATGAATGTTCAGATGTCTGATTAATAATCGTATCTATATTGATTCCCACAGTTAAAACAAAAAGATGCCGGTACACGCATACTTACAGCTGGTTTATGTCTAATGTGTTTTCAAGCAAATATGAATTTAGCCATTTTCGCTCCTAAAAATTTGAGAAACACGAACTCCACATTATTACCTTATTTAGATAATTCGTGCATACTTTTCTAAACGACGGGTTAAAATTCTCCCATCGGTCATTGTATTGTTTTGAATAATATTGTGCATATGTACTTTTTATGACCAAATAAATATTTATTTATTTATTAATATGTTAATGATGTAATTTTAATAAATAAATTAATTTATCAGTTTCATAGTTTCTTAAATACCTCTTCAACTCGAAGTGAGATCATTGGTCATTAAAAGCATACAGAGCTAATAATGATTTCTTTTTCTAAAACTAGTATTTGAAATTGAAGCGTACTGCGCCTACGACTTCCCCCAACGATAACGACTTCTAATGAATCAAAAACTCCCATCAAAATCAATCTCGGCCGTCCATTTTCACCAAACAGAAATATTCCCTATCCAATTTATTAAATGAGGATAATGCTTACATCTTATTACCGAACGTCGCTGTAAGAAAATTCAAAGCAAGGGCTGCAGCTGTACATTTCACCTGCTTGTTAAATCTCCACCGTACGATGGGCCTTCTTTTTTTATCTTTGCCCGTCCGATGAGTTCGCAAGTGCGGGCCCCACACTAGGTCAAATGCGAATTTCGTGGGCCCCACCCGATCCCGAGTTAGTTTTCGTATGCGTCCTCCCGGCTTCCGTTGCAGAGACAGAGAGTCACGGCGTTTGCTTCCCCGTTAGACAGGGTCGGTGCGAATAGCGAACAGCATGGAGGCCAATGAATGCGTGACACGTGCGCACATGCGTGACTTTTTCTTTGTAGGAATCAGTCTTCTTGAATATTTTCTGTATAGTTTTTCACTGAATTCTATTATATATCAAGTCCCTTTTTAATTGTATTCTGTAAATTTTAAACCTAAAAATTAGCTTTGAAATAATTAATTAGGTTCATTTAGGAAAGAAAAATCTTACTTTTGCTTAAAAATACGGTTATGATAAATGAAATTATAGTTATTGGTAATAAAATTGAGCATTTGCTTAAAATAATTAGTTTAGAATAATCATTCAGGATTAACCGTTAGTATCGTAAACGTTTTTCAACTGTCATTTAGACAGATTAAATTGTAGAATAAAAAATATTTTTAGTATTTATATGATTTAGGTTAAAAGATTATTTTAAAAATTTCCAAAAAATTTGTAATAAAAAATCTGTTAAATACTGTTAGGTGGACTGATTCCGTCGCACTAGATCCGCTACCCGTGCCGTCGTACAAGCCCAGTGTACACGAGAGCGACACGTGTACAAACACATAGTGGGGCCAGCTGAAATAATCGATCTGCTTGCAGCGAAAGAAACAGCAAAAAGGGGTTTTTTTTATTCCCCCCCACGGATAAAACCCTCATTTAGCTGTAAAATAAAAATAGAAGAATTAATAAAACCCTAATTTCCTTTTTTAATAATAAAAAAACAAATGTTAAAGCAGACAAACTCCTCATTGCTCGCTATATAAACAAACGTCCCCATCCTCTTCAGAGCGCTCTCCCGTTTCCCTCCCTTTCTTCTCTCTCTCCCCCCAAATTTTTTAGGCGAAGACGAGGAGAGAGACCGAGAGCCACCCAAGCTGAGGGGAGATCGAAACCCTAGCTTCTCGAAGCTCCGGCGACCTCGAGTTCCTTCGATTCAGCGCGATCTCGGTAATACTTCGTTCTTGTTCTGCCGATTCAAGCTTTTTCTAGGTTTTATGTAAAATCTGCGCCTCGTTAGGCGATTTTAGGGGTTTTACGGCGAATATGGTGATTATTGTTGTTTTTCTTTCGATATGCGGTCAATGCTGTGGATCCGTTCATTTTGCTGATTTAATGGCGATTTTCTTAAGATTTTTTGATTGTTCTTGAAGCTTCTCAGATTATCTGCTCGAAATCTTGATGTTCGTTAGTGTTAGGGCTTTTTCGTTGAGGTTTTCTCTTTTTGCTGTGTTTTGAGTTTCCGATTGAGTAATCGACCCCTGTTTTAGTGGATTTTCGGTCGATTACTGAGAATCTACATGCATTGTGTTTTTCTAGATGAATTCTGGAGAAATATCGAAGTTCTATCAAATTTCTATGTTCTGAGACGTTATTTGAGCGATTACACGGTTTAATTTCTGAGCGCGTCTTGAGAGGGCTTTTTTTCCTTTTATATTTTCTATTTGTGGGTCTAATTTTTGAGAAAATAAGTGGTCGCTCATTTTAGATCGGCTACCAGATGAGTGGATTTTTTTAGAAACTTTTTATGCCTTTCATAGTGTTACTTTGATATGGAAACCAATATTTTTTGAGATTTTTAGCTGGTTTTTATGAAAATTTTACCTAACTTAAATACGGGGCGTAATATTTGTTTTAAAGCTCCGATGTCTTAGTTTTCCTTCTTTTTTATTTGTTTGTTTTGTTAAGTTCAACTTCTATTTTTCTGTTATTGCCCTCCTCCTATTATTATTATTATTATTATTATATTGTTTATTTATTTTATTTTTTTTCACTGGAGAATACGCTGGAATGGATATTTATCAAGTTATGGGGGTGTTATGATTGTGGTGTTCGTTGTTATGATTATACATACACGCACACGCGAATTGATCTAATCGTACTCTGTTTTGTGCTACATAGCCACAGTCTAATTTTCCTATAGGTATCGCTTTGCTCTGTTGAGTTTTGCGATGATCCCTGAAAGTTTTCTTTGATTACTAAGGTTATTAGCATTTATTTATTTTATTTATTTTTGGTGAAAAAAAGAAAAAGATAATGCTGAAGGCCTTAGTAATTAAAAAAAATATTCAAGAGTTTGCCCTATTTACTTGAGATTTACAAGCTTTCTTGGTTTTTTTAGTTTGCGCTTGTTCTTTCGTTGCGCCTTTAATTGATCTTTGAGTTTTCTTAAAAGGGATATGGGAGAAAACCTTGAGAAAACAACCCTGCTTGAGCAAATTAAAATTTTCATCTCACTTTGTGCAATTTCTCTTTCTCTACCTTGTGGAAAGTGCAGTTATATCTTATTTTTTATTAGTGTTTCAAATCTAAATAGTAGTATTCTCTTTTTGTCTAAATGTGATTCCATTTTGGTGTGTTTTGAGTTTTCTTTAGAAACGGCTCTATCTTTCATCTAACTTCAGTTTTCTCTGAGTTTTATAATTTTTTGCTCTTTTCTATCTATTCAGATATTGTATTACTTAACTGTATTTATAATGGAATATCTTGCGGGTTTGCTGCAAATTTGGCAGAATGGCTTCACCAGATGATGGATCTCGGCGAAAAAGCTTGCCCCCACCTCCCCCAGTCGTACCACCAAACGTGGTGCCCACAAAGGCTGATCAACCTAAAATTCCTGTCACGCCGGAGCCCCCAAAACGACATCCGATGGTCAGGCCTGGCGTGGGAACCGATGGGCGGAGATTAAAGCTGCTTTCCAATCATTTCGCCGTCAAGTTCAGTGCTCGTGAAGCTGTGTTTTATCACTACAGCGTATGAAACATTTTTCTCTGCTGCATCATAGAATTGTTAAGATCTAATCATTTTTATCGTAATGATATTTGTTTTTTCCCCATGTCTGAGCAGGTTGCTATAAATTCAGATGATAAGCGTGCTGTTGAGGGGAAAGGGATAGGGAGGAAGGTTATGGACAAGCTGTATCAAACATACAGTTCTGAGCTTGCGGGGAAGAATTTCGCTTACGACGGTGAGAAGAGCTTATTCACAGTTGGTGCCCTCCCTCAGAACAACTTCGAGTTCACTGTAGTATTGGAAGAATCATCTGCTAGGTACATGATGTCATCTTTTTTTTTTTAATTACAAATTCCGTAGTTGTTTCAGGACCATAGTGCTTCATGTGATATTTTGTGTTCATTTCTTAGCTTCTTTTTACTTTTCTGCAGGGCAGCCGGAGGAAGCCCAGCACATGGGAGCCCCAATGAAGGTGACAGGAAGCGATCAAAACGGTCCCACCAGGCAAAAACGTTTAAGGTTGAGATAAGCTATGCTGCAAGAATCCCAATGAAGTCTATCACAGAAGCAATCCAAGGAAGGGATGCTGAACATACCCAAGATGCTCTAAGAGTCCTCGACATCATTTTAAGACAACAACAGGCAAAAAGGTACATCTGTAACTGCAAGTCATAATCAGTCATTTTTTACTTAGTTGTGTATATCCTCCAGTTTATTAATGTACATTTATCTGGTTATAGGGGTTGCCTTCTTGTTAGACAATCTTTCTTCAGTGGTGAACATACTAACTATACAAACTTGGGTGGTGGAGTAACTGGTTGCCGGGGTTTCCATTCTAGTTTTCGCACCACTAATGGTGGTCTTTCACTGAACATGGGTATAACTTGTAGTTCTTTTTCTTTTTCAAAGTCATTTTGTTGAGATTGTTTACATTTCTGGTTTCACCTTGTTTGAATACTTTTTTCCAGATGTTTCCACTACGATGATTATGACTCCTGGCCCTGTTGTTAACTTTCTACGTGAGAACCAGAATGTAAGGGAACCACATCAAATTGACTGGACAAAGGTACGAGTTTTTCTATGTTTTTACGTATTGCGATTGTCACCAATGTGGTACTTCTTTATGTAGGCCTTGTTTCAGCGATTAGAACTTCTTATTAATCATTGTCTACTATCGCACAGGCTAAGAGAATGCTTAAAAATATGAGGATCAGAACAACACATAGCAACATGGAATTTAAAATCATAGGGATGAGTGAACTGCCATGCAACCAGCAAGTGTATGTGCTTCACCATGAAGCAACACATATCCCTTTTCATTGCCTTCTCAATACCACTATTTATTTCGTTTTTCCTTGCTGTCCAACATGTTGAGTTTTCTGGAGGCCTTATATAAGTTAATATTGTTCAATCTCCTACATGCAGATTCCCAATGAAAGTGAGAAATGGCAGGGAAGAAGGACAGACCATTAATGTCACAGTATTCGATTACTTTAGTAGGGACAAGAAGATAGAGCTGACATGGTCAGCTTATGCACCATGTCTTGATGTGGGCAAGCCAAAGAGGCCCAATTACCTTCCTGTCGAGGTTATGGAAATTGATATTGGTTGCTACTTCCTTAATTCAAAATGATCTTCTCTGTTCAAAAATGATTTTCTCTTGTTCTAATTGGTTTATCATTAATTAATAATGCAGCTCTGCAATCTTGTGCCATTACAACGGTATACAAAGGCATTATCTTCCCAACAAAGAGCTTCTTTAGTTGAGAAATCACGACAAAAACCTCTTGAAAGAATTAGAGTGGTGACTGATGTGAGTTATTCTTCTTTTATCATTACCTTTATTTGTCCCTTACCTTTTTTAGATTTTGTGGCACACATCTCATAACATAAGACCTGTTGATGATAGTTTATGAATTTTCCTTGAGTCCATAACTATAATTCCTTCTCAATTTCTCAGTTGGAATGAAGTGATAAACAATCAGATCTTTTATCGGATATTGGTCCCTTTAGGGGATAATATGCTCAAAAAGCAGCTAAATGAGCTGACACTTTATATTACAAACACGCTTAGAGTTTCTTCTATACCAGGCGGTGAGAAACAATCGATACGATGAAGATCCAATGCTCTCTTCGTGTGGAATCTCCATTGACAAGCAACTAATACGGTTGGATGGCCGTGTTCTTACTGCACCCACGGTACTTCTAGTCCCTTTTTTTTATGGGTTCTTTTTTTTTTGGGGGTGCAGCTGTGAGCTGTATAAACATTATTAATTTCATGAGGTTATCTAATCACAGTTAAAAGTTGGCAATGAAGAAGACTGTGTACCGCGCAACGGAAGGTGGAACTTCAACAACAAGGTTGTTTCTTGTAGCTCTGTTGTATTGCATCTATTTTTGTTTATGTGGCTCTCACACTTCCTCTCACATCCTTGTAGACTCTCTGTGAGCCCACCAACATTGAGCGCTGGGCTATTGTGAACTTTTCTGCACGTTGTGATATGAGTCATCTGTCTCGAGAGCTTATAAACTGCGGAATGAGAAAAGGAATTGTAGGTTTTATTATTACATTGTTTATATTTTTTTTTCTGAGCATGCGAACATTGACAGTATATGCTGCCTTCTGTAGAACATCAATCGTCCACATGCCTTAATTGATGAGGACCGCCGATGTATGAGGTTACAACCATTTGTAAGAGTTGAAAAGATGTTTGAAAAGGTGATGGCCAGTCTTCCTGGTCCCCCACAGTTTCTTCTATGTGTTCTTTCAGAGAAAAAAAATTCTGATGTCTATGGTGGGTGACAGTTTCTTCTTGCTAGTTTCTGAATGCATTTTGAGCTTCTTTCCATGTTAATTACAATCATTTTTCTATTTTCAGGACCCTGGAAGAGGAAAAATCTTGCTGATATGGGAATTGTTACCCAGTGTATAGCTCCAACTAAGATCAATGACCAATATTTGACAAATGTACTCCTGAAGATCAATTCCAAGGTCTGCAACTCTTATGACTTAATCCACCTTCTTATTTTCAATGTAGTACAAATCTTCCCACTGTTCAATGTTTGCCTTCCTATTTTTGATTCTTTTCACAGATTTCTGTTTACTTAAATAATTCTCTTCTACCAGCTTGGTGGTATTAACTCTGTATTGGCTGTTGAACGCTCTCTACGCATACCATTGGTTACTGAGATTCCTACATTAATTTTGGGAATGGATGTGTCACATGGCTCTCCTGGCCGAGCCGACATCCCTTCTATTGCAGCGGTACTGGGGCTCTCACATTCCTTTTGCTTCTTAACCCCTTTTTTTTTGGGTTTGTAGTTATGCCACTGTTAATTCATAGGTGGTTGGGTCAAGGCAATGGCCATTGATTTCAAGATACAGAGCTTCTGTAAGAACACAGTCGCCAAAATTGGAAATGATTGATTGTCTGTATAAACCCAACTCAAATGGAGATGATGGTATTATCAGGTCTGTTTTCAGAAGCTAATTTCTCTGAGTTCTGCATTTTATTAAAAGAACTATCTCCAGATAAACTAGAAACCTTCATACTAAGTTTATATTTCAAGTTCCTTGGACAAATGTTTACTGTCTTAAAATCTGATAATTTTAGAATGGTTACAATTCTGACATATCTTGTCTAATGTTCATTACTGTGAAATTTCAGGGAACTCTTGATGGATTTCTATGAAACAAGTCATGGAAGGAAACCTGCACACGTAATCATTTTCAGGTAATGTGTGAATGAGAAAAAAACAATTACATAGTTACTGCACAAACAATCTGTTCTAAGATATGGTAGGTAAAGTCAATGCTGCAAGCTTGTCTGGGTATGGCCTTGTATCATATTGTTATTAGCCTTCCTGTTCAGTGGTTAAATTATTTACAGTTATTAGAGTACAAAGTATCTCTTAAGCCTCACCATAACTTAAAAGGTTTGGTGCAGTTAAAGAGTCCTTTAACCTGGTCGGAGAGCAACCTAGGCTCAAATCCCACCAGCCATGAATATAAAGTTGATAAAAAAGATAACGTTGTGTGTTAGGTTAACAATCTTGTGTTTCAACCCATAGAAAGGGCACTCATTGTCCGGGGTTTGTGTTAGAGTATTAAAGTATAAATCTCAACTTGCATAACTTAGGACTTTTTGTTAGTGAAAAGGATATCCTTCAACCCATGGAAAGGGCACTCATTGCCTGGGTTTTGTGAAGAGTATAAAAGTATAAATCTCAACTTGCATAACTTAGGAGTTTTTGTTAGTGAAAAGGATATCCTTTAACAACAGTTAAATAGTTACTTGGTGGAAGTACAGTTAAATGTTTGCCTTGTTTGGTTCTACCATCCCTATGTTTTTGAAAGATATGTTCACGACATGAAAATAATAGTGTTTGATCCGAGCTGGGTTGTAATAAAAATGAAAAATACTAGTGTTTAGCTTGCTCTTAAAGGATCATTTACTCGATAGCATCCTGCATAATTGAAGTTTTGAATTATGTATATTGTTTTTGCATCTAAAATTGCTAGCTTTAAAAAATCTTTTCTTCCTTTACATTTTCCTACTTTTAAGAGTGCTCCTGTTTTCTGGTGCTTTGAGAGACAGGATGTAAGTTGTCCTTAAGCTGTTCAATTATGGCAACTTATTTGGTTTCTATAGTTTAATTTCTGAAAACAACATATTACAATAATTACGTTTATGTAATTATCTACAGATCAACCAGCATAAAAGCCGTTTTTGGATTGTTTGATAAAGTTGTAGAGTATCATGATCTTTTTTCTTGTTTGTTTACTTGTTTTGTTTTGGGATGGTTAAATTACACGTCTTTAGTCTGAATGAACGTATAGAAATAACATAGGCAATTCTCTTGGACCTTCATGCTCGTCCAGGTTGTCCTTGATGTGAAACAGCATATAAATGGTTCTCTTGCACATTCTTCACTATTTAGTCCGTATGAGCAGGTTACTGATAGCACTGGTTTTGGTTTTACGTTTGAGACTTCAGAATAAGCTTCAAGGCTTATTGTACGCTAACCAATTTCATGAGGGTTTTCCAGATGAATATTATGGTTTACCATTCATCATCTCTTCTTTTATCTGTAGTCAAGCAAGTTTCTTTGACCTGACAGTAGACAGCAAGTTACCATATAATCACCCAACCTGTACGCCCATCCAAATCCTTTTGAGTACCCTATTAGGCCAATAAAGCAATTTGAGACCCTGCATCATTGGATTTTGTTCAGACTGTTTACACCATGGTTAATTACTGACAATCCCCCTCTATTCAATTACCTTTTAATGCAACAAAATACGCTTGTTCGAATAGTAAGCTTTTCTTTAGGCTAATAAAAAGCAATTAGGTCATATGTTTCAAGCGCTACGAGCTGGTGCGGATTAAAGTGTGAACATAGGGGGGCAGTTACACCCCTAGGGATATGGAAAATTGTATCCTAAAGCCTTCTAGACTTACACTTTGCCCCATAATTTAAAAATATTTGTATCCCAACCCTTACAAACTTGTAATCCATTTGAATTTTACCCACTTAAGTTAGGAGTTTAGCTCATTTGTTAAGAATTTTGTTTTGTCGTATTTTAATTTTTGGATAAACAGATATAGAGATACTTGTCGTCTACCCCTCCAACAAAGGTTTCTGGATCCGCCACGGGCGATGAGTCATTTAGGTTGTACATGTGACGTGGTGTTACCCCTTTGATCATGTGAATTCATTTATTGCACAACTAAAGTAATATTTGAAATACATGGTATACCGGGATAGGGTGCGCTGAAACAGTGACATCTAACATGTCCATGTATAAAAATGATAATCACAAAATAAACATCTCCATTTTGGGGACATGTTCCAGACGCATGCTGATTTTATGCAACTGTCTGTTTATTAAAATTCTATTATTTGTATTTATCTTTTGCCTGGTTTTCACATTTCTGTTTCACTCCTTGCTATAGAATGCTCAGGTGTCTCCTGTTATAATGTTTGTTTCTTCCACATAGTTGTTTTATTTTTTTCACTGGATACATTTGTTTTTTAAGGGATGGTGTGAGCGAGTCACAGTTTAATCAAGTTTTGAATATAGAGTTGAACCAGATTTGTAAGGTATGACACTTTCTAGTCTATATAAACCAAAATTTCTGGGTCTTTACTTTTCCCCTAAAAGTCCTGTCTATTTTTTTCTCAGGCATTTTATCATTTAGGTGAAAAAACGCTTCCAAAATTTACGCTAATTGTGGCACAGAAGAACCACCATACGAAATTATTTCAGGATGGTGCCCCTGAAAATGTTCCTGCAGGTATAGCCTTTTGATGTTGGCATCTTTGTGGTAGAAGTCTAAGCTCTGCAGTATGACATCGAGTTCTCAATTTTGTTGGATTCTTTTTTGGTTGCAGGTACTGTTGTGGATACAAAGGTTGTCCACCCCAGACACTATGACTTCTACATGTGTGCCCACGCTGGAATGATCGTAAGATTTGATTTGTCACTATACATACGCATCCCTTAATTTTCTAATGTTTGCTGAGAAAATGTGCTATTTTGAGGACCGACACCTTGTATTTATTTCGTACAGGGAACCTCAAGGCCCACACATTACCACGTACTGATTGATGAGATTGGTTTCTCACCTGATGATCTTCAGAAACTTGTTCATTCACTTTCCTACGTGTAAGCATCATCAGTATCTCCACTATACAATATATCATTATACCGAAAAGAATAAATGATTAACCGATATCCTTTGGCTTTTATCCTTGCAGCTACCAGAGGAGCACAACTGCGATTTCCACTGGTGAGCAATCAAACCTTTTTAACTTTCTCCTTTATTGCACATTATCTAGCGCGTGATTAAATTCTGAGGTGTTTATTCTTTTATTTTTCCAGTTGCTCCCATCTGCTACGCACATCTTGCAGCAGCACAGATGTCCCAGTTCATCAAATTCGAGGAAATCTCAGAGACCTCTTCTGGACACGCAGGCGTCACTGCTTCAGGGGTTCCCTCTGTTCCTGAGCTCCCTCGGCTCCACAAGAATGTGAGGAGCTCCATGTTCTTTTGCTGAAGTCTGCTTTAAAGTTTTTTTTTTTAAAAAAAGGCTTCATTTTTGGTCCCTTGCTAGACTCGGGTAGTTGAGCCTCTTTTTGTGTAAATGGCGATTACAGGTTATATTGGTACTACTTATGCAAATAGTTAGGTGCAGGTTTGCAGAAGGGGTGTATGGAATTGGGTGGGTAGCATCGTATACATTTTGTCTCAAAATCTCATGGGCCACTGTTAAAATCAGCATAAAGTAATTTTACTGTCTAGTGATATAATTTCAAAATATCGTTTTATCTTGAATGCCTGTAGATTATTTTGTGAATTCCTGAAAATCACTATGCTTATTAGATTTTATCGTTAGACGCTTACTTTGGGCTGATATATTGGCTGTGAATAGCGTGAGTGGAAATTCCTAGCTACCGATTGCAAACGCAATTTGTAACACAGCTGCAATTGTGGCCGTATCAACTTGTTTTTCTCGCTGGATTTCCTGTATCATTCCAAGTAATCTTTTTAAGTCATTTAAACAACTACCATATCTGTTAGCAGTAACAATTAGAAAATTAAGGATATCGCGCTTGGAAAGATATCACTACATTGACGATATCATTAAGAGATAATTTCGAGCACTCAGTTGGAGATAAAATCTGACCAGGAGTATGCATACTGCTCAGCTTAGGCACGCATTTTCAGATTTAGCATCTGAAGAACAAATACATAGCAGAAAATACTCAACTTAACCAAATTACCAGCAAAAAAATTTCAAAAGTAAAATCAGACGATCCGTCTTTGAACTGTACTCCTATAGCAGCAAGAGGTGATTTCCCAAAGTTAACCTCATTATTTCAACAATCCTTCATGTATAACATCATCCGACTTACAGAAGTTTTGAATCCTTTTCAGAAGCAACATAAACAAATCTGGTGTATAATTTAACAACGACTGACAATTTATTCACCACAAAAGACATAAAAAGAACACCCCCCCCCCCCCCCCCCCCCCCGGCGTCGTAACCCAAGAAAACTATGTAACTCGCATTCAACTGCCCATCTAGCACCAAATAAATATATTTAGCCTCAGACAAAAAACAAGGATGGTACTAGAGGCAGCGCCAAAATTTCCATTCAGGAAACAGCCCCGAAATGTACGGAAAATGAGGAAATGAATCATTAATCGGAGTGATTTTGTGTATTCTCTGTCGAATGTGTAGAAGGTGCAGTATCTGTTGATGGTGATGTCTTTTGTGTAGGAGGCGGT
This sequence comes from Asparagus racemosus, assembly GCA_037177215.1. NCBI lineage: Eukaryota > Viridiplantae > Streptophyta > Magnoliopsida > Asparagales > Asparagaceae > Asparagus > Asparagus racemosus. The sequence continues at coordinate 39,212,617 of JBAKGM010000233.1, forward strand.
TCATCGACACGGTCATTATTGTCATCGGAGGTGACATTTGCTTCCTTGCTGTTTTTCTCATCAGATTTCTGGAGTCGATCAGGTAACCTCAGTGTCTTGGAGAATGAAGCCTCGGTTGCCGACGCCCATGTCACTTGTGGTAAATTACTATGGTTAGGAGGCAAAAGAGCTGATGGGTCTGGAACCGGGTACGTAGGCATGGCATAGTTATAGAATCCCATCAGAGGGTGATCGTATTTGCAAGCTGCACCAAACCTGCAGCTTCCAAACAAGCTGTAGGACGTGCAGGCAGGATGACCCTTCGCAACACAATGAGAAAAATCAGAGATTCAGTCAGGAATAATCAGAGACCCCTCACTGTTTTGAACTTACTAAGATGTAGTTTCATTTTGGCACGTAGAATCCTTGCGTGAAATTTTTTTGGGGCTCATTTTACCTGGAATAGATTCACTAATTCCACCCCAGGGTAATATCTACCAAAATTTCACCCAGGATAAAAGAAAAAAAGAATTTAACCGAGGGGTCTAACAGCGAAAATGAAACCACAAAAGGTTAGTAAGTTCAAAATAGCATACTACAAGGGTCAGTGTGCAGTTAACGCATAAAAAATGTTTTCTACTTACTGGTCTCAAAGGAAGCCCCAGGGGTCCAAGTGTAGGTGGACTTTCCGAATAGCGCTCCTTCGGATGATGATACTTGCAAGTTGTTCCATATTTGCAAATACCAGTTTTCATGAAATACTGGCATTCAGGTTGATCTGGCCTCTCTGGGAGATTTATTGCAGTGCTGGAAGCTGACTGTGCATGAAGCTTGGGGTTGGGTATCTGTGTAGGCCCAAGGACATCAGGTGATGGAAATTGGCTTGCAGAGCCCTGGTTTTCATAGAAAGAAATAACGAGAGAACGATATTTGTTACTGAAGTAACAAGATTATTAGACGCAAGAACTATAGTGCTAAACGACCAAAAGGGATAAACGATTTATTCACAGAGAAAACTTTCAAAGTGAATGTTTTGCAGTGATGACATGAACCAGACAGAAAAACTGTTTTAATCAGCCTGGCCTGAGGAAATTATTCATGTAGTCGGATTATTTGTATAGAATGTTTTGTCACAGTTACAAAATTATATTTCTAGATGTATTTTCATGGAGAATTTGCTTCTTCTCTCTCTCTCTCTCTCTCTCTCTCTCTCTCTCCCTCTCTCTCTCTCTCTTTTCTTTTGCTTTTTTTCCGTGAATCCAAATTTACTCATACAATGCAGCAGTCATTCAACTGCTTTTGGTTGTTTCAATCATTTGGGTGTGAGATGCCTCTATGGAAACAAAAGGTTTATTTTCCATCGCCACAAGCCAAAACTGAGGATTAAATAATAGGTACCAGCAAGGATATAGGATCTAAGGGATTAAGAGATAACTTGATGGAAACAATAAAGTATATCAGGAGATCGAGTATAAGCTATTTCAATCCAGTGTAAAATTTGCAATATAATTTCTTGAAAATATGCAACATATCTTTTATAATAACGATAGGCTAGGTATAAATCTCGTGAGAAAAAATAACTAAGATGAATTTACTGAAATATGTCACCTGAACAATATTGATGTTTCTCTTATTTCTTTGATTGAGCTCACTTTGTCTGTATAGTTTACTTTCAATCAGTATGTCGACCAACTCTCAGAAACAGAAGGATCACGACCCCACATTATGCAAGTATAGGCCAGGGAATAAACAAATTTTGTACAAAAACGACTGGTGTTTTGCTAGATCAGACAGATAGTCCATTTCATCCCTACTAAGGTTCCAGCATATCAGACTCCATGACATGATAGCATTTTCTGCATTCATCCAAGGTTTGCAGGCATGGCCTTCAAAGTTGAACAAAACCACACCTTATTGTTCGTTTAGCACAAACAATAGACCTTGGTACAACTGCCTAGACTGCTTCAGTCAAGCCACTAAAAAGCAAGGATATCTCAACACTATTCACCAACAGACAAGAAGTTGAAAAGGCACATAAATAACAATAGCACCGCAGGATTTATTTGTGTCCAATACACATACATCTATGGCACAGCTTCATGACTGAACTGTTATCAGGGGTATGTTTAAGGTTCCTTGATGCTCCCTCGGAGTTTTGGTTTAGAATAATGTCATCAGAGATCCATCTCTTTCAAGATTTGAGGATTAGGGTTTTGGTGTTGTTGAACCCGTTTTCTAACCACCTTTAATATATTGGATCTCTCTTTCCTTCATGAACGTAGATCTTAGTGTTGAATCACATGATAACTTGGAGAGTTGTGCTTTCCTCTCGTCTATTTATTTGTGTGATTGTGTTCTACATGATTTATTGTTTTCTGATCTTCACAGCCATTTCGGTATGTAGAACCCCACATTTCTACATCAAATTGGTACTGCAACATACCAATGGAAGTGGGGCACGTTGAATTTTCCAGAGAGCAATAGAGGAAGTACAATTGATAACCTGTTGAGTGGTCAATAGGCTGGTAGCACAGTATTCTTTAAAATGAGAGTATCCAAGGCACCAGTACCATAATGGTAGAAGATGCCAAATCTGATTTCTAAGAAGCGTTAGCTTGAGCCCCCCAATCCCCACCCACGCACACACACACAAACCCCATCAACCCTAAAAGAAAATTTTCTCATGATGCACAGAGTTTGACTTAGAAGAGGAAACTTTATACAACTCCATGCCACTATGAAGAGCATGATTGAGTACTAAATAGCATTGGAATGAAACACTCACTATGATCATACTGCAATATGCCATGGTCATGTAGCAGCCCTCAGCACAAGCGGGTGTCTAGGGGAAAATAGAGTACGTGCGCATGCGCACATACAAACCCAAAAACCCTAAAAGAAATTTTCTCATGATGCACAAAATTTGACCTAGAAGAGGAGACTTTATACAACTCCGTCCACTATGAATAGCATGATTGAGGACTAAAAAGCATCGGAATGACACACTCATAATGATCATACTGCAATATGACTTGGTCATGTAGCAGCCCTCCGCACGAGCGGGGGCCTACAGGTAGATGGAGTATGTGCACACACACGCACCTGCACACAAACACACCCCACATGCCCTAAAATAAAAAGTCCTTTTGGAGCAAGAAATTTGACCTAGAGGAGAGTGTGTACAACTCCATGCCACTGAGAAGAGCATGTCTTGGACTAGAGAGCCTCGGAATTATGAGCACACTACGATATGCCCTGGTCCTGTATTGTAGCAGCCCCCAGCCTAAAATGGTGCCTAGAAGAGGATGGGAGACATGCTAATCAAGTTGCACTCCACAATGTGTCCTTTGTACCCTCATCATCCTAAGGATCCAATGTATTTATCTTAGATTACAAAATCCATTAGGCCAGTTGATCTCCTTGTTGAAAGACTGTTAGGCAATCAAGAATCAAGATATACCCACCCGTGTCAAAGGCCAATTGAAACTTGGATCCCAACATCACCATTTTGGAGCTTAATGCTCTCATGCTACTCTCAAATAGTGAAATCACTTGGTAACTACCAACAAAAAAACTTGCCTTCAGTTTACTACTCAGAGTTGGTCATGATTTGAGCACCTTAAAAGAGAGATGCTGATGAACAATCCAGGCAGCACTAGAAAAGTGAGGTTTGGATGGGCCGTACATAATTTACCTCTAGCTGCTAGGTAACACCTGCAATTTATAATGTAACTTTTGTACGCTGACACATACTTGATAAAGATTTCATCTTTCCCAGTAAAAGTTTGTGTTCCTCATCAGATTTCTCAAATGGAAAAGAAGATTTGCACGAGAGAACTCGCAGTTCATTAAACGGTAAATATATTAATTAGTGTATGCGACAGAATTAGCATGCCCCCATGTTACCAATCTCTCGCACTCAGATTCTCCTTCACCTCCTCCACCCATCTTTTCTTCATTGTGGTGCATTTGTTATCCTTTCTAATTTCTACATCCAATATTATCAATAATTGCATTTGATAATTATCTTCGTTTTGAAATCTATTATATCCTATATCAAGGACCCGGTACTAAATATGTATCCATCTTGTCATGGAACGACCACTGCCACATCCCCACAAAGCAATAGTAACTTAATAACAGTTAATGACATGCAGAAACTAATAAAGTGCTACAACAATAGTATGGTATACATGCTACCGATATTTTTAAAATCCAGCGGTATTGACGGAACAAACCCTGAAATTTAACAGACTTCATTGCTGAAAGAATTAATGCCAAATGACAATGGACATTTGCAAAATAATGTGTGCGTGCGCGCTCGCGTGTGTGTATAAATAAACAATCTTAATGCCTTTTTAACCAAAATCCAAATGAAATAAAAATTCTATGGCAGGAGAAATCATATTGACATGCTGAATTTCTAAGCATTCCACATGAAGGAGACATAAGTATGCTAAGCAGAAGAACTCATACATCTATAGCAATTTTCCAAGTATAATTCTAAGTAGATCATCATGATGCAACTGTAACGTGCTTGCACAGACTATCAGCCATTATTATTGATAGAAAAAGATGTCATGGATGCCCATGGAAAGCTTGACTAGTGCACAAAGTATTGGTCAATATCAATAATTATAATGCACTTGCATGGACTGTGCTTAAAAACAAAAGAATAGTAGCTGACCATGTAAGTGGTCCAACCCTGCTGCACCGACATAGCACCTTGTGAGGATGGAAGAATAACAGGCATATAAGCTGGAAGGCCTTGCATTCTTGGACTGGTTAAGTATGGTCGCACTGAAGGCCATGCTGAAAGACCTCCAATTAAGGGAAGACTTGATGGAGGTGCAACAGAAGATCCAGCACCATAGGCAGATGTTGGTGTTACAGGAAACACAGGTCCAAGTGTGGCAGGCTGTGGATGGTTGAATTTGCAGGCAAATCCAAATTTACAAGATCCAGTTCTCATGTAATATGGACATGACTTTTCATCCTGTGCAACGAGAATAAAAGTGAATACTGCAAAAAAAAAAAACCCAAATGTAGCTGAAGAGGGGGAAAGAAGAAGCAAACATGTGTACAACGGTATCCCATAAGTGGTTGAGAGCATATCAAGACCTTGAAATGGAAGCAATGGAGTAAAAGAAGAGTTACCTGACGCATTGGCAACCCAAGAATGTTCAGTGGAGCTGGTCGTACGTCATGTCTGTCTCGTGGATGATGATATTTGCATGTTGCTCCAAATTTGCATGTTCCTGTCTTCAAAAAATACTGCAAGAAGCCATGGATAATAAGTTCTCAAACTATTATATGACTCCAGCGCCCAGTAATTCCTGAAGCATTTTAGCCCAAAGCAAAAGTCGTGTATTAAATCAAGAGATGACCGATTTAATTGGTTCAGCGAACCAAAAAGACTACATATTGACCCCCTAAAAACATAAATTAAACAGTGGCCTAACGCACATATAAGGAGCACTAATTAAGCAGTGGCCTATCGCACATTTATGCCCATGTACAGCAACTGCAACATGCTCTGCAATGCATATAGTTATCACAAACATTTATCCGATAGGGATTGCACTGCTAGAGTAGAATAGTATGCACATACACATCCAGTACAATTTATGTAATATTAATGAATATCAATGGAGATTTTATTTGCTGCACATATTATTCGGGTACTGTATACATTATTGTCATGTTATCCCTAGAAATTGTTTTGTTAGATCATGAATTGTGATGGGTCACTTGCTTGGAGAAATAATCTAATTTAGAGATTTCTTTAAAATGTACTTAACATATAAGTAGCACGGAATAACTATGTTATTACAGGTTATCATGCATGATGATGACATAAGTGATGTAGTGGTGGGTCTCAGCCACTGGGATTGGAGACTCCCTAGGTGTATGTCATGAGCACGCATTGTGATGTGTAGTACTAGACCACATTTAGATTCTCTAGGTCAGGTCAGCTAAGAGATAGAGATCAGATTGTTACGCAGTCCCTTAGACTTGATGATGTTGTCATTTTCGATTTGATAATCGAGTATGTTTGATGTGATGGTTAACTTATACATTGCAAGTGCTACAAAACCTAAAACTTTAGGTTATCAGATTTCATTTAGAGAGATGATGGATATCTAGATAGGATCTGATATGCTCATTATGATGAGAATAATTTATTATGCAATTGTATGAAGTTAAACGCTGTCGGCAGGTCGTTTTGGAGAAATTTTTCAAAATCTATTTATTATAATATTATTAATATTTTTGAAATGATTTTTGTTTATGGGGATTGAAACTTTTAGACAAGCAAATAGGTGAATTGCCCTGCTCATTAATTTGTCTACAAGAAAATTAAATTGAATTCGAGGAGATCAAATATAAGAAATAAATATTATTGAATGTTTTAATTCCATATTGTGGAAGAGTTCTTATGAACAGTTGGTCGGTTAGAGATTTGATTGTTAAATTAAAAATTTTAATCAAGTTTACTTAAGAATTAATTTTATTAGTAATTGACTCTCGATATGGAACCTAATTAGTTTTACTAATGTCATTAAGAGAGGTCTAGCTACAATACAATATTTATCTTTATCTATAATTATTATAGATCGACTTTTTGAAAGAGTTCCACATCAATTGAAATTGTTAACATGATGGATGACCTAAGCCTATATAAGAAAGTCAAGTGTGATCATATGGAGAGACAATAAAAAGACACACAAAGGAAAATAAGAAAATAAGATTTGGAGGTCCTATCAATCTCCGCTTTGTATTGCATCCTCTCCATGACGAATGGCTTCAATTAGAGGCGTTTTCTCTTGAGGAAGCTAATTTTATGAAGATATTGGGACAAACTTCATGAAGGATTACAAATCGCTTCAAGTATTCTTCCAATTTTATTTAATATAGATTAAAATTCATGATGCATGCTTCCGCCATAGTTGCATATCATTTTCCAACATGCGCATGCTACTGTCATCTTCCAATCTAAAGAAGAGATATAACCTAAAAAAATTTTAGAATAAGTTACAGCATGAAAAGAAAGATTTTCGCTGAATCATCTGCTACAAAGCTGACCATATGATGTTATAGGATTTTCTTATGAGGAAATCCACACACGAAGGATGGTATAGTCAAAGAGAGCTAAATAATAACATATTTTGGTTCCACCATTCCATCGATTCTTTACTATTTTTCTTGAAAAAGATAACACTAAAACAAGCTCATGCCTGCATAATAATTCTTCAAACTCATTTCCTTCCAATAGGTTTGAGGCAATTTGTCTATTTTCTCCAACTGGTTTTGATAAAAAAAATGGCTGGTTAAGAATATATAGATTCAAAGATTTTGAATTATAAAAACCCTGTCTTATCTTCAAGATGTTATTAATGTTGCATCTGGATAATTAATTGGTTTTCATTTCATAATGCCCAATGTGTAGGAGGTTATCAATGACAATCTCCATGGCTTCGCTTTACAACTATTGGATCCACATTATCTGCATGTATCACAGCTATGCAAGTACTTGTTTTCTAATAACTACATGAACAAATGTGGTGGAAACTTGAATTAAGAATACACAAACCATAATCGCGAAGCATCACAAACCATAATGCATAGAACGTTAGCTTATTGTTATTCCAAATTTTTTTCTCAGCATCCTCAATTCTTTCATTAGTGGTGTAAGATATTATTAGTATTTAGATCTAACATATATTATAAGATATTATGAGATGTGATTAGATATGATTTTATCTCGTACCTATTTTGTAATATTCTCCTACTCTCTATTTAAGAGAGGTTCGGGTTAGATGAATAATGAACTTTACCATTTTTATTTTTCTACATGGAGTCACAGCCTTCTTGATCCTAGAGAGACCACTTTCTTTTTCCTCTATCTTGGGGTCGCCGAGAGGTTTTACTACCTCCATACTTCCCCTTGGCGGCAACAACAACACCTACGATGGCTTCAACAATATCTTTGATTTCTATATCATTTATTTACTAAATCTTTGTTGAACCTTATTAAAAAAAACCTTACCCCTAAAAACCCTAACCTGAAAAAGGCAAAATAGCACTGTTCATCAAGGGTACTGTTCACCAACGCGCGTGTACTGTTCATCATGAACACTCTCCATACTCGTCTGATGGTTGGATGCAAAAGTACGTAGTTGATTCCGACGTTATTTCTACTGGCTTACTTGTCTAGGGTTTTTTTCTACTGGTTAACCCGTCTAAGGTTTTACTAGCTAACCTGCTTAGAATTTATTTTTACGACTGACCCGCCTAGGGCTTCTCTCTACTAGATGATCCCCCTAAGGTTTTACTGACTGACCCCCCTAGGTTTTATTTCTATTGACTGACCCGCCTAAGGTTTCTTTCTACTGTTTGACCGGCCTAGAATTTTTATTGACTAACCCGCCTAGGGTTTCTATTGACTGTGACGACACTTTTCTGATTGTTGACATTTTCAAATATTCCGGACAAAGGTGACATTACGAAACTCTTGCAACTAGCTGTTTTGTTTCCATTTGTAACAAGCTGGACGTATATAGTATATATGCTCCAAGTTGAGGGGGAGTGTTAGATATTATTAGTATTTAGATCAAACATATATTATAAGCTATTATGAGATGTGATTAGATATGATTTTATCTCGTACCTATTTTGTAATGTTCTCCTAATCTCTATTTAAGAGAGGTTAGGCTTAGATGAATAATGAACTTTGCCTTTTTTATTTCTCTACAAGTGGCATCCCAAAATTTCTTCCTAGCATTCTCAAGATCCTCATTTCTCACCTTTACCAACTACTAACTCTCCATTTCATGATCAGCGACATTCTGTTCATGCTTGGGTTTGGTATATGCATATCTCTAGCTTTTCCTCTGTCCAGCACTCACTAAACTCCTTTCCAAATAAATGTGCAAAAACAAGATCCATTATTGCTCCCAACATCAGACCCTTTTCTGAGTTAGTTTTCAAGAATATAAAGTTGATTAAACATCTTCTACAGAAAATGTACCTCCAACACAGAGTATATCATTGTTAAAATTTCATAAAAGGAGGCGATGAACAAAATAATGTAAGGGTTTATTATCTTCTTCAATTTTCACATTAATATTTCTCAAATACATGAGCATTTTGTTCAACTTGTTCAAGTGATTCTAAATAGCTCCCTAAAACAGAGTGGTCCTTAATAGGTGCCCTTTGATGTATGTGAATGTGAAGAGAATTCATCAGCTAAGGGATTTGTCTTTCTTGTTAGAAAAGACTTTGTCATGCAAAAGCCCTCAAATTTTAGACATAAATAATCATAGGTTCTTCATATGCAACCTCTGCAAGACCTCATCAGCCAAAGAAACAAGTATAACACTACAAGCCTTTCACCTCAAGCTCTTTATTCTCGTGTTTGAACATGAATTTCAGCAACTTGCCCATTTTAGACAAAACATATAATAATCATTTTTTGAATAAAGAGGGCATCCATATTTTAGACTGATGTATTCCTCCCACTGAAGTTCTGCAAGCCATCTTAAACATTTTCAGCCAAATACCCAATCTCTGATATTAGCTTGCTATAGCAAAACTTCCACAAAAGATAACTAAAAAAGATACAGAAAATCCAGCAAAAAATCAAACAAAGCACAAAGAGACCAGCACCAACAAGATTTTTTACAATTTATGCAGTGCAGTCGAGATTAACCTATGTCCGTATGAAAAGCAGCAAGAATTCACTAATGAATCTTATTTGAAGCACCACTTTATGCATTGATGGTGGCTACTTTTAAGATTGGTTTTATCAGCAACAAAGTCAAACCGCGATTGGTTTTATCGGCAAAAAAGTCAAACCGCTTTTCATGGGCCCCACAACTTCATTCTTTGGAATTGGGGCATTCATTCAAAATCTGAGAACTTTATTGCATTGAACCAAGATAATGTGATGCACCATTTACAAACTCACAAAGATTTTCATCTTAGCCTTTCTTTTGGAGAAACACACTCTCCTTTACACTTGAGTTTGAAAAATTCCCTAATGCTCTCTTGAGCTTACAGCTTGAAGAATCAGAAGGAGAAATACTACAAAAGATTCTGCTTGTTGATTTCCTAGATCCAGAAGAACAAAAGTTTGCTAGCTTCAAAATACCACAATCATGATGCGCTGTCTAACAGGCTTGGAACTCACATGACGCAAAATGAGCAATAGTCTTACGTTCAAATTTTTTTACCATCTATCTGCCATTGTCCCTATGCAATATAAAACTAAATCTCATTATCTTACCTTTGACAATTCCAAAATATGCTATATTCAAATAGTTCAATACTTGGTTCAACTACTAATTACGCACCATGCACCTTAAACGCCTCAAACTAGCATGAATCAGCACCATATGCGTCTAAAATTACAAGGTGAATGAACATAATAATAGAAAATTTCTTGAAACAGAGAACAGTCTATGCATTTATGATTTCTTGGTACAGAAAACAATTTATAACTTTATAAGTTTCTAACAGTCAAAATAGCAAAAAACAACTGAAACCTTTTAAAAAGAGTGTCAAAGCTATTTATACTCTACACATATTATTTCACTTTTTAAACATTAAATGCTGCGTTTGGATTGAACTTCTCGTCATGAGTGCAATATTCAATTTAACAAATGTTTTTTAAGATCATATAGAATTCACTTTTTATGTGGGTGTAATTCTTACTTTCTTACTAGGAACAGTGCCTTCCCACTCAGCAGAACAAGTTGTAAATCTAATACATGAGTACTGTTTATTTTGTTATCTTTTGTGTCAAGATTATCTAAAAATTATCTAAGTATATGCTCTTTCAATGGAAATGCACGGTGACTTTCTTGGTCATCTGATAGTTCTGCTAACAATAGGAGTCTTCTTGCACTTCCTTTAGCCATAACGAGGCTAGTGCGATCATGAGCAGACAGGTCTAGTGAACAGCCATCAGTAACTTAAACTTGGCAGTATTCTTCTGCACTTGCATCTAACAGACCCTGATGTAAATCACTGCCAATACACTGTACTGCTCACAGCTTGAAAGCAGACCTTAATGGTGGTCACTGATTAACAATTGATGCTGAAAGTCATTGCTTGAACACAATTACTTTCTTGATAAATATCCACATCCTAAAGGTTCAACAGATGACCTTGAAAGTAGAGGCGCTATATTCTATTTGTAATGCCCTTGTTAGGATTTTCTGGTTTCCCGCGGCTTGGTCACACATGAGAATGTCACACATGAGAATGCATATTTTTCATCTATTCATGGCTTTAACTACAACTATGAACAAGAATGACGGGTCCTAATTAGGTGTCAACTAAGTTGCATGGTAACGGTACGGGTACTGGTATGGGTGCGGGTACCGGACACGGCAAAACTGTAAAATGTAGGGTACGGGGACACGGCTATATATAT